>VZRQ01000586.1:2902428-2998772 GCA_013397975.1 Machaerirhynchus nigripectus
AAAAAAAGCCTTGATGTGAGATCTTGAAAAAGAATTTTTCACTTTCATTAAAATCCCGGGTCAGGATGTGTAACAAAAGATTGTCCCTTTCCTGAGGATCTCGCAGACTAAAAGTAGACAAGTTTGTAGAAAGCAGCCGATAAAAAGAAATTATGAGGTGAGTCTCTATCCTAATGTAAATTTTACCTCTCCTTTGTATGATGAATAAGTAAAAATGACTAGAATAAGTATGAATGACTAGAATAAGTAAAAAGAAGCAAATGGATTTATGGCTTAAAATTTTTAAAGTTTTTACTTGTTTTGTATTCAGGACAGTAATGTAAATTACATGATTTGTTCAGTGTGGTTATAAGAATCAGTACATTTTTTATAAAAAGGTGATTAAACCAAATAGTCTCATTTGCCCTCAGCAATGGCTGTAATGAACAATAATATAGTAGGCTGAGTTTGCTGTATTTGGCTTTGGTTGGTTTTTTGTAGTTTTTTTTTTAATCCACTTTGTGACAAATGATTTTGCTTGAATAGCTTGCCTTGTTTGGTTTGATTGGTGTCCAGACTGAGTACATTAGGAAGTGATGATACTTATCTATGTGGTTCACATGTTAATTAAATTGACTTTACCAAAGCATACAAATGTCTCCCATTATTTTCTTTTCTCTTACCTTGTGTCAATACATTTCTGTAATAAATCAAAAAATCTTTATTCAGCAGGCAGATAGTATTTGCAAAGCGCAAAAGATGCATTCATTTTGATGGTTTTTACTTTTTTCAGAGATGAGCTTGCAAAGGCAGAGAAGTATCAGAAAAGGAAAGCTTTCCTATACCAATTTCTTTGGTTTGTACGTCATGAAAAGTAAAGATAAACTGATGGGTTGCTTATTCATAAATTGAAAAGGTAGATTTATATGACAGCTTAAATGAGGTCTGGCAAAATCCACTTTTAAGCTTGGGTTTGTATTTTGTGAGAGCTGTTTGACTAATCAAACAGAGGTGGCTGTATGATGAATAATTCATGGATGCAGTGCCTGTGAAGAAGCAGGCTGTAAATACCTGCAGCAGAACTCCAGTGACACCATAATTAGCAGCTGGCATTGGCAGGCTGATGATGTCACCATTGTTCTGATGTGTAATTATAACATGACCTGTTGATGAAGTTGTTGGTGTGTAGTATTTTCCCTCTCCAGTGGCATGCACTCTTTTACACAAACAGAGGAGAGGGGATGGCCTTTCCACCCATTTATCCCAGCCCAGTAACCCCTGGCTGCACCTCCCTTTGCCTCTCAACACCCTTCTTCATCCTACATCCTCCTTTTCTTCTTTTATCTTGCTTCCAACCTCCTGCTAATACCATCAAGGGAGTTCCCATTTTTGCTGTTCCCACAAATTATGAGTATGGTGGCCACAGGTAAGGCCAGGTCTCTGCTAGGCACAGTCCCTCCCCAAATGTCCTGTGACTGAGTGGACAAAACCAGCGCTGCACCTTCAGAGTGTCCTGAATAGTACAGAGGTGACAGGTCATGCGGAAGCCTGTCTGGCTGCCTGTTTACTTGAGGGACAGCCCTCTGGGGCTGTGGTTCTCTGAGCGACTCTGACAGCTGTGGCACATAAAAAAAAAAAGCTAATCAACTGTTGTTTACTTAAAGATATAAACCGTTATCACTGAAACCCTAGCTGTTATCAGAAAGATATTAGTAGTCTTAGCAGAATGAGAAGAAAATCTCTCATCAGAGCTGGGAGTGAGAACAGGGAGAAAAGAGGGAGAGGACATGCATCCTCCAAAAAGGCAGCATTCATCAGAGATCCAGCAGATACAGATCAAGTAGCTGCAGAAAATGCAGTAGAAATTAGGACAGACAGCACATTTTTCAGGGAATTGGCTAATCCGGACCTTTTTCATTTAAAAACAAAAACAAAAGCACCATCAACCAACCATTCCAACACAACTACTCCAGAAAAATACACACAAAAACAAGAGAAAGATGATTTGGGGTTTTTTTGCCCTCATGATGTGTATGTGATGCAGAAAAAATTCTCCCGCCCCATTCCGGAAGACCAGATTGCACTAGTGACTGCTTGGCCCGTTGTCTCCTGTTTTGCAGTACACTCCCATCATCACAGAGATGTCCTCTGAGGATGCTGGTCAACACCTCTGTGCTGTCAGAAAGTTACGGTAGATTTGGTGAGTCTTTGTTTTCTCCAGTAGTAGTAAAGTAGACCAGGCCCTGGTCTACAGGATCCAGAAGATGGATTACTCTATCTTTACCCAGAATTAAAAAAAGCTCAGAAGGAGTCATGTCCCCTAATATAAACCTAAGAACTTGGAAAAGTTCTTTTTGTAAATAAAGATGGATAAAAACAGTCATAAAAATTATTTTCATTTCAAAATGTGCTTATACATATTTATGTTTATATGTTTACAAAACTAAGTGCAGACTCCAAATTCTTCAGATGCAATTTGAAAAGTGTCTCCAGGGAATGCAACACTGGAGGTTGTATATAACTGTTTTATATGACTGGAATCAAAATTCAGATACATCTTTGCTTCTTTAGAAAGCCATACACAGAGAGGCACATGGTTACAGCATGTTGTAAAGATGAGCCCTAACAGGTTTGTAAGAAATCTTGCTGGGGTACCTTGTAGTTAAGAAAGTTTGTGGGCCAGGAAGAGCTTCATGGTTCCTCTTGGAACACGGATTTACAGATGTGTGCCCATAGGCATATCCAAGTACACGCTATAGGACTTGAGCATTCTTCTATTCACTGGGCTAAGGTGAGGGAGAGCAATTACTCCCTCCTTCTGTGTCTGCCCAGTAACATGTCTGGTTAATAAGCCCCAAATACCCTCAATCAGAATTTCTTTGGGTGCAAAGCAGAAGTTCCTGGTCAAAATTTTGTTGAGTTTATTTTTGTTGTTGTTTTTAATGAACCACATTGCTAACTTTACTTGTAACTGATGTGGAAGAGCACAATATTAGCTCTCCAACAGACTCATGGTAATTTGTGAACCAGTAATTTCCTTTGTCTGAATCTCAGAGGTGTTTGTACAGCAGTGAATTGCTCATTTGTGCTGTAGGAATTTTATTCAAGGTAGTGTCCTGGTTGTTATCTCCTCAATGATGTGTTCCATAGGTGTTTGGATTTGTATTACTGCTGGTTAGTCTGTGATGTGTGTTCATTTAGGAGTGTAAATATTGGCCAGCATTTTACGTTGTAATCACACTCTGGGACTGAACTCACAGTCTTTCACTCCCAAAGTGAGAAAACTATCCACAGAGCCAAAATAACACATGGGAAAATGGCATTTTTATAAAGCAGCCAGAGTGATATTTCTTTGTTTGGCACATCTGTTTTTTAATGACTGAGACTCAAGTGTGTATTTGTTTGGAAAGAAATTTTAGTGGCAAAGAGAGAAGAAAGGAAACTTTTTCCTTTGTCAAACATTCTGGTGCTTATAGAGATGAACATTTCCAATAATTACAAACCAGGGAAGCACATTATAGCAGGTCCTTGTTTAAAGGTTTTGGAGGGGTAGGAGACTTGCTTTCTGTGTTGGGCCATATCAGTAAGTACTTGCAGATAAGGAAGGCAGCAAAACCTCTTCAGTCTTCAAGGAAAGGGTAAAATTTGTGACTCACAGACATTTACAGAACTGAATGCAACTTCCATTTGCTGTGGGCAGTGCTGAAGTGGGTGGAGGGTCTCTCTGACATCGGTGTGTGTGTAAATGTCACGCCTGGTAACATGGGGCAGTAGCTAACTGTAGGGACTTGCTTCTTTAGCCCTACATACAAAGTTAACCTGTGGCTAACTATGATTTTGGGAACAAAATTTTTACAAATCATTATCTTTCACTTTCTTTCTGTGATTTGGAAGACTTGTAGGGATTTTCTGAGAAGGTTTGTTTTATTGTTTATAGCATCTTACAAAGGATCGTAAGGAAGAGGTGGTGGGACCAGGAGACACTGCCTGGCTGCTGAAAAGTAACCCATATTTCCACAGAAGCTGTGGGATCCAGAGACTGTGGTACAGGAGCTCCCCAGACAGACATTCATCTTCCTCTAAAAGCAGCAATGATGTTGCAGTGTCTGAAAGTCTGAACCGAGTCTATTTAAATGGAATAATCTAATTAAGTGGTCATAAAACCAAATATTATCAAGAACTGGAGGAGCTGATGTCTGAAGGATGGCTTTGAGAGTCACAGCCTCTGCAGGTTGAGGATTTGCTTCCATTTTCTTTTCTGGCTTTAGCTCAGCCAGTGTTTGTGTGTACTAGAGGAACAAACTCTCAGTGCTGGTGTGAGAGGGACCTCTCATCTCTGCTGAGATGCTCATGGTTGAATAACTGAGCTACAGGCAGCCCTTCTACTTGCATGAGCCACTGAGCTGCAAAATCGGAGAGTGTCTGCACAAATGAGTACATGATTGTATCTGACTCCTGTACCCAGCATGGAGGAGCTGCTTATTGCCATTCTGTGGGCTAAATTATATCTAAGCCCAAGACTTAACAATAAGGCAATTCAAGTGTTTGCATATATATTTTTATGGAACTAGTACATTATTCCAACAGTTTAGTACTGTGGCTAGCAAAACTGAGTAATGAATTTTGTGGGGATTAATTTTAAATTTACAGAAAACATGATTTCCCAAAATCATGTTTTTCCCTCTATTATAAAGTTTTAAAGTGTATTCTTTCTATTTACAGAATCACAGAGTAAGCTGAGTTGGGAGGGACCCTCAAGGATCATGGCCCTGCACAGGAGCATTCCCAATAACCACACCATGTGCCTGGGAGCATTGTCCAAATGCTTCTTGAACTCTGTCAGGTTTGTGACCACATCCCTGGGGAGCCTGTTCCAGTGCCCAACCAGCCTCTGGGGGAAGAACCTTTCCCTAATGTCTAACCCAAACCTCTCCTGACACAACTTCAGGCCCTTGGGTCTTTAAAGATTCATTTTTAAAACTAGTGCTATTGCTATTATCTCTGCCTCAATATTTTTCCAATTAATCCAAAAGTGACAATTTTTGCTTATTTATCTTGTCTGTTTAAAATGCTTTCCTACTTCTATGAAAAAAATTATAGTTCAAGATAAATAATATATTTTTCTAGAGTCAGGAAATCCCTCAAATTATCAAATCTAAATGAACTTTGTGGAGATTTAAAGATAAAGCGAAATAAGTAGGACTAATCTGAAAAACATCACAGCTTTTAATAAGGGCAAAATAAGTGTATGTAGGGTAGGAGGTAAGATTTCCAATATATCTACAATTCTGTTCACCCTTTCCTTTTTTTTTTTTTCCCCTCCTTTTTCACTTTGGGACAATCATTTGCCAGAAGAAGTGATTACCAGAGAGAAAAAAACCTGTTTTCTCCTGTATTTCAAGTTCCTGTTAGCACAGAGGTCTGGAATGTTAATTACAGAACTCAATTATCTCAAGTTAAAATTCTCTTAACCACCCAGGGAAGAAATGGAGTTGTCAAGGTAAAATGAGCTAGGCAAAGTGAAGAGTGGATGGGCTACGGTGATAGGAGGGATACACAGAGTAATGGGTGAATGCTTTAATATTTAATTCTGTATCTTGTATGAATGTATTTTATACCCATTTGATGATCTTCTAAATGTTTAAAGAGTAGTATGCTGCATCCATATTTTTAAGATAAAAATTGATTTAGCTGTTAAATAGTACTGCAAAAAATTATATATCTCTGTGAAATTAGAATACATACCACTACCCAAGTAGTCTGATTGTTGTTTTTTGCTTGTCTAATGTGTCTCACATCTTTTAGTTATATTTGGATACATATTTAAGTCACTGGTTGTGCCAAACTAGTTGTTTGCTAGTGACAGTTCTTCATTAATTTCTTTAATCTTTTTCTAACTAAAAGAAGGAAAATAATTAAGGAGATGTTTTTCTGTCTCTGATGAATACACTGAAAAATCTACACTGTTTCTAACATAACTTTGTAAATGATGTTTTTATTAGCATAATGCTTGACTGACTACTAAATTTCAAATTTATTGGTAACTTTTATGTGTATTAAGCAACGATTGAACTTAAGAAATTTTTTTCTTTTATTGAAAGAAAATGAAGCAGAAAAGAAGAAGAAATATTATTATCCTGGGCCTACATCTTTCTGTTTAGGTGGTAAATGCGGTTTGGGGCCATGGAAATAGATGCCATTATGGGATTGAAGGTCATAGTTTCTGGAAGTAGATTCTTACAAGATAAGGAAAGAGACATATGGCAATATTTTTTTCTGTCAAGCTTTGAACTGCTGATGAGACAAAATGTACTATTTTCAAAAAACACATAATTGATCTAGGAGCTGTTTTTCTGAAGTTAATGGAACCCTATTTCAGTGAACATTGATGGAAATGTGGCTGTCTGATCTAGTCAATGTTTCTATAAGTCCTATTTTTAAATGCTTTGTAAATTCATCTTTAAAGTTCTGAAGTCACAAATTTCAGAATGCATTAACCCAAGAATCTCCCCTTCCTTATTTCCATAGGACAAATTTTATTAGAAATTATTTTTTAAATTCTCTAAAAGGATTGAAAGAGTTATTGTTTTGACATATTTAACAGCAGTACTCTTCCAAAAAACTTATTAACTGTTTCAGTAGAGATAGAGACTGATTTTGAGAATGATTCTTAGTGTGCAGAAAATTGATCTGATTCTTGGAATACAGCTTTTACCTTCTGTGCTTCTCTGAATTTCTTTCTGACAATGATGGCATAATTTAACTATCTCTTATACTATATTTTATGTGGTATGGTACTTTTAGGAGGGATGCATAGAAATTCAAAAAGGTGTATAGCATTTTCCATGAGAAGTTATCAACTCGAACACTATTGACTGAATTTTGAAGTTATATGCTTTAGATGGTGTAAATCAAAGCAGTTACTTGCATGAAGTAAAGCTCTCACCCTAATTAATTTCATGTCTTCATGCAAATTTTTTGTTAACAGATTTCCTGAGAGATAGCTACTTCCCTTCCATTTCCATCTGTCTGGGGATTTCAAGTCCTGCCTTTCCTAGTCTCTATAGAAAAATCAATATAGGCAATTTGTTATAGAAGGTATGACATGCATCTTATATGAGGGAGGTGTTTGCTTTCTCAGCGTAATGGAGCTTGATGGTGAACAAAATGTATTTGCAATTACTTCTAAAATTCGTAATATAAAATATGACATTTTGCAGGACAGCCCAAGATATTTTTGGCGAAGCAACTCTAGCGCGTTAGTGCTAGAAATGGTTTTAAGAAGTCAGACAGTCTCCACAATCTTGTCTTAGTCTGCAGAAATTATTCCACTGATGTCAGTGTTAAAATATGTATTGACTTCAGGGGGCCCAGGATTATTCCTCTTGTGTCCTTTCTATCAACACATCAACGACCTGTTAATATTAGATAGATTATTTGAAAAGGCAGTCATGTCATAGGTAGAGCTGTGGAAGTTATTTATTATTAACTGGGAGTACAGTAGCATTTCATCTGACTTTAAAATACTTAAGTTGCCCAGAAATCCTTGAAATAGGACACAGATTTTTAACATTCACACCAGCCTTACTGAGAAACAGAAGGCAAGTGCTAAAGCCAACAAAGCTCCACTGGGAAAAAAAAAAGTCAAAGTAAATGTAATTTCATCTAAAGTCATATGAAGCCCCTCTCTTCTGGGTAACCACTCAGTTTTTCCAGCAGCGAAGATTTAAATTGGAAAAAAATTCATTTTTCTCTCAAAACTTTCCTCTGAACTCTTGTTTCTCTTTTACATTCCAAGTGCACTTGCGTTCCGCTCAAATACTCTTCTCATACCCATTGTGCACCCTTTCCTATGTACTCATTTCTCACTTCATTGCTGTCAGGAGGTAAAACTAATTTACTTCTATTTCTTTGTAATTATTTCTTCCTGATTGATATTACTTATTTTCACAATGTTCAGAATGACTTCTTTCTTCGTTTCAGCTGAGAGACACAATCAGATACAATTGACAGGAGAAATTATGTCTTTTCTTGATTGGCAAAATGTTGGAATCCTGAAATTTAAATTTTGGCTGCCAACTAGAATTCATTCTACAAGAGGTAAAAGGTGTATTTCCGAGTTTATTTGGCCCATAGCAATGGACTTTAGTGAGTGAGAAACGGAGCCTGTAAGGTCATCTAATTCAGGACAGACAATATAAGTCAGACAGGTACAATATTATCACTGAACATCTTTAAAGATCTGTTTGTTAGGAGACTTATAGAAGGTATGAAAAGAAAAAGCCCATAGGAATCACAGCCATGTTGTATTATTTTACTAAAAACAAATTGTATCGAATTGGCTGAATACAAAACCTGTTCAAGTCAATGGAAATGTATCAATTTAGTCCAGATCTTGGGTAAGTCTCGGCTGTTATTTTGAACTTTTTCTTATACAGCAATTTCTTAGGGAAGACAAAGTATTTTGGTTGTCCTCAATAATCTTTGATGCTACTTATTCAACTTGTGTAATGTTATCACACCCATCCCTGAGATGGTCTCCTATGCCATTAGTTAGAAATGAATGACTTTGGCTCTACCTGAAGAGAAAAGAAGCTGTATCTCCATCCGTGTGGTCACTGATCAGAAATAGATTTCAGGAAAAGACTGTGAGGGTAGAATAATAACAATACAACTTACTATCTTTGATTCTCTAAGCTTACCTTACTTTCAGTGTGTTTTGAAGCATTACCTACTTCTCACACCTATTATAACGGAACACATTAGCTCCAAAAGTAATAGTGTAATTTGGTAAGAGGACAGATGCAGCTTCAGGAATTGAAATACAACTGAAAGAGTGCTGGGATTGCTGAAATAGTGATATCTAGCACTGGTCACCAAGGAGAGGAGATCTGGTCTGTCTTACATTTCTGTCTGCAGCTTATAACCATTACAGACAACTCAGAGAACCCTTGCTTTTCCCCACCAGGAAGAAATTCTGTCAGTAAAGAGATTCAACGTGAGCTACATCTAGTCTAGGCAGACCCATTACCTCTGTGTGGGGCTTAGTACAAGAAGGGTTTTGGTCAGCCAGGAGTTAAGCAGCTCACCTTCTCCTGAGGATCATGTCTGCAGTGGTGAGTGATAAAGTTGGCTCTTACTTTCCTCCCTTCCTGGACTCTTCTCTGAGAATGTCAAGAAAATACCTAAACTCACTTGGGAACTTTGTTTCAGAGAAAACTACCAGAGCTTATTTTAGTGCTGTTGTCTCTTGCAACCTGTCCTATTATTTGCATAACACCCTAGGACAGATAAAGCATTCATCTAAAGTTGTGGGATGTCAAAATTCAACTCCCTCCTCTGCTGGAAAAAATTTCAAAATTTCAGTCTAAAAAAGCATCATGGTTTTTGTTTGTTTTCTTTCCAGAAGCATCTCATACATACTAGATTGTATGACCTACTGGAAGGGAAATCTCCATCCTTTCTGTTGGAACAGTGCTGTAGAGCAGAAAAGTGCAGTGAGTAGAAAAATACTTGGAAAAAAAAGGCTGATCAATTGCTTTAATTTTTTTTTCTCAATATGTTTTGAGATCTGAGCAGTGGAGAAGTATTTCTGTGAGTACTTCTATATTAGCAATTTTATTATATGCAGGTAGATGTTCATAGCTGAAAGGGACAATCATAAGGATCTATTTCACTCCCTCTCCAACACAGGTGGTAAAAATACTCCAGTGACTCCTGAATAAAATCTACTGGCTCAGATAAACCTAGAAAACCTCATTTAGAAAATCGAATATTTGTGCTCTGACTATTTGTACCTATGAGCTAATTTTTTTGCACTGGCTCTTCAGGTATCTATTGAACTTTACACCACTGGAAAATATGGGCATGGATGTTTACCATTATTTCAAACAGTACACTGAAGCACAGACGGGTATGACAGCATACAAATGTCTATTTTCTGGGATTTGGACAGATGTTTTTTCTTTTTAAAAAATGATTCCTAGAACACTTTCATTATGCCAGATCTAAGAAAATGTGGGTATTAAAGCCAGTATCTCAAGATTTATATATTAGAAATAATGTTCAGAAAGTGCTGTCAGGCTCAGACAGCTGGGAACATTAATAGTAAGGGAAAACATTTTGGCTGGATTTTCATAATGTCTCCACTAGAAAACTTAAATAAAATATTGCTATTAATTTGCCATTTTTTAAATCAAGTTATTTCAGCTAAGGTTGTATTTTTCTGCTGTGCCTGAAAATAGCAAAAAAGGATATCAAGTCTGTTCTTTTATGCCTCTTAAAAAGTCAGGTCAGTTTAGAAAATCACAAAAGATCCAGGTTTTCCTGTCTTGTGGTGAAGAAGCTGAAGAAGCAAGTTCACATGGCTTGGCTATACTGTTGTGAAACCCCATCTCAGGTCAGAGATGGGATTAAGAAAAACATGATTCTTAATAAAAATGGTCACCTGAGCTCACCTCTGCTGCTCCTGGAATTTGAAAAATCATCTCTGCTGAGGTGATTGTGCTCAAAGGACATATTAATGCAACCTGCATCCTTATGCACAGTTTCTTTTTCAGTCTATTATCTTCCTAGCCCCCTTTATCTAAGAACAAATCTAAACTTTGTTCACCATCAGTGAATAAGACATACAGCTACAGAAGCACACGGGAACAAAAGGGAATGAATAATAACTTCCAAGCAGAGATGAGTGATACATCTTTCAAACTGAAAGAGGGTAAAAGAAATAGCATTTGGGACACAATTTGGGACACCAGCAGGAGTCCCTGTTTCTAGGAAAAGATATTCAATCTTGTTAAATACCTTACTTATGATGAGCATAGCTTTTAATTTAATTTTCATTTGTGGGAGTGTTACACTATGTTTGCTGTTGTACTTGTTTTAGTGAGAGGTAATATCTTTATTAATAGGGTTTCAAAGGAATGAGCTGCTTGTGTTTTTTAGGAGTAGGACATTGATTTCATGTGGCCAGCCCAATATATGAAAACAGCTGAGCTATACTAGAAAGCTCTAGAAAGGTTATTGGTCTTAATTCAAGCTGTCAGTCTTGTAATTCAAAAAACAGTTTGGCTGGTCTGTGGAGCCTGGGTGACTTTTCCACTCCTCAGTTTCAATGGGACGATAGGCAGGAAGACCACAGCTGTCTCAGGCAACCTGTGTGTGACCACTGCAGTGCTTCCCAGATGCTTCAGCCATCTCACCCTTGCCAGGGCTCTGACTGAAAGGTGCTGTGGCTTTCTGGCCCACCTACTGAATTGTCCTCTATGCAAACGAGAGCGAGGGTGAGGCATGATTGGAAACCACCAGGGAGTGGTGGTGTTGAGTGCCATCCTCTCCCTTTAGACATAACCTGTGAAATCTGAAGAAACCCGAAAGCTGTCAGGCATGAGGAAAGGAGTGTTTGACTTTGTGAATGACAGATAAACCATCTCAGCTGTTTTCTGGTCAGTTTGTTTCCACTGCACATAGACCCCTCCCCAGCTGGTATTTTCTTTGTTAATTCCCTCACTGAAGATGTGTACATTGGAACCTTATACCTGATGTGTATGCGAGGGAGAGCTCTGCTGCACCACAGGCACCATAAATAACTACTCACATCAGAGGTAAGGCATATTGCTGGTGTGGCTCATAATGTTAATACTGAGTGTTAATGTCCTGCCCTTTATCTTAATTAGTGTTGCTTTCAATTAGAAGTAAGACATTCACTTTGGAATAAAAGAACTGACCAACACCTCTTCTGTAAATTTAAATTATCCCCACAATTAAGTGCTAAGTACACTGTCTTGACACTTACAGACCTTTATCGCCATCATGTCTGAGTGACTGGCAATGAACTGCAGCATTCATTCACCCACCCATTCCATAAATTTTTCATATCAGATATTAAAAATGCCTTCTGTGATGCATTTCAGGACAGCATTTTATGTGCTTTACAAAGGACTGACAAATTTCCCTTATAACCTAACACTGTCCTTTTAGTCACTCTTGGATCTTTTAACAAGTTTCAGACATTGATAATTTTGTGATACTGAATTCTAAGCAAGTTATTCACAATCCCATAGACTACCCTGCATTCACACCTTTAGTACTGAAACTGCTTGGGTTTACAGTGAAAGGGTCACAATAACAGGAGAAAAAAAATGGACAGATATTTGGAAACAAAATTTTTATGGTTTATGTGTGTAATTCAACATACAATATGTGTTTGGTTTTCTGTATGACTGTGCACATCATACATACTAAAACAGCAGTTAGACTATTTGAACACCTAATCCAAAAGGGCCTTTACTTTGAATCTGAATTTCTCTGTCCACTCCTGTTCTGATATTAACATGTTGACTCTGTAATCTGAAGGCTTTTTGTCTTTAATTTTCTCTATGCCATCTGACTGTATTATGCTGGGTTCGGGGCCCCTCAGCAATTTACTGGCACATCTTTTAAATAAGTTCTTAATGTAACAATAATTTACTAAGAAGCCCCTATTTTTAAAGTAGGAAAAGTCTGTAGTGATCTGAGGTAACTGTCCTGTTAGGCTGAGATAATGAGCTTCTTGAGGCCCTCAGGTATCCTTCTGGTGAGGTTAGAAACCATAAGCACTTTACTGTAAAAATTAGGTTTTGTTTGTGTTTCCTAATTTTGATAACTTGAGTGCTGAAAAATTGCAGCATATCACACAATTTCAGAGATATGGACAATGATGCAGTCTGTGAGATATTATTCAAACATCTGAGCAGCTGGAAAACTATCGGAACTGTAGGGCAACAATGAATTCACAGGCTGGATTACCTGGACCTTAATCAACCCTTTCTAATGGACTCACAACTGGGAAGAATGGAGGCTATCTACTCAACAACCTTGTTGACAAACCTTCCAGCAAATCCCTAGAAACTTTTCAGGAGTTCAGATGTTTGGGCCAGAGCAGTGATGACAGGGGCACCACTGTGGGACTGTGAGTAGTAAATCCCAAACTGTTTGACTTCATTCAACAACTCTGTGTTACTAGAGGACCCAGTGAGTTAGAAACCTTCAGAAAGGCTGTTTACCTTTCCCTTGACAAAGAGTAGAGAACCTTTGGTAACAGAAGGTGAGACAAATTAGCCGCTTCTGCACATGCCCATGCCATAACCCAAAGGAAAGATGTTTTCTGATCTCTTTTTGATGCTTTATGGTTATTCATATCTTCTAAACATCTGAAGGCAAAAGGGTTGGATGTATGAGTATGGTGCCAAAGTGTGTTATTTTCACAGTTTCAGGAACCTCACCTTAGGTCTGACATGGCCAGAGGAGTTTGGTTTCTCACATGGTCCATGAATGAAAGAGGTGTCTTTACCTACAGAGATGAGCAGACATAGACAGAAGGGTGTGTGGCAATTGTGGAAATTATTCTGTGCAGTAATTCCCTTCTTGTGCTGTAAGATGTATAATAAAACACATGGTAAGGGCTGTAACACGGTTTTACTTGAAGGTAACAAGGGAATACTGAAAAAAGTGTAACTGCAGACTTACAGATGCTTTTTTTACATGCTTCTCAAAATGATCTCTACTTCTCATGAAAACAGGTATTATTTACTGTGTTAATCACAGATTTCTTTTTAAGGTCTGTATGAATTCCGTGAGTGATTTGAAATTGCCTTTTAGTAATAGCAATGCAACATTTTTTTTGTATGACACCAGTCCAGACAGATGCTATAGAGAATTTGAAAGCTATGTGATAGTCTATTTATTTCCTTTTTGTAGAGCGTAACAAGAACTAAATGGACAAAGTTGCAGAACAACAAAAAGAATATAACTGTTTCAGAACACTTTGAATTTGGCAAGTAAAACCAGAAAAATCCCCAGTAAAGTATGCCAAAAAAGTATTCACAACAAGCTGAGTTAGCAAAATGTTTCCTTTACTGCAGATGTTCCACTTCTGGGACAAGAGGGCAAAGTGAGTCCAAATTGATCTAACAGAAAATCTTCCGGCACAGTAAAAGCCTCTGGTGAAAGGGGGGTTTGTGCAGTCACAGGCAGTTGTATTTTACTGTATTGTTCACAGTTGAAAACTATCCAGTACTGATGTGGACCTGGCAGACTCATCTGGAAACTGTTTCTGCCAACAAGATGTCTTTGGAAGGCTGAAACAAATGAGAAACTAAATTCTTCACAGCTTGCTGAGATAAGAGGTTCCTGGGAATTGCTGAGTGTTAGATTGCTGCCCTAAACCCCTCAATTTCATGCTCTCTTTTTCTGTACTGCATATTTGTTCCAACTGGCTCCCTACCTTGAACTCTACCGCATCCTGCTGGGTTAAATGTGATGGACAGTCTATATGAAAACCAATCAGTTATTTTGACAGGAGACTTAGAGAAGGTCAAGGCCACCTCTTCTCAAAAACCTGTCTGCCGAGTCTTCAGCTGTCAGAGATAAAATGTCTCTGAGGCTCTTTGGACTGGGCTGTGTTTTCATTTTGTCCCAAACAATCAGGAATCCAGCTAGTGAAGGCCTTCCAATGCTTTCATCATAGTATTTATTTGATTGCTATTGTCCAGATTTAGAAGTGGGAAATTGTGACTCAAGTACGCTGTCTGTATAGTGTGCTGCAATACCTCGCATATGAAGGAAGACAATTCAATTCAATATTCATGTGACGTCCTTTCTCTTTCAGTGGTAAAGCTCTGCTGGCACACAAATGTGCTACTGTGAAACAATGCTTCCAGAGCTTACCTAATTTATGACTG
Organism: Machaerirhynchus nigripectus; assembly: GCA_013397975.1. Lineage (NCBI taxonomy): Eukaryota > Metazoa > Chordata > Aves > Passeriformes > Dicruridae > Machaerirhynchus > Machaerirhynchus nigripectus. The sequence goes on from VZRQ01000586.1 coordinate 2,917,128, forward strand.
ATACATGGTTAAAGGATTATGTGCGAGCTGGTCTTGAAGGATACTGAATATCTAATTTTTCACTTAAAAACAGACCACAATGAGTCTTGAAGTTGAAATTAATTTCATTAAAATAAGGTTTATGCTTAATACGCAAAGAGATGAACTTAACTTTATTTAAAGAATGTATTTTTCACCTTCGCCAAAATGTAAAGGAAAAAAATATGTATTAAATTTAGAGCCCATAACAGTATGTCCTAATCTCACATCAAAGCTTTTTCAAGCTTTATGAGTTTTAAAGGATCCATGTTTCAAGCACAGATGTTCTGATCTAGGTGCTTAATTTAGTGAAGCTACTTAATAACATTTAATTGCAACTACCCCCATTTCTTGAGGTTTCTAATCCAGCATTGCATTGTTCATTTTGCAATTCAGGTTATAGTTACAGAGAAAGAGAAGGAGAGAAGGAGAAATAAGTTCCAGTTCTGTATTCTACAGAGATTTTGACAAGTGGCATATTCTGTACCCCTGATGAATTTTTATATTTCAAGGTTTCTGAGAAACTATTAATTCAGTTCAGTCTTGTGACCCAAGATTACATTAGGAAATATAAGGGAGATCTAATTTGGTAGCTTTCTAGCATTTCAGGTGATGAAGAGTTTCCAGAAAAGTTCAAATGCTTACAGCTGTCAAATTATTTTCATTTTTGATATATCCATGTACAGCATGTGAAAAAATTGACCAAAGTTACTTCTGAGGACTTGGTCAAATTGCTAGAGAAAATCAATGTCAAAATGAAACAGTAGGACAGACTAGACTACTATCATCTTATTAAAAGGTTGCATACATTTTACTAGAGCTTTGCTGATCTTTTTCTTTTGAAGGACATGAGTTAGCAGCTATATATGATCATTTGAAATAGACAAAACTGGTATCTTAAGAATGATATATTTATTCAATGTTCTGGTGAAATACCCTGAGAATTGCTTAGTCAGGATGGTTTGTCACCATAGCTATTAACTGGGAATGAGCCCAATTTTGTAGTTCATAAATTCAGCATTCTTAATACAATATTGATTGTGGTCATTACATCAGATCATTATTGAACCTATAGGCAACAGTTCTTAATCAAGAAGTTCAAACAAGGAATTTTGGAAAATGATCTAATCATGACTCCCTAATTTCGTGTTGTCTTATTGCAACACAGATCATTTGAGGAACTTCCAGGTTTTTCTAATTTATTGAAACCGATAAAGAACGACACCGGTGATGCAATTACAGCATATACATACAGGAAGAATGATAGTGGGTATCAACCCACTAGTTTCATTAGGAAAATTATACCTAACTTACAGCTTCTTGGTGGGGCTAATTGAGTTCTGCCTAGGTAATACCTGTATAACGCAGAGGACACAGGGTATACTTATGGTGGTGTTTAGGGGCAGACACATGAACCAAAGGATAACAGCAGCTAAAATATATTTGTTCACCCGAGGAGCCCTTGGGTTGCTTTCAGAACAGTATGGCTCTACATGATTTTGTGGGAAGAGCTCTAGGTCTTAATACTGGCCAGGAGACAAACCCATAGAGATAGAAATTAAGGAAGAACTATCATCAGTACAGGTTGTCCTGTACCAGACCCATGACTAGAGGCCTGATTACCTAAACAGGCCACTGGAGCCATCCAAGACACCCTTAGGTATTGTGCCAGGCCTCTGGCTGCTTCCCCAAAGAGCCTGGACCACTTGTAGGTGCCTGATCATATCTGCTAGCCCTGTGTGTGCCTCAGAAACCCCAGGACACTTCAGGTGGTCCAGCTGCTTATGCATGGAATTGAGCCCCAAAACCACTCAGTCCCATGGTCTATTTTTATGAAGATATTTGCATAGGTCCTAGCTTTAAAAATCTATTCCGAGCCATTTTTTAGCTGTTTTTATTTGATTTTTGGAGAAAAGCAAAGCCCAAATTTTTACTCTCTTCTGTGCCTAAGCCCCTGCAATTTTCTTCCCCCAAATCTTGTTTTTCTCATGTGTCATATTTAAGATGGGTTACCAATGGTAATATGTTAATCTAGATGAGCATGAACCTTTGTGTTGGGCAATAACATGTTCCCATTCAATTTTATTTCTATTGTACCCTTCTCTTCCCTAAGCCAAAGGAAATAAGACGTTAGTGAAGTCAAAATATAAAGGAATGAAAGGGATGAAATCTTTCTGCATTTTCTGATCTACTTTCCTGTTTCTCAGAAAGGAGGACCTCTGTGATTTCAAGCCTTGCTTCTGTACACACACAGAGATAGTGTAAGAGAAGATGAAAACTACTTTGAATAAGAACTTGAACTGAAAGTCAGTGGCTGAGGCTTCCCCACCACTAATCCTGACAGAATTATCAAGCAATGTTGAAGGCTCTGAGTTATCTATACACATAGAACAGCATAGTATTTATCGTGTCAATGCCTAGACTGTTTGCAAACCATTAGCAAAATTAACACAAGTATCCATTTCCAATCTGGTTTTTTTGTTGTGCTTGTTTATGGTGCTTCTTAATAGCAACAGTCTTTCCTCAGTTATTCACAAGAAATTCCTGTTGAAGGCAACAGGAATTAGTTAAATATCTTGGAGCAAAATTGAATCATAAGTGTTTAATTTATGTTCTAATGCCTTTTTTTCTTTTATAACATTATTAATTAATGGTACAAATACTATTAAGTGTGAAAGGATTTCATGGAAACACTAGGTTGATTACAACCTGAATCTATCCATGTCTTGGTTAAATACCCATCTATGTATTTAAATGGTGCTTCTGATATTTTTTTTCTTGCCTTGAGAGACTCCTAGTAGATGCTAGAATGCTAGCAAGTGAATAGGTGGTTGAAAACCTATTTTATGAAGTCTTTGTCTCAGAGGGGAAATTCTGACATTTCTGCACTTGTTTTCATTCTCGGCTGGAACAAAGATAACAATAAAAATGTATGAGAAAAGAAAACTTTAAAATAATTCATATAGAAATATGTATGTACAATTGCATTTCAGTCAGATAAAACTAGATTCAGTGATGCAGAAGGTTGCAAAAAATATCCTATAAACGTGTATATGTGTTGTGACATAATGCTTATATTAAAATTTTAATGAAATTAAACAAAACGAGTAAATAAAGATAAAACTTTATTACTTGATTGGACAAAAATTATTCTTGCATTATTGAAAACTTAGATTCTTACATTATTGAACTTAGAAAAATGAAAAAATTATTCCATCATTTCCTTGTTGGAAAATTTCTTATCTTTCCTGAAATGAAAGTCATGAAGAAATTATCAAGTTTCTGATCTGTCCTGACGCAGAGGTGAGTCGCATACCTCACAGCATAATGCTCTGACTGCTTCACCAGGCAGCACCATGTTGGACCTTAGTCCTTTCCCACAACAGGCCTTCCCTTAAATGCAACCTGTGATTGCCTTCTCAAGTTTGTTTTATTTTCGTATGTATTTGACTCTGTCTATCAAAAACTAGCATATTTGGTTCAAATTTCTTTCTTTTAACCAGGTGCATGGGTGAGCAAACAGTAATTAATAAGATAATTTTTAAGATTTAATATAACTTTTGCTCAGCATTTCAGTAAAAAGAAAGCCTCCTTGAAAGCCTTTAGAAACCATCATTGTGTTAAAAGGCAATCTCCGTTAGAATATTTAGCCTTTAAGAAGGATGCTTGGTGGTCTAAAATGGTCTGGGTTGTATGGCTAGGTATTGCTCTATGTAACACTATAAAATAAGGAAAGGTTTTTCTGAGCAGCCGGGAAACATGCAGGGAAAATGAAGCATGGCAAAAAGGCTGAGTTAGATATTTCTAGGACATTGAACAAATAATAAAAGAAAGGAAGAGAGCAGCACGGTGTTGATGGATAGGGATGAAAATGCAGCTATGGGTTTACTATACACGGCAGCTTAGTTTCCAACTGTTGCGAATTTGGAGGACTGATGGGAAAAATATTTGTGGAAATGTAAACAACTATGCAATCAAAATAGAGACAAAATGAAAGGACCTTTAATGCTTACTATGTCCATAATTTAGAAAAGATATGGCACATGAAATCACAGGCATGACAGCTGTAGCCATTCAAATCAGGGGTATCATCATTTGGCTTTAGGGTACATGAAAGTCATCAATAAATTCATTATAGGAATTGAGATAAGCTTTTTCTTCATTAGAGGAGTGGGAATTTGGGAGAGTCTTTCAATTGGCAGGGAATTTGTCTTGCTTGAAGATGAGTTTACTAAGATGTTCCTTTGGCATAGATGACTAAGATGGAAAGGGAATAATCTTGATGACATCGGAAGTCCACACCCGTTGTATTGTGCACAATCACTTGTTTCTTTCCCAAAAGTTTTCCAACAACCAGTAACTGTTTATTTTTTTTCTGCATGCCAGTTCTACACTAGCTTTCATGCTGAATTGTCCTCTTTAGGTATAAATCCTTCCATTAAGCAATTAGAGTCCCATAATCTTTCCTTGTAAGTCATTCCAAATCTTGCATAATTATCACTGCCTGACTTTGAAGATTTTCTGTGGAGCATAGTCTGAAGTTCAAATATAAACCAGATTATTCTTTTTAATAACTTATACATTTAGAATTTTTAAAGTTCAGTTTCTGGGGTCAGAATTATCAGGATGTTCAAGTGAACGTATTTCACACCAAATAACTCCTTTGAAATTTGTATCCCATAATGCTCTTAGAGGAATGTTCTGATTTTTGATGTGAAAACCCTTCACAGTTACTGGCGCAGTGTTTTCTATCTGTCCTAAGGAGGGGGAATTTGTTTCAATTTTTATAGCCACTGAGAGAAATTGGTGGGCTAGCGTGTGATTAATCTCACCTCTTTTAGTGTAGATGGATGGCCCAGGTCTCCTGTTCTGCTATAAAGTGACAATAGAGGGAGACCCAGGCGACCAGCACAGATGAAAGTGTTTCAGTTTTGATTTAGTCAATCTTATCACAGGTTTTTACTCATCTTATTTTGTCCTTATCCCAACAGATTACACTCTGTTTTCCTACAAACTTCAAAAGCCTTGAAAAAGCAGCTGTAAACCACCTGCTCAGCTGACCCATGCACTACAACTGTAGCTTGATAAGAGTTGTGATACACCTGTCCTTGCTGCCTATGGGTCACTGCAGGCTCAGGAAATGCAGGGACATGTTTAAAACATCTTCCTCTGGCCCATTTTAGATATCAGACTTAGGGTGGGATGAAAGATTCCCTAAAGGGTCTGATTCTCTCCTTTAATATAAAAGGAACCTAAGTCAGAAGCAGAGAGCTTAAGCTCCAGGTCTAACTCCTACCCCATTACCTCCTAAACACTAGGATTTGCTACAGTTAGGTGGCAGCACAACATGAGTTTTGAAGAACAACATGCTAGGTATGAACCTATATATTTTTGTGTGCCTGGTCTTTACAGTGGTAGAGATTGGAGGAACATTTGGTTGAAATGGAGAATTAGAGAAATAAGATCCAGTAAATGTGAAAGTGCTGCAAAAATTTTTTTTCTTTAAAATTTTTTCTTGTTTTTTTTTTTTTTTTTCCTGGAGATGGGCGAAAAGTTATGATATTTCTTGCTTTGTGGAAGCTTGGAGAACCATCTGCCCCATTTCTGTACACCACTCTTCAAGGAGACCATTCAAGGCAGAACTTGGGATTCTTGCATTCAAGCTTGAATCATCTGACTGCGAGAAATGACAGGACTCTTCTCTAAGGGATGTTGGAGAAGCAGAAGAGTGAGTGCAGGAGGGAGTGAGAAAGAAAGGAAAAAAAAGATCTGACTACTCAGCCTCAGGAAAAAACCCACATTTTAAGCTTACTTTGTATTTCATGGTTAATAAAACAATGTTGTTTTGATGCATCATTTTTCTGTCTGTGCTTTTCAACATTTGGATATGTAAATGTATTTGTGTTATGTAGTCATATGTAAGGTTGTATTTCCTGATAAAATATCTGTTATTCACAGGTTAGAAATTATTAATTTATCATCTTATGTACATTTTAAAAGAGATGTCCATGACTTGTACATGGGGAAAGCTTTTCAAAAAGCAGGGAAAGAATTTCAAAATCATATGTGTGCCAAAGACTTGGGCCCTGCAATAGCAAGTTTAGGGCTGAAATGTTCCTTTTCTGCAGTTGTTAACCAAAAATATTCTACTTTGGCTTAGAGCAACCAAGAAAAAATCACCTTAGAGATTTAAAAATTGAAAAAAAAGCCAAGGTATAGTATTTTCATTTGTCTTATTCAAATATTTTTTTCACGGTTTTGAGATGTCAATGTTGCAACCAATGTTTCATCACTTTTCTAAGATCAGGGTTCTGGGGTTTCCTCTCTTCTTTTGGGAAACCATTTTCTTCAGGTTTTATCTTTCAGGAGGTGCTTATCTTCCATTACAAGAAAAGCTGTCTGGGAACAGATTTCAGGCAGCAAGGGGGCAATAGGGAGCAGCAGCCTTCTTCCTGCATAACACTGTGAATGGATTATAAATGTAGATGCATCTGCACATCTCATTTCCATCTCTAGATTCATTTGGTATTTGGATCCAGCACTGAAGCATATTTTATTCTCTGCAGAACGCTGTCAAGTATTTTAAATAAGATTCAAGATCTAAGTTAAACAGCTCAGTTTTGGATTCAATGGTCAAGAAAAACACAAAAAAATACACGACCCCACATAATCTGTCACCTCTGTCTCTACCTCCAGCTGCTTCCTGACTTACTGGCCTGAGGTGAGTATTTGCTTGCTGAGCAATCTACCACTGGTTTGCAAACTGTGCTCCTTGAACCCTTGAGCTCTGTGAGTGATAATAAAATGAAACCCACAGTCAGTGGATCTAAATTTTCTAGTCAGAGTTTTCTGCACTCCTAGGAAAGTAAGACTATTTAGGGATCTTCAAACTGAAAAAGGGTCTAAAAAAATCACTGAAATATGTTTAAAGTGATACTTTCTCGAGTCACTGTATTTTATGCAATCCTTAACATTTTATCTTACAAAACACATCAACATCTTCATAACAGTCTTTCACCCACATATCACAGTGGCAGTTCCTCAAGTATTACCTAGAAGATTAATATTTGCTGAAGTCACTACCTCCAAGTAGGGCTACTCATCCAGTAACTCAGGAAGAAAAGAAATTACACATGTTATCTCTTCAGCTCTGTGTTCAGCACTGGGACAGAGCAGCTCTTGTGATCTTTGGCTGTATGTTACAGCTGGAGAACAATTGAGCCCAGGCCAGCAGCGAGCCTTGGCAGCAGTGAAGGCCAGCAGTGCCTTGGGCTCCATCAGCAGGAGCACAGCCAGCAGATCAAGGAAAGTGATTATTCCCTGTACTCAGCAGCTGTTAGACCACACTGAGAGCCCTGTGTCCAGTTTGGGGCTCCACAATACAGGAAAGGCATCGATAAACTGCAGTGAGCCCAGGGCAGGGACACCGTGGTGGTCAGCGATGGTGTATGAGGGACTGGGGCTTGTTCACCTGAAGAGGGAATATCTTTGCAGGGACATGAAAGGGTTTACAGCTTCACATCTACAGCTTATGTCTAGAGTCACCTGACAGGCTTCATAAAAATATATCTCAGTTTTTACCGACAGCAAGTTCGGCCAGCCAATCCTATTCAGTGTGCTACAGCCTGCATGTTGAAATCTGCTTATCACTGCTGGCTACATATTTCCATCAACTGAACCTTATTGTCATGATCAGACACTTTTTGTGCCTTGACCTCTGAAAAATATTGCACTTGGAAAAGTTGGATAACCAATTCTCTCTGGAGACACTAAAACAGCTTCAAAATCTTGCTCTATCATTAAAAGTTAAAATAACTTAGTAATCTGAATTGTCCTTTGAATATTTTCAGTAATTTTTATTCTTTTAAGCAGATAAATATTTGACAGGTAAATTCTAAGTTTCCTATGGCTGATAAAATTAAGTATAGATTCCACTTTCCTGTACTAGCAAAATGGTTTATTCCTCAGGGTTCCAAAAGGAGAATACTTATTGTTTTTCTTGCTGTTATTCCTTGAAGGTTGTCCTTTCAAACTACCTAACATTGTTTTCACCAGGGAGCCTTATAGAAAGGTTTTTTTGGCATTGCATTGAATTAACTTAATCTCTATTCACCTTATTTAATCCCTCTCTTCACTTCTGCCTGGTTTAATTTCCTCACCTCATCAGGTGCTTCTTGGTAGAAGCAGAACAGAATTTTTAAAGTCACTTCCTCTGGATGTCTTCTGCTAGATGTCCTGAACTTTATTTCAAGAAATATTCTAGGAATATGTTGGGTTTTTTTTAAAAAATGAGACCTTCATTAAAAATAAATATTTAAAAATTTGCAGGAGTTTATGATGGAAAGCAGAAATCATCACAGTCCCAATAGTTTACAGAAGTTTGGGATAAAATCCAATAGAGTTTTCAAACATGAACACTTAAATCATGATACCCTGCACAAAACCTGAACAGTTTAGAGCCTGAAACTGGTAGTCTGGCATCCAAGTGGTGTTGTTGATGCCTGGAAGCAAAATGGAGATCTTGATTTATGATGATCAACTTCAGAAACTGGCCTATGGGTTAATATTTTTTGTCAGGATGACTTAATAAAAATTACTTTCCTGGGTACCAGTCATTTCAGATTACCACAGACACTTGCTGTTCATCAACAGAGAAAATGTGAATCACTCGTTTCCTTCAAACACATTTGTTAGCTATTTAAATGTTATTTTAGTGGTGATAAAAAAAATCCAAAAAACCAACAACAGGCTATACAGCCATCTTAAAAGGTTGCTACTTATAATTTCTGGTTGGAACACTGGGTTTCCTAAAAGTGAAACTCAAAGTTCTGCAATCTTTGTAGAAGGCTTGATCCTGGTCTTGCTTTTGCCAGGTGCTCTCACATGCAGCGTGGAAAAAGGGCTGTGTGACAGCTGGGGACACCTACAGAGGACAGTGGTTTGTAGCACAGCAGGTACCACTGAAAACAGATCTCTGGATTGAGGCACCAACGTTGCCATGCTCAGCCTGATGACATCAGTTAAGGCCTCCCTGGACTTTGCTTTATAAAGTTTGGGGATATTTTATCAAAATGTTTGACCTGGTCAATACGTGCAACCCCACAAGTCTCAGAAGGACTTTTGCCCCAAATCTCAGCCAGAGTAAATAAAGGCTTTCTAGCACAAACAGCTGAAGAATTAGCTCCTGCCTGGAAGAACTGGTATCTTTTCCTGGAAATAATCTCCCTTTTTCACAGGAGGCAGGACAGCAAGCTTAGTGAGAGCAGCAGACGGTCCCACCTCACCACAGACCTGGTGGGCAAGCCAGGAGGAAGATCTTGATGGTGCTGTTTGTCAAAATCCCCCTGGCAGCTTCCTGGTCCAGCTGAATGTCCCCACCAGAGTGCAGTTGTGTGCAGTGCCTGCACCACTGCCATCCTTCACAACTTTGGGAAGTGGACCTGAAGACATTAGTGCTAAAGAAAATGACAACAAGTCCAGGTTTTAGAGTGTGTCCACAGACCACAGTTCACTAGGTAATTTTGCCAGAGAGTTATAAACTTTGGAACACTCAAGGAAACCTCATGTCTATAAAAATCACAGGTAAATGGAATTCAGGGCTAGGTATAGGTTCAGTTTTTGCTGACCCCAAATGTGGTGAAGCCATTTGACACATTCTGGAGTGCTTTGTCTTGCATCAGAGCCACAAAATTATTCAGTGCCTTCCTGCGTATGGATGTATGCACAAAGTGATTCAAAGAACAGTTCAACATACTTGGCACTTTTGTACAAAGATTTCTAGGTTAAAAAAGAGATTATTTTTACATATATTTCTACTCAATGAGATTTTTTTAATTCAAATTGTTTTAATTTCAAAAGTTTCATCAACTTATACTAAAAGAATGAAATGTTGAAACAAAAAAACCCTAAAAGAGCTAAATAAGAATTTCATTGAGTCAATCTGATACTTTCCTTCATTATAGATTATTGCAATTTTTAGGATACTGTTATTTTGTACCAGTATGGTCAAGCCTGGGAAAAATAGAGCTGAGGAAAACCATTAAGAACTACACATACAGTTACAGACAGCAGAAATAATACAAATTAGATTTAGTTACACATGCTTTGGCAAAACAAATGATTGATTATAAACTTTTATTTGAATGGAAGGAAAAAAATCCATCTTCAAATTAAAATTGTCATGTAGGCAAGAGAGAGTAATGCAACAAATGGCTCTTGCTAGCATGACTTAAACCATGGAGATGGAAAATATGAGCCCTGCAAAGGAAAGAATAATTTGGTCCTCTATATTTGTCAAAAATATTATAGAAGTATCTATTAGCTAGCTGATGAAACAAAATCTTATCTAAATATTTTTTCCCCCATAAATTATATCAAAAGAATATAAAGAATTAGACTGTTTTCCCCTTCTACATTTGTCTACTTGGAAATAAACAAATGAAATAAATAAATAAATGCACTTGCATAACTAATTTAGAAGGGAGTGAAGAAAAGAAAGTATTTTTCAATTTTTTTCTTAATCCCTGCTGTCTTCCGTGCTCTACAGATTTGCTTTGCAGGGTCCTATTCCGCTGCGGATAAAAACCATGAATGAATAGCACAACCAGCAGAGAGAGAAGGTTATTAAACCAACAAATGAGGAAACAGCACAAAGAATAAGAACACCTTGCAAACAGATTTCTTTGCCTCTAGAGAGGAAGTACAGCGGGGTTGTTTGGCTTAGGGGATATGCATATGCTCAAACATAAAAGGCAAGTGGCTTTAGTAATGAAAACTCCCACATAAAGAAAGTAAGAGGATCAAATGTCACGTGTACTCTCTAAGGAGCTTGCAAAGATACCACTGCTACAACACGTGTAGCTGTCTTTGAACCAGTCATCTCAGGTCTGCATCCTCCAAAACATAATAACCACAAGTAATAGTTTTGTTGTGACTATTTTGTTACTTTCCAATAAAATGGGAGGAGGAGATGCTGTCGGAGGGAGCATGACTGGCTGATGAAGCTAGGTATAAAGCAAGAGGTTATCTACCTGACAAATGTGGTTACTAAGGCTGTTACTTAAGAGTAACTACAAGGGCAGCCTTTTGCTCTTTCTTTCTTTAAACTGAAATACTAATAAAGCAAAGCTGAAAGGAAAAAAATAAATCACATGTAGATGAGATTTTAGTGTAAATGCTATTTTCAACAGTTTATTTTTTGATGGTTGTTCTAATACTTCAGTGCGATGATTTTAAGCAAGATATTTACTCTATCCTTGTGCTTAAATATCCTCCTGCCATACTGCTGAATAACCACACTGAGAATTTCTAGGGTATTCCTAGTAGTGAGAGCCCTTCCAGCTGCCCTACTGAGACAGTTTGAGAAGAGCACAGCTCCCTGCCGTGCTGCTGTGGTTTATTCATGGCATCCAGAAGGCATATCCATCCTGACGGATATTAGTGGAGGCCAGCCTACAAAAGGACACTGTGCAGCCACGGAGGCAAAACAAGACCTTTGCTGTCCCTGTGTGCTGGGGCAATCAGTGTCTGTTGAACCACAGGAAAAAAAATCATGGAAACATAGAGTGTCCTGAGCCTGAAAGGACCCACAGGGATCATCAAAGTCCACTCCCGCTGCCTCTCTCCTCAGAACTACCTTACAGTTTTGAAATGTTTCATGTGTCCTCCTTTTTTTTGTAGAGAGATTCTCTAAGCTGAAATATTTCTCTTTCTCATTGATTCTGTGATTTATATGTGCCAGCTTAGTTTTTTTTTCAGATTTGTTACATCTTTTCTTGATTTTGTGCTCTGAATAAAAGCAGAGAGAAGATAGTCATATCTTTCTAATGCTGAAAATCCAGTACGCAGGAGCATTCTGTATTTTTAAAGATGGAAATACTTCACTCATGACCATCTCATTGGAGGACGTTCTTGTAAATGTATTCAAATAGTTTACAGGAATGAGGATATTTTAATTTTTAGAGGGCAGTTCAGACAAAATAACACGTCTCACTGGCAAGCAAAAAGCACTCTGACAGTTGGGGAAAGAAGAACAGAGAGAAAAAAGTGATCTGTTTCTGATTCGTAAATATAACAGAATATGATGCTGATATACTGCAAAAGAATAAATTCTTTCAGGTTTTTTGAGGAGCAGCACAAGTGCCTATACATTATGAAGAGAAACATGAAGTTTTTTTTAAAACCTTTTTTGATTTTGAGAAAACCTACTATGCATTTATCTGCGCTAACTTCTGGAGCAGAAACTAGATAACAGTACTTTAAGGTAAGTTGGGTCAGATTTTTCTGCCATTACTAACATTCTGTCTGAGTTTAAACAGCCTTTGGGCATTTAGGGAGTGACATTTGCTGGCTAAAAATCAATTCTCATCAAGATCTCCTTGGCTTATATACTAGAATCTGTGCTTTGAAGCTCAGAGGAATTACTGAGAAGTTAAATGGGAGAACAGAGAAAAAGGGACCAGAGAAGAAGCTCAAAAGCCCAGTGGGGAAATAACTTCTTTTCCCCATCCACTATATTTTACTGGACTGTGAGAGAAATAATGAAACCAAAGGAGACCTGAGAGGAAGCTTATGATTAAGCAAGGTGTATGGCTTTGGTCCTCTGAGAGCCAATTTATGTGCATCTTCAGGCTGAATCTTTGAGATATTTTGTTTACTCAATGCTCTCCAACTGTCTGATAAGAAAGTGAATCAAAACCCCTCTACTGGAGATGCTATGAGAGAGCTCTTTCTAGACAGTATCAGAAAAAGAAAGTATGAAGCAGCAGATGGGAGAGTTGAAATGGTGCAGCTTAGCTCACATCCTAGCAGGTGCAAGTTCAGGGACAGGCCCTGTCCCCATTCCCAGGAATTTCTCATCAGCAGACCAAGCTCTTTCTTCACCATGAGGTCAAGTAACAGCAGCTTTGCAAATATAGACATATATAGAAAGCAGGATTGGATTTGGTGCTGAAGTTTGCTGTCTCTTGTGTGATGAGGATTCATCATTTTCCATTTAAAAAAAAAAAATAATTCTTGAACCCGCTTGCAGTTTCATGTATCACAATCACCAGTGGAAGAAAAGGTCACTGGTTTAATTCTTCATTCAGGCATAGGGAATATTAAAATGTAAGAGGTAATGTGAGATACCATATAGGATAATTAGGACATAACTACGTTCATATATTTTCCTATAGATGAAATTACTTTGTCTGCCCTTCCTCTTTAAGAAATCACAGTGGACATTGTTCCTATGGTTACTGGGAGGCAGCATTTACAGAGACTGTGGATTTCTATAAAAGGCGCAAAAAATCACAACAACTGGAATGGTCTCCTGTGTTAAAAGTCACTTTGCACTCCAGTTTTTATAGGCTAAGAGAATGCTAAAGATTTTGCTTCTAATCAGGTACAACGTGACTAATTAAACATTTAAAATGAGTAATACAGTGTAATTAATTTTGTCAGCTCTTATTGGTTTACCCCTCCTCCAACCCCCCTCCCCAAAGGTTTGAGATTTAGAATGTCAAAAAACATCAAGAAGATTTTAGAACAGCAAAGGACAGACTGATCTTAAACATGGTCAGAAGAGAATACCTAAAAATAAAATTCACTGCATATTGCTGTATGTAGCATTACCATCTGATCTACATTTGAGGTGCATTTGGAAATACTGACCTCTTACAAAACACATTCATTGACCACATGTTAATAACTACCTACATGATACATTTTTTCCTTCTTTTTCTCCCTGTCCATATATGACCTGAAGCAAACTTGGAAGAGCTTATATTGGGAAATGAATTGCTGTTCTTTTGAAAACTTAGAATAAAGTAATCTTCAATGTAATTTTTGTTGTTTAAGGGAGGACAAATTAAAAGGCTGTGAAATATTTAACCTGTCTGAGGAAAATGTTTTGTCAACTGATATAGCCTGTTTCAGAGAGCTAGATGAGAAATAGACTTCAAAAAGTTTTCAAAATTTTCAACTCTTTTTAACAGTGTCAAAAAATAAGTCAAATAGAAGTGAAAAGATCTTGTTTATTTGACTGAAATCTGTTACGTTGCCCCCATGGCAATTCTTTTTCAAAGAAGTCTCATAGAAGACTGCCTTTGTTACTATTTTGGAGTAGAAGTACCCCAAGAGTCAAGCTGGAGCAAATGTCAGCTTTTATATACTTTCTGTGGGGTCACAGATAAAAAGCATCTTATGATCATAAAGTTTGGTTCTAATTACAGAATATAAAGCTCAAAGAATATTGTCCTTTTAATGCTGCATCATATTTATAATTTCTGTTGGATGTTCAATGTTTATTTTAGAAGAATATTCAGTTTTGATTTAGGAAAAACATGATAGACAAAAGAGCATCTTTTATATTCAAATTTGTTTTTCATATCATCTCTATTGGTTTTATTTCATTCTGTTTTTCCACTCGATTTTTTTATTTTTACTCTCTATTCACTAGCCTAACAGTGGTAAAACACAAAGTGAAAAAAAACCCAAATCTCTCCTCAATAGTCTGAAAAGCCAAAACATTACCATTCAAGACAAAAAGTCAAAACTATGACATTTGAGTATATTTCTAAATTAGACAAAAGTTATTTTGGTTGCTCTTATAGCTCTGCACGGCTATGATGTCAAAATTTATTTATTGGCCCAACCAGCAGACTGATGATTTGCTGAACACATTGCTCATCCCTGAATGCACAAGACTGACTGTTTTTGGAGAACGCAGTGATTTAATTTTTTTTTAGCTGGGGCTACAACACTGCTTTCCTCATTCTAGGCTGTTGGTTTTGGTTCATATGTGGATTTACACTATCATTCAAAACAGACACCTGGGTGACATTTACTGTGAATATTGACCATGGACACCCACTACAATATTTAAATGATGATGCACCAAATCTCATGTCTAAGTCATGTATTCTCATAAAATGTGAATGTCAGAGCACAGCAGCCCTCATCGGTACAACAAAGCTCACTCCCCAGGCTCTCACAGCTGACAAGTAAAAAACAAAAAAAACAGTCTATGGAGAGCCCACATGGTGGCAAAGTTATGCAAATGCAGTAATTAAAGCTTGGTAATTCAAAGAAATTCACTTGAACCCTCTTATGAATTTTCTTTGCTCTTTTCTTTTGGTCTGAAGGATCTGAAATTTTTTGTCTTTCAGAAAATATCTTAGGGCATGTCTGGCAGCAAAATATTGTCTATTAATGAACAGGCAGGATCATTTTTACTTTGGAGAATACTGAATTCATCACTGGGACAGGTTCTGTCATCTTCCTTAAATCTCCTTTGCACTGTTCATAAGGCAGTTGCTACTGCATAGGACTTTTAAGAACCCCAAGGTGATAACAAACAGATTATGCCACCAGTACTCACCTTAATTGATTCTTCCCTCTAATAGCAAATTATTGGGTTAACTATTTTAACTGGTGTAAACTAGAATAGTTCCACTGGTTCCAGTGAAAAAATATCGGTGCATAACAACTGCAGATACGTCCCAGAGAGGAAATGTGAAGTGTAAAATATTCAAGACAAAATCTCTTTCTGTGCTAATGACTTAGGGTCAGTTTTCCTGATAGAAACATTTGAAGAAAACAGGAGAGGGAGTCTTCAAGATTTAAAATGTGTATTGTGTGTAGCAATTACTCGATAGTAATAATAAAAACATAGGTGAAATTTCACTTGAGCTCTGTCAGGGTGGTGCTGTGACTACTTCCCTGGGGAGCTGTTCCAGTGCCCAACCACCCTCTGGGTGAAAAACTTTCCGGATATCCAACTTAAATGTCCCCTGGTTCAGTTTTATGCCATTTCCTTGAGTCCCGTCACTGGCCATGGGAGTAAAGGGATCAGTACCTCCTCCTCTGCTTCCCCTCATGAGGATGCTGAAGACCACAATGAGGTGTCCCTCAGTCTCCTCTTCTCCAGGCTAAACAGACCAAGTGACCTCAGCTGCTCCTCATATGGCTCCCCCTCCAGACCCTTCACCATCCTTGTTTCCATCCTTTGGAGACTCTCTAATAGCTTCATGTCTTCTTGATATTGTGGCACCCAAAACTGCACATGGGGTTCCAGGTGAAGCCGCTCCAGTGCAGAGCGGGATAATCCCCTCCCTTGACTGGTTAGTGATGCTGTGCCTGATGCACCCCATACATACTTCTCATAGCCTTTCTCTAAGTACAATAATTTGGAAGAGAAAGGGAGAGCAGAATAGCCATAACTTCATGGTATTCAGCAGAGAAAATATGGTGGGAGGACCCTCAAACTCCTTACATATCCTTCCTGTGAAGAATGGCAAGAACATGTCATTGTTCAAAATCACCTATCTGCAACACACATTATCCATTAAAATGACTTTAAAACGTTCAACTGCCTAAATGAAAGCTCAGCCTGAGCTTAGTGAGGTTTCTTGGCAAATGCTGGCAGCATTTTTGTTAGGTAATGTGTGCTCTGGGTTTGAATTATCATCTAAAGATCCTGTACAAAGAGAGATGGCAAACTGCTTTTTGCCACTTATTTCCACAAGAATTGTGCTTTCTAAAGGTGATTTGCTGTCTTTTTGTGAATTGAGAAACACAAAGAGAGAAAAAAATAACCTCCAAACTTGTTTGTTGAAGTACTCCAAAACCAAAACTAGCTCTTGCACTTGTTTACCTGCTATCCATTAATATTTAATCTGCACATGGGTAAAATGTCAGCTGAGCTGTCCAGAAACATCTGGATGTTATGATACCTAACAAATCTAATAGGCATAGCTAATGAGCCCAAAGACGGGGAATACATTATGTGGTTGCTGGTACAGCCTTCACCCAATGAATATAAATAGGCTTTCGTTGATCTTTTGTCCTACTAAAATGTAATCCAGTTTATTGAACTGGTGAATTGCATTAACCATTTTGACATTATTTCCTTATAAATCTAACATAGTGTCCTTGTTCTGTTCTTTGTCAGTACATAATACTAACCATAGGGAAAGGACAAAATCCCACAGCAGAGAGGGGTTCCAAACCACTGATGGATGTTGATTTAAATGGGAAATGTTTTTTAAAGCTCAAAGAGAACATCACATATCCGCAGAAAAGGTCTGGGGAGGAGGTTGGAGGAATGCATTAAAAAGGACATATTTCATACTTGGAAGGCAATGTTATAGATTGGAGCACGTGTAAATGACGCTTTGTAAGTAGAACTCAGAAAAGGCTTATGTGTCTGAAAGATTGCCTGCTTTTCACTACTGTAGTAGTTTATCACATATTTACAAGCCTCGTGTCACAAACTGAAACCAGCATGGCTGAAGTGACATAAAATAAACAAGGGGGCTTAATTAGCAGTGGCTCTTTTACCATTCCATTTTTAAATATCTAAAAACATTTAAAAAGCTGGCGGCAGGGATACCACAATAAAAAATTGCTGAAGTTGGGGTTGTATGTTTAACACAGTCTCCGCTGTTTCTGTGCATGTGACTGAAAGGGTTGAAAACACAATTGTGCCTCAGAGACAAAACAAACTTTCTCTTACCTTATCTAACTTTCTCATTCAGCTCACAAAGGACACTGTTTCATGAAATGCCATATTAACTCCATTTGTGATGTCACCAGTTTATTGCATATATGCTAATACAAATACAAAATAAATGCTTCTAGTACTTAGGTTGATAATGGCTATAGACACTATCTAGGGTGGGTTTTTTTAAATTGACAGTTTATGAGTCTGAAGAGTTTGCCATGAAACTTTACTTCAGATAAACAATTAGAACAGTTCAAAGACAGATTTTATTCCTTCTACAGTATTTACTACCATACTGACCTATGACTCCCTTTCATTTTAAAAATACATATTGGTTTCCAGGTGATGGGAGTAAAAAGGCTGAGATAAAGACAGGCTACAGAATTCCTGTCTAGCATCTCTGAAGAAAGTATGTGCATATCCAGGAACCAGACTGCAAAACCAGGAAGCCTTCCGACAGCTCCTCTGAAAGAATAAGGAGGTGGTTCATCCCAAACACCTGAGTCCAGTTAAGTCCGTTCACCTGTAAATTTGTTTTCGTCAGTATTCTGTGTGTTTCTTTTCCACAGTCATTGCTCCTGCAGCTCTGCAGATTACTCAGCTAGCTGAATACCAAGGGTAAAATTTCCATGAATTCCTCAGCTTACCAGTCACATTCAGACCTTGTTTATATGAGCCTCTCAAAGAATGTCAGATTACAGTTAAGAGAAAAGTTTGGACAAAATATTTATCAAGGAAATGAGAGACATGAAATGAATCCAAAACCTTGACTAGGCTCATCCAAGAGAAAAACAAAAAGAACAGGGAAACCAGAAACAGTTACATATTTCTTTGCTGTTGGGTCTTCAAATTTTGGGGAAAAAAAAAATTATTCTAAAACCTGAATCTTCACTAAGCCACAGTTTTGATTAAAAGAATAAATGAATAAAAAATCGCCCAAGTCTAGCATTATTGCAGTTTTTAATATAAACATAACTAGATGATAAAAATAATTTATTACAATTTTACCCCTATAAGCACTGAGTAGAGCCTTCCAAATGGGCAGAGAGGATCACAGAAAGATAAGCAGCAACCTGCTGTATCTGGTAGTTTCTATGTGTTTATTTAATGTTTCAGAATATCCTAAGGACTTGTGGTTGTTACAGTAGAATAGAGGAGATAGCGGTAGATCCACGTGTCAGAGAAGGGACACAAACAAAGGACATGGGGGATGAATGAGCAGCAAACTGCTGTGGTTGGGAAAGCAGCATGGCTCAGAGGAACAGCAGAAATCACTGCCTGCTTTTCTGATACCCTAAGAATAGGAATCTGTAATTAGAATACAAGCAAATACCCTTGCAATCTGTTTCTGACAATGGAAAAACAACTTCTCTGCTATTTAATGATTCATCTGTTTTGAAATCATGATGAATATTGATGGATCTGGCAGCATCATGTCTGCTGTATAGGAAAAAAATTTAGAGTTTGTAAAAAAGTTAAGCAATGAGAATAATGAGTAGCTAAAATATGAAAGAAAATCAAATAAGAAATCGTTGATATCTGTCCAAATACTAAAACCTTTAAATGATCAACCCTCTCTTTAAGATTTACTGTGAAAAAATTTTAAAATGGAGAGGAAACTCGATCGCTTAGATTAAATAAATACTGCACTAGTAAAAGCTTACATTGAAGTGTAAAACAAGTGAGGAAATGATTGTTAAAAATTTACTGATGAGCTTTTGTGTATGTACACATGGGTAAATGCAATTATTTTAGACTTTATAACTTTGCAAATGTAGTATAAAGAGAACGGTAAATATTTTCAACAATTTTTCCCCCAAATCTCTGTGGCATGTTAGCATTTCTAAGGAGTTTGATAAAGAAAAGGAAGTTACTAGATATTTTCTATGCACTTCTTTGTAACAATACAATCGATAGATCAAGAAAATAAATTCAAGCCCAGAGTTTAATATTGAACAATTTGGTGGAATTGGAATACATTTTGCTCTTTAAAAACATAGATGTGACAAATGTGTGTCTGCTTAAGACGGCTTTGGAGTCAACAAGAGATGACAACAGAACTGTCCATCTTCTGTCAACATTATCCTTGCCAGATTCTGTCTGTAAATGAAGCTCACAACTTAGGAGTGGCTACTGTGGCTTAAAATGAGGACTGAGAAATTTGCATTCCAGTATGTATTGAAACTGTGGATGGGATATGAGAAAGCAAACATGTAAGTGCTCAGCTCTTTGCTGCCTTTATTAAATGAACATTTCAAATTCTTGGCATTGTAGATCATAACCAAGGGAGGCTTTTTCACCTGGCAAGATAAGTCATGTTCGGGAAAATTTGTTCTCTTTCTTTATTTCACAGGGCAGCAGAAGCTTGAATAAGTGGGATGTGACAGGAAAATCAGGTCTTTTGGTTTCAAGGTTTGATTTTTAAAGAATCAAACTTCACAAGTACTATTAAGAATAAGAATATTAAACTACTGCAGAGCAATGATTTTTAAAACCTTTCTAAAATAATAGGCCACATCTTTACTTATGTCTGGGTATTTCTTTCCTTTTCAGAATGATCTGTACAATACAGCAAATGGCACATATTTATTTTCTCAGCAGATTTTTGGTAGTTGAAAATCAACTTCGGGATAGCTCAAAGATGCAATGTAGTCTTCAGATATTTAAATTACAGTAATTACAACACCTCCTCATTGCTTGTTACTGTTTCGTCTTTTTTTCTCTTTTTATTTCAACATTGTTTACTTGACACCGAATTTGCTCATAACAGTAAAAAATACATCTTAAATAGGATAATATACATCACTTTTTCAGGCTTTCTCTGCTTGACAATTAGCATTTTGGATGCAATATTCTTGTTAATTTCTGCTGCGCAACATATGGATAATTTCTTTCTATTTCCATTGCATTTAGTATTGCGATAACTGCTGATAATTCTGCCAGGGTTTCCATTTGTCCCTTGAAATGCAGGACTCTTCTCTGCATGCCTAATGTAATATGGCTGTTCTCTGCAGCATAGCTGATGAGCTCTTTGATTGGATTTTAAATATAAAAATTATGTCATATTATTTCAAGAGTTAATTACATCTTTTAAAAAGTTCTGTAGTTTCTAATTACAACTAGCTTTCAGTTTTGGATATTTCCTGCTTACATACCATTCCCACTGTGATCATACCCTGCACAGTCAAAAAAATCCTGCAGGCGACCCTAAAATACTGTGGAATCCAAACCACTCCAGACATGATATTCCCTCTAGCCACCATCATTAGAGGTGGTGGACGAGTTTGCTGCTGAAGGTATTTGGGTTAACAGGATTTAACAGGGAGCGGTAAACAACTGTGTAAGTTCTAGAACACATGGAAGCTGCTGGTGAAACTTGGTCCACAATTTTATATGGACCCAAGTAACAGTGGTCCAACCTCTAAGAAGGATGAATTGAACGATGTAATGGGATGGACAAACACAGTCCCCAGCCCCAAAGTCCAGAGCTGGTTGCAGGTGCCTATCTGCATAACCTTTGTAAGCAGCCTGTGCTTTTTCCAGCTGTTCAGAAGGAAACAAATGTATATGTTGCAACCACCAAACCAGAATCCTCAAAGGAAAACTGAAGAACTGCCCCAGCATACAGAACTTCATGTACAAAGACGTCTCCTACTTTGAAGAGCAGACACTCCTGTAATAGACAACTTTTTCCAGTGGCAGCAGGTAAACCCAGCCATCCACAACCATTAATATAACAGGGATACGGCTTCAGGATCTGGTTCACCTGCTTTGTCTGATTATTAGACTGTGGGTAATACAGGTTGCAAAGCCTGTGTTGCGCCCCCAGCAGGCCCAAAAGTTGCCACCAGAAGTCAGAAGTGAGCTAGGTATCTCCATTCATCTCCACACAGCCCAAGGCAACCCATGGCACTGAAAGACATGCTGCAAAACCACATGTGTTGTCCAAGGGGCTGGGGATAACCTCTTTAGCAGAACACAAACAGCCAACTTGTAAATATATTCAGCATGGCAAGCACAATTTCATGGCCCTGGGATGCAACACATTGTGGCATTAAATCCATTATTATTATCCATTAATGTGCCATGGCTATGCAGGAGCTGATAAGGGTTGGGATAGACCCTGCAGGCTTTGCATTGCTCTCTTGCCCCAGACATTGACACTGCAATTCTGAGCATGGCTTGTGCCATCTGCATAGACAAAAGGCCATCAGGAGGTGGGTAGGACTCCATGCAGAGTCTGCAGACAGCCACTGTGCCCCACCCTCAACACATTGTGGCAGCACTGAAGGACCTGTGTTCCCAGTGGGGATGTACAGCCGTTCGCTGACACATGGAATACCACTCTTCTCCTTCAGGTATTGCAAAGTATGTCCTCACCAAAACTGTGTGGCCGAAGGATGGATCTCAATACACACGGAACTCTAAAAGTCATCGATTTTCACGGCTGCAACAAAATGTTGCAGAGAAAAATAATTACAGGGGTGTGGATTACAGGGGTGAATTGAGAGAAAAAATCGAGCCACAGGGTCTAGCAGACAATAGCTGAGAGAGGTTGACAAGCAATAGAAGGAAGAGGTAGAGCTCACCTGCCAGTCAGATTTATAAGCGCTCCTGAAAACCCACCAAGGGCATTCATTAACATAATATTTATAAACATTTTCTCTGAACAGATATCCCACAATCCTGACAGGAACACCACCTGTCCCAAACTTCCAAACCTCCCTCTGCATAGCTTTCAAAGCAAATCTCCATAAAGAAAAAAGATGTTTGGACAAGAATATTCTCACACAAAGCATGGATAAGAGGCATAAAAAATGTCAAGGAGAAAGAGATGCATCAAAGCTAGAAGGGCATCTCCAGAAAGCCTCTGGCAGAAGTAACCAAGAATAAAATTCTGTGGAAATGGGCCAAAATATCTTCCCATATGTTATGATGGAAACTGTAGCATTTCTCCCCGGGGGAAGGGCTCAGCCAAGGCATCTCTTGGGGAGAGTGGTTTATAAACATGAACTTAGTAAAATGGACTCCTTTCACAGATGTAGCTTACCTATGTGTGCTGATTATAATTCTCAGTTAAGCTTTCATATTTTCCTAAGAACTAATAGTAAATATCACGTATCTTTTCTTTTTTCCTACTTATGTTATTTTCAGTTGTCACCATGCCTATGGACACCACCCATCTCCTTTAGAGGGAAGAGAGCTTTTTAAAATTCTAGTCATAATTTTTGTAACATCCATGATTTAGCCTCACTTTCCAGGGCTAAAACTTTTTTATTTTAAGCTTTTTTTTTTCCCCTATTGCAATTTGTCCAGCTCTGCTTGTACGGCAGCAATTTCATGGACGAAAGCCTTCCACTGGGGGTAACAGAATATATGTAACAATTTATATTGAGTTTCCATCATGTTGTACCAGTTGCCACATAGGAATGAATTTAGGTTTGCAACACCCTTGTGAGGTAGAGACATATTGATTTTCCTTTATTATACTTTGGAAAACAAAGACTTTATGCAACAAAGCCTCAGTCAATCACAGAGCCAAGAGCAGATCCCAGCTTTCTCCAAAGTGGACTTGTGTTGGCTATTGCAAGACTACTTTCCTTCTTTCAAGATGGTGTTATTTTTCAGACAAAAAGGGACAATAATATTAATATCAGACAGCTCACAGAAATATAGTAGTGAATGTACATGTGGACATCCTTTTAAAGTAGTTTCTATAACTAAAAAATGTTAGTGTAAGTTTTGAAATATTTGCCTCTGGACTCTATGAACTGTTACAGTGGTTTTTGGTTTGTTGGTTTGTTTGTCTTTTCGAAGTACAAGTATTTCTGAAGCTTTCCCTTCCATTCTCATTTTTCTACTGAAAAGGAAGGTATGGTTACCCTGAGCTATAATTAAGAGCACTCTTGAGCTCCCCACAGCTCAGAGAATTAAAGAATGACAAGTTGTTAGTAATAGCACAATTACGCCCTTTTTTGGCAGTAAAAAAATCTAGTTGTACTTGTAGTGGAGCATATAAATAAAGTCAGTTTTAAAGGATTTTTAATAAAGTTTTTGAAAATTTATTGCAATCATTAAGATCCTAAAGTTACAAAGTCATTATACTTTTTCATTTAATAGAATCCTTAGTACTTGAAAATTTGTCCAGCAAACATTTTCTAGGAAGTGTTTCTAGACATAAGTGAAAAGTCAGAAGTATTTCTGTTCATTTCAAAATTCCTTGGGTTTTCTTCTCTTATATAGCTTTCCTCCTAAGAGTTAATTACATCCTCTCTAAAAATCTGCACTGACAAAAATGATAATTCAGTAGTAGGTTTACACATGCTCTTAAATACATCAGAAGTGTTCTGAAGTACTGCACATACTTTGACTATATTTAAACAGTCAGTGTTCAAACAAATCCTTGATTTTCAAATGTTGGATGTGGAATGCTGCAAAACCAAATTGGATTTGATCTGATCTCTGCATGCAAGCCTGTGCTGAACTTCTGTATGAAAATTCAGGTTTATAATAAAACAGGGAAATAGAGACGAAAGTGAGAACAACTGTTTTCATTTATCCACTGAGGAATTCCTGATCTTTGTTGCACTAAGTTCAGTGCTTTGACTACAAGCAGCTTCACCTCAGGGACCAGCATGATTAGAAAAGCAGGGGAAAACACAAAGCAGAAAATAAGAGGTAGAGGGGAATTAGTCAAATACATACCCTTTCACATTTTTTTGATTAAGTAAGCCACAGAAGAGCAGCTTTCTTTCATTGGTGCAGCTGAAAAAGACAGGTTAAATGAACACCATGGAATGTCTGAAATGTAGAGAATTAATTAAATACACCTGTTTTGATATACTTTTTAATGGAATGCATCCGTGGGCAAACCTGACATAGTCAAATTGTCACTCAAACAGGACTAGAGTTCTGGGTTGTGATGGTTATATATTGTCATCAGAACATCATAATACTATGTATGGAACCCTGGAACATGTAGAACTCATTCAAGTATGGATATATGTACCCAGCCATAGCCTGAAACACAGATGAAATAACATCCACATGGGTGGATTTATGTGTATTTTATTTAGAAGATAAAAACATCCAGAACAGAGCAAAGTTCTCCAATCTGTTAAGAGTTCCTTCTATGGTGGGAGTTAAAATAATTTAATGGTATCAAATAACATCTCTTATCAAAATTGCCCTGGAAAGAAGGTCCTGCACAATAAGACTTCTCACTGCAATAAATTACACAAGTATGGATGTAGTTTCTGGGCCTGTTGAGAAATTAATGAGAAAATGGGTCACTGAGCTAAGTACTTGCTATAAGCAGATACTCATTAACACTGTAGTGTTTCACACATTCCCATGTTTTATTATCACACAACACTACTATGAACAATTACATTCTATGAATATCATTAGGTTTCCAAACCCAATCTCCCCAAAGAAAAAAATGTTAGAAATCTGCTTTTGCAGCTGTAGCATAACCACATTTTCACTGCCTCTGCTGATAGTCTTCAGCCGCATGCCAATGCTTTTATCTACATGATCAAATACATGCTTGTGTCTACAGCAGAACTCTCCTTTGTCCAGTCCATAGAAGGGTTAGTGCTTGGTTCTTATGACTTTTATCTCTGCATTTTCTTTTGGGGTTGTTGGGTTTTGGGTTGTTTTGTTCTTTTTCTTAGTGCCTGATCCACATTCCTGAGTCAGAATTTTTCATTTCTTTTTGGCTGGATTTTGGGGTTCAGTAGTATGCTCTCTGCAGTCACTGAGACCTCTTTGCATCATTGCCAGTTGTTGATGGGAGTGATCAGAGCTGGCTCAGGCTCCCTCTGACTGTACACCAAATTATCTGGCTCACAGTGCTGCCACACAACCCTCATTTAAGGGATCAGTGGCAATTCTTGAGAGGAAATGTCAAGCACTCTAATTTCCTGTCAACAGTGGCATCATCTCCCTTTTTCTGCCTCTCCTCTCTGTTATCAGCAATGGTTCACATCAGCAAATATCTTGCCTCCTTCAGCAAGATGTGAAAAGTCAGCCCTAAAGCACTGGGAGGCGTGGAGCCCATGCCACCAGCCCACAGAACAGCAGTGCTAAGTGTCCCACTCCCCTTTTCCTTTCCCAGGAGAGATGCTGCCTCATACTCTCCTGCACTTTACAAACAGCATATTCCTCTTCCTCTGCTGGAGGTCCATGTTTCATTGCTTCAGTACCTTTGAGTCCTCATTCAAAACAGCAGGAGTGGCTGCAAGTATTTACATGCTTCACAGCTGGACTAGCAGCTCATTGAAAAAAGGATGCACACAGTTTCAAATGCAAGAGAAGAAAAAAGGAAGGGCAAAATGAATGAACTTGTAGATGGGGTGATTTATTGACCACTGCACGTGCACATGCACCTCTGAATATCCCTTCCCATCATTTCTATTTCATTCTTGAAGGAGACTAGATGGAGTGCAGAATACCTTAGGAGACCTAGACCTGGAAGGGGACATTCAGTGCCTCCACTGCTAGATCCTCAGTCCTGCCTCCTATACCAGCTATGGACAACGAAGTTAGGCCACTCTTCTGCTATCATCGTACTGTCCCCATCATTCTGCCCCATGTAACAATTACATGATGCTATGCTTGTGAATCCAAAGATGCTGTGAGAGATGGCATGGAATATGAGACAAATGGAAGCAGTGGTTACCTGTGCAAAACTCCAGAGCCTGGAGT
This sequence comes from Machaerirhynchus nigripectus, assembly GCA_013397975.1. Lineage (NCBI taxonomy): Eukaryota > Metazoa > Chordata > Aves > Passeriformes > Dicruridae > Machaerirhynchus > Machaerirhynchus nigripectus. The sequence continues at coordinate 2,943,340 of VZRQ01000586.1, forward strand.
CCACTCCTCAGGACATAGAAGGTTTTCCATAAAACCAAAGATTGAGAACAGTGCTCCAAGACTGCCTTTGCCTACGAAAGACAGACCTTTATCCTCTCTAAGTGACTTGCTTCTTGCACTGTTTATCAACCTATGCAAAAATTGAGCAGGGAACATGCAAAAATCTATGTTCCCTCCATTTTTGGCCACCTCTTCAGGTCAAGTCCACTGTGGGCAGTGGTTGGTTCTAAAAATGCTGAAAGAATTATTATCCCTGACAGAATCTTATTCTTCTTTCTACCAGGGTTCCAACGAAAATAGCCAGCAATTAAAATAAGGATATTTGTTTTCTGAAAATGATCTTCTTTTGTTTGTATGACCTAGTTGCTAACTTCACATTTAAGAACCTGCACTGAATGTCAACACAAAACCCAGAATATTTTATGAGCCTCAATATTATGAGAAAACTGCTTTTTCTAGACTGAGAATATAGAAATGTTCACAAGATTCTACTGAAAATTCTCATGCACTTTTATCAAAGCTAAAGTTAAGGCCAGGGGTGATTTTAGCATCCCATGAATTTACTCCAAAATTATGGAGAAGTTGAATATCATTATTTGTGCACTTCTGCCACATGAACTGTGAAATGGACATAAGAACATTTAGGAGGTATCAAGGTTTGTTTACTTTGGTTTTCTCCCCTAATTTGATTTACTTAAATTTAATAAGCACAAATACCATCCGTATGGTGAAAAATTAGGCTTATGTAAAAAAAAAAAAAAAAGATTTAAGCTTATTCCTTACTTTTAAAATTTTATGATCTTTCCCTTGAAATAACTGGTGGTTAAGAGTGTGGAGCCCTAAATCTGTTTTATCTTGGCCCTGAGAAACAGATTCAAACAAGGAAACCAAGGAGATTTAAGTTTCTCTAAAGTTTATTGTAATTCCATAGTAAAAAAAAAAAAAAAAGGAAGAAAAATGTTTTTTATCTCTCTTTATAAAGTGTATATGTACATGACGTGACAGACTAGAATCGACAGTCTCACAGGGTAAGAGTTTGTAACCCAGATTCTCTTCAAAAATGTGTATGGGCAAGTGATATGAAACATAGTCTATAAGAGTAATTGTAGACATCTCCTTTTCATTTGGGACCAGTCTTTCTGTCTGGAAAATAGTTTTTTAGAATGAAAATGGGTAGGTTTTCAGATTTAGGGTTATTTTTAAAAAAGCTTTTTACATACTGTAGCTTTGCAGCCTTCTGAAGACAGCTGGCAGCACTGTAAGTTTTGAGGAGATGTCTGAGACACTTAAAAATACATTGTTATGTGTTTGAATTAAATGTCTTAAAGCACCGACTGCTGCATAAAACTATCTCCATGTATGTAATCTCTTCCTTACTTCATTGCTTTTAATAGAAAGTTTTGGTTTTTGGGGCTATCACCATGTGGTGTGTAAAGCATCAATGCATTCCATTGTCTACCCCTCATTTTATATAATGATCCCTTTACATTTATACAGTATTGGACTTCTGTGCAAGATGTACAAAACATAAAACTAAAGCCATCGTTCTAGTCAAATGAAGAGCTGTGCTTGCAGTAGTCTTTAGCACTATCAAGTGGCAGTAGATAATCTGCTGCCACTTTGCCTTATCTTCAGTAGGACGAATTATGGATCACAATTTGTCCTTTAATGTTTGCATGCACTTAATATGTTCATCTATCAGACAGATAGCACAACTTATTTGAGAATGCACATTTCTGAATGGGCTTTTGACTCAACACATTTGACTGTAAATAAAATGAAATAGGAACCTATAACCATTACTCATGTGGGGATAACTTGTAGATGCACATGCACATGCTGTGTAAATGGCATTCATCTCCTATGAGAGTATGTGACTTGTGGATTTTAAATTTTCAGATTCTCAGTCTGGAAAGCACCAATTCATCATCTAGTCAGACATTTGCTCTGTTGCTAGCCCTGGAGTTTAATCCAGTTACCCCCAGTGCTGAAATCAGTAAGTTGGATTTATGCTGCATTGCAAAGAGGGTTTCTGAAACTACATTCACTCTTCCACCCAAAAGAGAAACTGCCCTATTGCATGGGAGGTTTCATTCAGTAGTTCACCATCTTCACTGCTAAAAGCATACTCATTTCTTAATTCTTAGCTGTGTTTCTAAAATGCATAGTGCTCTTTTTCCCACAAAGCAAATGTAACTATGTCTAGGTTTAAGACAATTTAAGAGGTGGACACTCTAAAATGAGTTTCTTCCCTTAATTTCAACCAATCCATTTCCATCAGTAGGGAGGAAAAAAAATAGGAGCTGATATAAGTGAAAAAAATAACAGTTTACTAACAAGCTAAACAGTAACAGGCAAAAAAAATAACAGAATAATCACTAGACACAAAGTTGCTAAATCTCAGGACCCCCATGGAAATAAAGGGACACCCAAATTGTGGGGGTACCGCCCCCCTCCAAGATGGCGGCCTCTGCGGCTGACCGCATGTAGGGAGACAGAGCGAAGACGGTGCCAGCTCTCTCCCCAAGAATGGCGCTCCCCAGTCGGAGACAAAGGGAAAGTATGGCAGTGAAAAGAAAGCCTCCTGGGAAGGCAGGAGCTTATGGAGCAGCTCTTGTGGCTTCTAGAGAAGTGCCAGCACTTGTGGGGTCAGTGCCACCCGCTGCTTCCTCCTGCCACCCGCAGGACTCCGCCGGTGTTGGTGCTGATGTCCTCCAAGCCGCCGGTGGGCTGGAGGGGGAGGAACTGGTCTCTCTGCAGCGATGTGGGGTGGCCCGGACTGCAACAGAGCCACTCCATTTTGCTTGTGCAATGCCACGGCTGCAGTCAGACACTGTCCCGGAGGAAGTCCGGGACTGGAGCATGGCATACATCCTCTCTGAGAACGAGAAAAACACCTGCTTGGAGCAAGCCCCTTGAAGAAGAAACAAAAGAGAGCCCAAAAGAGGTGCCTTTGCCCACGATTCCTCAGATCTGAGGCAAGAAAACCAAGACCTGAGCTAAGCCAAGCTGCCAGAGAGAGACTCTGCCTTAGTGGCTCGACTTCTAAAGAGCCCGGGGGACACACACCCCATTTCTGTTTTCTGGCTCCACAGATAGTACGAATTTGGGGCACACGTAGAATTCAGTAACATTGTGGGTTACTCATGACAAACTAATTCTGATTTCTTGTAGACACAGAACATTTGATGACTTTCAATAACTTATATAGTTGTTACATTCTAATCTTACCCTAACCAATAGGACTTATGAGGGTTAGCTCAATTCATAGTCCTATTTAGTGCCTGTGTTAATAATAAGAACTTTGCCAAAAAACTAACCTCTTAGCTATTGAAAAAGATATTTACCCTTATTTTATTTAATCAGTCACTACCTGAATGATTTCAGTGTTAAACTATTTTCTCAGTCGTATGAAAGCAGATCAGATATTCCCAAAACAAAATCCTGGCTTCTCTGAAGACAAAAACCTTTTGGATTCTAAACTCAAAACTTGCTTCCTTTCTGAGCATCAAAATCCAGGAAAATTATTAATGCATCCTGAAATGTAATCAAGGCACTGCTATCAACCTACAATCCAAGCATTTCTCCTAATTTTTCCTCTTTCACAAAGGTCTGATCTTGGATGTGCAAGACCCATTCATTGCTTATCCTCTGTCATGGGGGCTTATGATTCAGCCAAACCTTGGTATTTTAGACAGTAAGTACATTTCAGTTCTCCTTGGGGAAAGGGAAAAAAAAAAAAAAGAGCAGCAGGTACAGAAGTAATTTGTCTGAATTTAATTTATGCCATGCATTTGGGGAAAATGTGTTCTTCTGAGCCAACCCCTGCAGCTATGCAGTCAACAGGGATTTTTCTTGCTATAACACATGTGGTTGTATACTTTTCCTGCTATTTCAAATATCCAAATGCAAAATCCAGCGTTCAGAGACATCATGTGGAGTTTTGACATTCCCAGCATACCAAGGGCCTGGAAGGTGATGAATGGATTATAATGAGATATAAATATAGTATTTTTAACCCGACAGAAATGAACTAGTGCCAATAATATTTTTCATTTCATGTAAGATAAAACAGTATGTGCACTGATCTACTAAATAGGCTAAAACTTGGCAAATATAAGCAGCATGTCTTAGGATTTATTAAAGAGCTTTTATTGTCACTTTCACTAGGACAATGGGAAAAATAAATGTTCAAAACACAGTCAAATTGAGGAAGTTTTTAACATCTTCTGAAATTTCAGATTGATATGTCGAGTAAAACAGGGATAGCTTTCACTGTTTCAGAATCTGAACACCATGCCGGGAAGTACGTAACAGTAATGAAATTGCTTTTATAAAATACAGCAGTGGGTTGCAGCTCCCTGTGGCCTGTGCCATCCCTCTTCGGGAACTGAAAGGCGTTATATAATGGCTCTTCAAAACCAGCGTTTTGTAGAGGAGGTCACATGCTGCAAACAGAGAGCTGTCACATGGAGGACCTATCAACACGAAATGCTACAATCTTTACAAAATGTTATAAAGTGTGTTACAGTACTGCATTACTCATGTATTGCTTGCCTTAGCTGTCACAGCAGGATTATTTGGAGTGGGGTGGGGGTGGCGGTGGTGGTATGAAACCAAAGCATTTTAATTTGGGTTTTTATCTTCTGGAAGCACATGAGAGCTAAAAAGCACCTGACTAGACTGCCTCATTGTAACAACACTCAAAATTACCACAGCAATTTGGGGGTTATACCCTATAAACAATGGCAAGAAATCCAACTGTGATGTGGAAAGCTGTTGAAATATGTGGACAGGCATATAATATCCTATACCACTCAGTGGTAAAGAAGCATCCTTTCTAGCCATATTCATGAGGTTTGGAAGCACACCACCGTGAAAATTGGTCTCACTAGATAGACGCAGGGGTATGCTGGGTGTGTGGACAGAGCTGTTCAAAAAGCCATTCACCCCTTTCACTGCTGTGATGAGGAAACTTTTCTGGGAAGAAAAACTGTAGTAGCTATTTCTCTGCAAAATCTGGAACCAATTGTCTTGTTAATAGATAAGACAGCTGCTAGTGAATTCATTCAAAGTTTAACAGAGAATCTTTCCATCGGTCTAGCTTCTATAGACAACAGAACTGTTTCAGAGTGAGACATATATTCCACTCATCCAACTCTTTTAACAAGCTTGTTCTTATGTTCACACAGTTTGAGATGCAGTGAGAAAATGATAACTAAAAAATACAACTGAAGTCTAAGTTCTTTTCAGTAACATAAGTGTTCCATAAAAAAGAGATCATAATTAGCATTCAATACTATCAGTATATAAGAAATAGAAGGAGACTTACATTAAGCAGTGAGATTACCTGGTGCAAACTGAGCCATGTGTCAAACCTGAAGGCCATTAGACTTTTTGGATTCTGTGTAACTACATCTGACTCACCGAATTTGGGTCATTCTTTATGCAAAGTCTTTTTTTGGCACAGAATTTCTGCAGTCCTAAACCTTGACTGTGCAATATATCTAACTTCTAAGGATACTAAAAATTGAAAATATTATTATTACTTAAATTGTCATTTCACTAGCTCGGATTCCCAGCTGGGTCCATTTTAGGCTCTGACTCCATTGTGTTTATTGTGCTGAATGAACTGACACAAAAAGCCTTTTCTTCAGAGAAGTGCCTTCATTTAATTTATAACAAGTTTCAATAAAGCAACTATTGTAAAAACCAGGGACTGAAGGGAGAGAAATCAAAAAATACCCCCTGCACTTGTACTGGTCTTGTAGCTGCACTGCTTCATGCTTCTACCTAAGCTGAATATGTTTTGAAAATTATATATCCACAATCTTCAGTGGCCTCCTATCTACCTATTGTCAAAAATGATTGATTTACTGTAAGAAATATGGAGTAAGACACAAATACGGATGAGAATCTCATGTCTGATATATCCATTTGTTTCATTTTTATTTATTCCTTTGTACACAACATTGCTTTTTATGATATGAAGTGTTATTTGTGATTTTCTCTTTGAAATGTATATGTGGAATGAAAACAAACTTAAAATAAAAGTACTTTAAGGGAATAACTCCTAACAAAACCCTGAAATATTCGGTTACTTTTATCTGGTATGCTCATGATACAATTGATCATGAACGAGGCAACCAAGAAAACTCTGTTCCAGGGTTGACTATCTTTAAAATTCTTAGTTTTCCAGATGACAGATTTCTCTTTTTCTGTAAAATAACATGTTGTGAATGAAATATGAAAAAGACACTGTCTAAATGTAGAATTTGACTGACTGTATTTGTCAAGCACTAAAATCTATTGGTGCCATGCAGAAAATAAATTATTCAGTCTATCACCTTTTTCTTTTAATATTATTGCTAATGATTACACTATACCAGCACCCACGGGGTTATTGGTACTTCCAAAACGTAATGGGACAAATATCATATCAGGAAAAGTGACACATAAAAATGGGACAAAAAAATTGATACCCTGGCGGGATATTAAGTATGAAGTTTAGAAGGGATTGTCTACCTTCTAAACTTCTTTTTCTCATTCTCTTGATTTTGACACCCATTTTTACAAATAAATAATCACCACCGTGTTCAACTGTTATGTCTTGAGTTCTTGCCTTTATCTCATTTACAAGCTAAATTTTATCAGTTGGAAAAAATACTGGGGAGGGTCCATTGACTGAAAAATTCAAGGATTTTACAGCCATGATAAAAGTGAAAAGGAATATGTCCTAGTGAAGATGTGCTGTGGTTCATCCAGACAGGAATGTTAGGAAAGCAAGGACAACCATCTGAAACTGAGTAAAACAGGGGAAAGGTAAACATCCAGATAACTGTTTGGAAAAATGTAGTTAAGGAGTCATGTCAATGCTGTGTTCCCAAACTGATCAATCTTTCCAGGGCCGTTACTGTTCAGAACTTTAATTAATGACATTGGAAAGTGGAGTAGAGAGCAAAAAACACAGCCTTTAAAGCTTGCGAATCACTCCGTATTGGGAAGGGTTGCAAACACTTTGAAGGACAAGATTAGAAGTCCAAATAATTTTGAAAAATTGGAGAAGTGGTCTGGAAAAGTAGATGTAATTTAATAAAGATAAATGTAAAGTTTTATACTATGTAGAAATAATCATCTTTACAGACACAGGATGGGGAGCACCTGGCTAAAATCTGAGATGTGTGGTTGATGGCAGAGTGAACGCATATAAAAATACAATGATTTTGTAAAACAAAATAAATCACAACAAAGCGAAATAGAACTAACTTATGAATATGACACTGGTATGTACAAATATCTATACTTTAAGATTTGGAATAATGCTGTTGTTTGGATCTGATATGAATGCAGTGGGAGAAATTTGTAGCACAAGATACAGTTGGAGAAAAACAACAAGAATGATCAGAGGTCTAAATAATATGATTTCTGAGAAAAATCTGAAGGAGCTGAGTTATCTAGTTGAGAGTAAAGAAGTCATGACAATAGATTTTAAATACAGGGAAGGTTAGTTTCCAAGGTTATGGTGATAAATTTTCTTGTCATATTCACTTTAGCCAGAACAAGAAGCAATGAGCTTAATTTGCAAAATGATCAGGGGTTAGGAAATGCTTTACAGCAGGCAAAGCAGTTGAATAATAAAATGCTGTATATAGTAGTTTCTGGGGATTTTTGATTGTTTGTTTTTGTTTGGGGATTTGGGGGGTTTTTTGTGTTTGTTTTGTTTTCATCCTTGAAAGATGGCTAGACAAAGTCAGGTGGCTTTTTAAGGTCTAGAGACAGGTAGAACACTCTAGTCTTTCTGTAGGGTAGATGATATCTTGGCCTCTTTTCCAAATCTGTTTTCCGTTATGCTACCTTCATTCCATCTACTCATAAATCCTATACTTCTGTGTCATACATGACTGGTTGCAAAATTTATTGATAGAGAATATTTTCCAAAGAGAGGAAATAGAGGAAATATGAGGAATATAGAAGAAATGGAGGCTATCTTCCAGGTTGTGAAGTGAACACTTTCCAGTGGGGCCAGGGGTGCAGAACCAAAGCATGGCTCCAGCTTCCACAATGGTGGTAGCTGGAGACCGGTGGAAAGTGCAGAGAGGAAAATGGATCAGAAAAATGCTATAACTGTGCAGATGGATTAGATGCCTTTAGGAAGGAAACCTGATACAATCAGGAGTCATAAATCTTTTATATAAAAAAACCTGTTTTCCTATGAATAGATAGTAGGCATGCAGGCTAATATATGTATCTCTCTTTAGATTAATAGATGAAAAATGTTCATGGTGGGAGGAGGGTGTACATGTGGGTTTGTTTGCTCAGATACAGGAATAAGGAGCAACAAGACTTCTCTCTATGGGGGATGATACGATTACCCATTTGTGTCTTCTTACATGAACAATTAGCAGCAAACCTACAAAACTCGACCCTTGCTCTCAACTGATTAATCCATTCCAGTCTTTACTCACAAGTTCCAGGAAGAAGCTTTTTCTGTTGAGGCTGCCATTGACCAGAAATTTTCCAGTAGGAACTTTTTCTCACTGTATCTTTAATGAAAGTCCACCAAAAACCAGCCTTAAATGACTTAGTCATTTCAAAAATCTGAGGTCCAGAATTGGTTTTTTTTTAAGTCAGAGAGAGGAAGGACAGCAAACATTATGCTGGTAATTTGAACATGGTGTTTCTATGACAGATCAGTTGCTTTCAGTTCCAGCTTTCTGTTCTTTCACGTTGCACAGCTCTGCCCCGACTGCAGCCCTCGGCACACCCTGATGCTGGTCTTTCTTGCTCTGCTCTGTTCTGTTCAGGGCACACTAGAACAACCTTCCCCTTTGTCTGTGCAAAGGACCACTGATCAGAGAAGGGCTTGAGCCTGGTTTGCCAAGTGACACTAAGTATCTTTTTTTCCCAAACTTTCAGGCTATAACACAATAAAAACCCAGACAAACAAACCAATTAAAAAAACCCAACAAAAAACCCTCAGAACAACAAACTAAACAAACAAACTAACTAAAAAGAAAAAAAAAAAAAAAGAAATTACCTAAAGTGGATGAGACCTTGCCCTTCAGCACTCTGTTCAATGTCTTCACTTATGTTACTGATTTGAGGAAATGGGAATTTCCTTAGATTTTTATACTTACGGCTTCATTTCTTTCTGACCAAAGAATTTCAAAAGAAAACTATTGCTTTTCCAGAGAATTTGAAACCTCAGATATATAATAAATACATATGTATTATATATATGTATTTTTAATTCAAAATAAAATCCATGGTTTTCCTCTTTTTTTCTTGTATTAATTCTGTTCTCAGCATTCCTGTTCCTCCAGGTCCTCTCTTGTCTTTCTTTGTATTTTAGTTTAATGATTTATCTTGAGTTTAATTAACCTTATGCTAATCTCACTTTCCACCAAAGCCCCCAAAGACCAAAGACCTCTCTTGTTCTGATTTAAGTACATGGTAGCAATCCTATTAACTTCAGTGGGACAGGATAGAGTTTCTTATGGCTTCAGAGAACCAGAGTTACATTTTGATCAATTTCATACTGGTAATACATTAATTTTCTTTAGAAAATTTAGAGATAAAACTAATGTACATGGATAATAGTAAGATGTCATTTGAAATTGATTTCTTATATGTCACAGCTGAGTGTAAAAATAAACATGGTAAAAAATAATTACATTTGTTACACGGTAGATATGAGACTGAACGGATGCAGAAAAGTGGTGATTTCTATATGACACAAACACTACATGCGTATTCCCACTTCATTTCATTAACTGACCTGGAAAAGAAAAATCTCAGGTTTTTATTCCATCCATGAACTGAGAAAAGGAAGTTAAAAAACTGGAGAAAAAGACAGGCAATATGAATCTAAATTGTTCGTCATGGGACTAATTTTCCTTTATCTTATTTTTTCCCCAGCTTTGCAGAGATACAGAGCATTCTACTGTAAAACTGCTGTTTGAAGAGCTACATTTAGCAGTGAAAGTATATAAGGTTATTTGAAAGCACAAACTAGATGCAGATTTAAACAGGTTTCATTGTCGTGACTCACTGAGACCCTGCATTCAAAGGGACCTGCTGGGATTGCTACTTATATTATTTCCTGAGAAATAGCAGGGATACAGCTCTGTGCATGGTCAATATGCACTCCAGATATGAAAGTGTGGAAGGTAGTTGTCCACACTGAAACTAGTCACCTTGGACTCTTACAAGCATTTGATCCTATTTTTTTTAATATTAATCTAACGCTATGAAAGATGAAAAAGTTAGGACAGAGGTGCTCCTGGAGATACTTCCTTGGCTAGAAAGTAACAGTTAGATGCCTAAATGAGATAGGGCAATACTGAGGCACTGAGAGCTCAGGTGCCTGGTAACTAGCTTTACCTCTCCTCTCTTTTCCTGCTTGCCCCAGGCCAAGGTAAGGAAGCTATGTGCAGCTATGCCACCTCTGCTCTGCTCCTGCCCTTCCTTCCTCTACAATTCCTCCTCTTGCACATCTGCACTTGGCCACGCCAGTTTGATATCATACATTTTTATATCCAGCATAAGACATATATTTTGGTGCCAGCCTTCTGCTCTTTCACTGTGCAGGTTGTCTTCCATGCATTCAGTGAGTAATATTTTGGCATCTTTTCTTCTCTGAGACCAGCAGTGCCAGTAGCAGACAGAGGGCTGCAAAGCAAGAGGCTACAGACTTTTGGGTCACTGGGAGTGTACTTCTGAGGGGGATTGGTGCTTGGAAACATTTCCCCTAATAATCACATTAGCACCCAGTGGGCTTTGTGCTGCAATTGCTGTGCCTGTAGTCAGAAATGGCTGGTCTGGCATGCTTGGAGAGAGGGTTCAGCTTAGAAGTGTTAGGGCATTTCTGCAATTGCTTCTGAATTCTCTTTTTTAAACATAAGAACATATTTTGATGGTTGCATTAAATACGAAAAGCATTCAGCCGTATGTTGTAGAGAAAATTCACTTTTCAAGAACATACTTTAAAAAATCAGTGGCTGATTTGCTTGATAATTATGATGGGATAGAGGCAAGGTACTTCCAGACTCCAAGAAAACATACAACAACAAAACCCCTAGATTTCCTTCAGAAAGTACATTTGTCACTGTCACAACTTGTCTATATGCTGAACAATGCCAATAAATCTATTTCAGACTTGGGTTTCTGACACAACAAATCATATTTGTCCCTTTTACCTGCAGCTCTTTTTCTCCTTTTCTTGGGCAGGAACCACATGGCAGATGATATTAATCTGACCTTTCTCTTGTCCTGGTATGTAAAGTTTTTTCTCTTCTTTTGTTATCACTCTTTATATGTACAGCTAGAATAAATGTCAGGAACTGACAAGCAGTAAAACAATTTGTTCCCTTCCAGATCTTGTGTAAGTCAGCCAACAGAAAAAAAGACATCTTACAGTAAGATATTTTAAAGACAAATATTTTATTCAATGTTTGTGAAACAGTGAGTGACACTGCTGCTCATACCATCCTTTTCTAAAATGAAACAAAAAAACCAAGTAAGGAACACTCTCCTGAAGTGCAGAAATTAAGCAGTGCTGTCTCAATGCTGTACAGCAAGTTATATTCATCCCACCCCTTTTAGGCAGGTCTTCCAGAGCCACCCACCACTCCTTAAAAGCCTAATCTCTTTAGAATGTTCCTCCCATTTCAAAGACCAGTTTTAAAGTACCCTTTTATTTAAAATAAGAGGATTTTGTAAATGTTGTGCTTTGTTCAACAAAACAGAAGAGCTTCTTGCTTTCATCTCCCTCCCATTAAAGCAAAAAAACTTTAATTTTTATTAGCATTACTTAAATAAGGTCCTTTTTTTTAAGGTAAGCGCTGAATTTTTTTTCTATCATAAGTTTATTCTATCAGAATTTTAATCTAAGAGTACCTATAACAGTTTTTATAAAATTAATGAATTATTAAGAGATCTTTCAATAAGTTTTTAATCAGCTGTTAAAAATCACAGCAGTCTAATTGGTTACTTACCACTCTAGCTTATAGCCAAGAAGTGGTGGGCATGTATAGCAATAGAGTAAGTATTGTTCATACCTGCAACTCTTAACTACCCATTAAGCCTTCATTATTACAAAGGGCTACATGAGTTTCTTCCACCCCATTCTCTACCTGTTGAGCCTGTTGGCCAATGAAGTGCACTGAGTACCTCTTAGCCTCAAGGAACCCATATTTTTGGTATTGCCTTGCAGCAACTGTACGAATTTTGCCACAGATCTTTTCTTCTAAGTGAGAACTTTGTGTATGATGACTGGGACATAGAAGGACTCTGTGCAGGGGCAGGGAATGAAAGCAGCTCACAGCTTTGGTTTCTAGGGCTTTACTGACAGCCTATTTATATTTCTAAAATATTCCCCTGCTGTAACTTCCCTTCTCACTTCCCACCTGTCACTTGATTCAGAAAGACTAAAAATAAAGTGGAAAGTTACTCAGAGGGTGTGCTGGGTCTTTCTTCTACAATGTTTTTGAATATCAGACTTTAAAGCCAACTAGTTGAAATAATGTTAAACTCCTCAGAGCACAATATTAGTGCAGCCACTAGAAAGACTTCCTGAAATAAGCCCTTACACCTACATCTCCTCTCCTGCTTTACTACATCAGTGGTTTTGGGTAGGATATTTTGAGCAGAATGAACCAACCTTTCAAATTTAAGAAAGATCAAGATCAGGAACAAATCTGAAAGCAAACCTCCTCTCCAGTTTTGGTTGATAAGGTAGGCTCCCATGTATTTTCCTCAGATTCAACTGTGGATAATCTACTTGCACAATGTAATACAGCAGGTTCTATATTCTTTCGCTAACTTTTCCTTCTCTACTTATGAATGCATAAATACATGTATTTAATTGTTCTCTAGCAGATAGGCTGATGTGGTGCAGATCTGCCTAAGCTTACTTTAAACTTCTTTTTTCTTTCTCCTTCCTTCCCATCCAATACTCCAAATCTCCTCTTTGCTATGCAACCAGTGTCATGTAAGTGCTTGGGGTGTATGAGAGTCCTCATTATGGAATAGAGACTTGATTGGCGGGGGAAAAGCTGAAGCTGGTCTATAAGAGAAGGAACAAGAGTTGTTTGAAGAGATAGAGCAACTTGCCTGCAGAAATAATGAGAAGAGAGGGGAAAATGGGGATGAAGAGCCATTGACACTAGGCTATCCACTACATGGAAGTGACTGGGGATGTCAAGTACTCCAGTAGCATGGAAAGATCCCACCTCAAAGGCAGAGCTGTTTTTCAAAATAAAGGTAATTGCATCATTGTAGAGTTGAAAAAAAGGTGGAGGAAAGGCTTCTTCACTTGAAGATCCTGTCCAAATTTTGTGTACATAAAGACGTATAATATATGTATGTGGGTTTTTTTAAGAGATTTTTTTGTTTATTATTTTTCCCCATGAGACAAAACTATTTGCTTTTTTTTTTTTTTTTTAAGATAGCTGCCTTAACTTTGAAGGTATAAATTGAGAAAGGGAGCTTTGGCTGCCAAATTAACCTTGCTACAACATACCCAAGTAAATTCTAGCTTGCTGAAGCATATAAAGAACCACTGGAGGGCAAAAATGGCCAATCTTAGAAGTCCAGTGGTCTGGCACCACAAAATCTGCCACTGTACTAACTCCATCACCTACAAATATCTGTGTTCATCTTCAGAGCCAGGAGCTAAGAGCAATCCTCTCCTGAACCCAGGGAATTTGAAAGCCCATAGGGTCCTGCAGCTAACTCTGCTCACAGCCAAACAACATTCAGCCAGCAGATGCAACCTGCCTGTCCTAACTGAGCTTATTCCATCCATGCCATACTGGTGAAAGATTGACCACCTGAAGGTACTGCAGTAAATGAAGCTTCACTCCAGGTCTTTGTTTTAATTTTCCACTATGTTTTCTGTATGTATTTACAATAAATGTGGATTATAAATAACAGTACTAGCGTAATCATGTTGATAAATAAATTCAGCAGCTCACAATGAGATTGCTAACCTATAGCAATTAATTTGTTAAAACTATAGAATATTTTCATGTTTAAACAGTTTTAATTTGAGCACAAAATATTCAGGGAGGTAGCAACTTCCCAAACTGACATCAACTGAGAAAGGGATTAATATATCAATGGAATACATGAACTCTAATGTGACTTAAATTTATATGTAAACGACCTGAAAGCTATTTATAAGACACTCAGACGCACTAGGAAGGAAAACTATGCCGAAGAACTCCCAATCAAATAGCAGTCTGTTCGATTAATTATCCAGTATTTTGTGATTTATTACAGAAGACTAAATAAAATTAAACTGCTTCTTTCTGGAAATGAGAACACAATAGATGAGCTAATGTCATGTAGAAAGGTCATGATAACTCAATTGTCACATATGCTGGAGGTTTAGCATTTGATTTGAGAGTTTGACAGACACAGCTCCAGTATCCTCCTTTCACGTCTCATATTCATCTCTAATGTCACCTAGCTGATATCTGACACAACTTGGATTTCACAATCCTTATGTCACTTCCATCTATAAGTCTGTCTGCAATCATGTCCAAAAGACTACCAGAATTCTCAGTGATTCCCCTGCCAAAACTGTTCTTAGTGTTCCAACTGCATTTCAGCTTCATTGCAGTAGTTTCTAGTCTGCCTAATCATAGTTACCCAGAAGACAACATGTAATTTACCCTACCCCTATGTAGAAAGAATGTTTCTCATCCAGCTTCATTAATTTCATGCAACCTTTGAATTAATTTTCATGTTGCATCTCTTGTTGTCAGATATCATGTCTATGAAGCTCAGTCTGCTCCAGCAGAACCGTCTGTTAAATACCCCATCTCTAGCCAGCTCCCTCCTTACTGCTGCCTCAGGGTTGTCTGGGTGATTTGCTGTTGATGCTTTGCATGAGAGGCAGCCTTCCCTGATCCTTCAGGCTTGAACCATGAAATGCTTGCTACAGGTTCTTCTTCTTACCTTTAATCCCTTATTCTCCTTTTCTTTCACTGGGAAAAAAAGAGTTAGCTCGGTGCCACGTCAATGTGGGTATGTGGAAGTATACAGGACTTTTGACACTGGTGGTTGAGAAGGGTACTAATCAAAATAGATGTAGCTCTTGGAAGAAATGGATTCAAGGGCTAGAGGAAGAGAACGATGCCCAGTTTACGTAACCCAGAAAATATTTAATAGAGGTGTTTTTTCCCCACTTTTAAAATAATAATTCTGTCTCCAGAACTTTGGTTGCCAGGATGAAGCAGCATCTTGTATATGCTGGTACTCACCATCTCTCTATAATATACCATTCTTCTACAATTTGATGTTATCACATGACCTAGGGGTAACAAGGAGATTTAAGGATCATACATACGGGAATATTTTATAGTCATTTGGAGACTATTTATAAACTGAGAGCAGCAAACCTTTTAATGTACTTTTCAAAAAATCTTGGGGCAGGAAATACAGGAGAAAACAAGAGGACTCTAACTAGTCTCTACTTACACCTGTCATGGACAAAAGGAGGAACTTGCACATTCTATACACAGAAAAGTCCTCAATCCTGTGTAAGCACTTTTCACCAAAAACTAAAATGTCCCTGTGTTGTCAACACTGTTTTGGACACAAATCCTAAGCATAGTCCTATACAAGCTACTATGAAGAACATTAACTCTCTCCTGGCCATAACTAGTACTCTGATACAACCAGATTTGAAGTCTTCTAGGGACTTCTGAAAAAGCCCTTTGGCTGCTGCTGAGAAGGCAGCCTGCCTCACCTGTGCATGTCCCAGATGATGAACTGTGAAAAAACAGCTTCTTTGTCCTGGGAGCTGTTACAGCATCACCAACCCTGCAGGGACACCTCTGCATCCTGTTCTTATTTCCAAGTAGGCCAAGTTTTTGAGTGATATAGAATTGGGGTACTGACAGAGTTTGTTATGGTTTGATTTGGACTTTAAACTTTTTTATGTTACTCCTGGTTTGAATGAATGCAGTGAGGATTGCTTTCTGAGCAGACACTTCAGAACTCAACCTCTTTTTCGGAGAATAGTGGTCTTCCTATCCAATTCTATTTGATCTGATTTGATTTGATCTGATTTCATTTTGTTCTATTATGTAAAATATCAGAGCATCTGGAAACATGCATTTCATTTACCAGGTAAAACTGGGCTTGCTCAGTGTGACAGGATTGCATTGAGTGATACAGTTTATATGACCACAATAGAAATACTAGTTTCAGATTACAGAAAGCTGAGGCAAATCTAGAAGCAGACAAAAATAGTGCTTGAAAAACAATTATCTGGTTGTAAATCCTTAGGACAATAATGTTGGACAACTGAATTGATGACCTGGGAAATAAGTTCAAATTAAGAAACATAATACTATAAGAATATTGGAGCCACAGCAACAAAAGAAAAAATATAATGCATCATAAAAATGAGGAGACTGAGTCATTCTGAACTCCTTCTAGATAGTACAGCAGTGTGTTGTAATCATGAGAAACCTAGTCAGGTAATGCCTTGCCAGTGCTTCCAAAATGTGTGTCTGACGGAATAAGGCATCAGGTTTCTAAACTGCCACATAAATTTGAGTCTAATTTTCAGGGTTCAATACTTTTATTGAGATTGCAGTTTTTCTCTGTCAATGTCAGAAATGTATGAAAGCATTTATGAACATTAAAAGAGGAATGAAAAATATATGACCTTAGAAGGGGCACTACTCTATCCTGCCAGCCTGGGAGACTACAATGGCAGACTAATGGATGCTGAATTCTTCTGAGTCACATACCAATGTCATGGGATTTCTGGGAAAGGTAAAGTGTAGGAAGCCAAATGGAAGGGTCCTGCTATATGCTACATAGTGAACTCTACCCCAGCATTGACTCAGCTGTGTCATACTGTCATCACTCCAATTTTAATGTATCCTTAGCAAAGGACAATTCGTTCTGGCCCACAGGGTTGCTACCCAATCCAATAGTTGTGTGCATCTTGCTGGTGTTCTCCTGACTTGGGGAGCTTTTACTGTGTGCTGTTCTACACAATACTTTTACCTTTCTCCTGGTATTAGTCACTTCTGTATTTTTTCCTTAACTTTTACCTTTGCCATTTTTTATTGTCATATGAGATTTTTCTCCAAAAGTTACAAGCAGGCAATACTGGATCATAGCCATTGTCATTTTAACTGCTGGACTGAAGAAAAAGCTGGATATTTCAAAAGGTTTAATGCTGGGTGCTTTGATTTAAAGATTTATTTCTTTTAATGTTGAGCAGTTACTTGCTTTTCATTTTGGATTAACTAATAGCAACAAAATATTTTGTAAGTTGAAAACTAAATAATTGATAATGTGGGAAATGCTGTCTGTTTGACAAATCATCTATAGTTCTCTTTATTTGCTGTGTTACTGGGCTTAGATAAGGAATTTTTTTTAGAGATCTGCTAGGATGTTCTGGAAATTTTAAAATGTTTCTTAAAATTTTAACAGACTTAGTTACATTCTGCAACTGCTTTCTTGCACTCTAAAAATGCAGGTTTCCATTAGAAAATAAAATGACTCCGCATCATTCAATTACATTAAACAGATTATGTGGGAAAAACCAGAGAAACTAATACTGATTTCTGTCTTTTTCTTGGGTATGATTCATTAGGAGAATAAGGTACTGTATTCCTTAGAAAAACAAGGAAATAATGTCATTTGTGCAAAAAAGATATATTGTTGAAGCTGTATACAACTGCAGTAATGGTATCAGTCAGTAATGCAAGTGTGCAATAAAAACCAGCCACTGAAATGACCAAGCTTGCTTTTCATATGCAGGGTTATGTCATAGAAAAGCTGTATAAGAAACAATGAAAGCAAAACTGAGGGAGAGTTCCCACATAAAAAGCAATGTCCCTGTATTAAAATTGTTGCTGGATATAAACTTCTGCACAAATCAGGTCCATTTGGTAGGTTCCCAATGCTTATCCTATTAACTGGCTTTGATCTGAAGTTCCTGCAATGAGCATTAATGGTTTTCTTCATGGATACAATTTGAAAATACCAGAGTGTATGCCCTGCTGCTGCTACTGCAGTTTGGGGAGGTGTTGCTGAGGCAGTCCACAACAAGGCTGAACAGCTGGATTTGACTCTAACTGCTCTTTAGAAGGAACGTTCTTTCACAATTCTAGGCAAGACTGGAGTTACCATGTGCACAAGAATAGTAAAATCAGTGTTTCAGTACCAATTAAAAATGAGAAGTAATGATATGAATGAATGATGTTTAAAAAAAAACTCAGAAAGCTAAACATGAAACCGTTTAGGGAAACAGTTTCTAGATCTTGATTTTAAATTCTGATTCATTTAATTTTCCTCCTTGCTAATCAATGCTGCTTTTAAACATGAGTTAGTAAAAAAGCATAAACCTTTTTCTTCTGCTTGTTTGCTTGCTTTAGTTTTTGTCTTGCTTTCATTGTTTATTTGTTTTTCTGTTTCTATTGTTGTCGCTTTTGTTTCAATAACAAGAGTGTAATATGATTCTCCTGCATTGCCTAGCAATACAATACATAGGAACCTCTTGCCTAGGTCTTTAGTCTATTCTGATGGCTTATTTAAAGGAAATGTATTTGAATAAGTATTTTGGGGTTTACTTCCCTGATTTTGCAAGGAGAAAACCCATAAAGAAATGAAAGGTTTTCAGGCTTTTTTTAAAATCACTTCCAAGATGAGCCTTATTATCCAGGCTGAGTTTTATTATCTCTGTGTCCCTATAATGATAACAAATAATCAAATTATTAATATTTTGTTTATTATAATAACAGTGATTAATTTTTGTCTTCATATTTGCAGAAAGATTAAGGCTGACACAGATACTTGCAGATCCAGCAAGTTTTGGCTGGAGATGTCGATGGACTCACGAATTGTGAGATGCCAATAGACTCACAAATTCATGTGATGAGTGAACAATTTTCTCATGGTTTGGGTGCAAAGGGTTCTAGTAAATGGGGTTACATCAGGCTCATGACTTGCTACTACTGGGATTCCACAGAGCTCCATCTTAGGTCTAGTTCTGTTCAACATCTTCATTAATGACTTGGACACAGTACTCAAAAGTACACTAAATAAGTTTGCTGATGATACCAAATGGGAGGACCTGTTGGACTCCCTTGAAGGCAGGGAGGCCCTGCAAAGAGACCTTGACAAAGAGGGCTGAGTTATCAGCAATCATATAAAGTTTAACAAAGAGAAGTGATGGATTCTTGCACCTGGGACAGGACAATTCTGGATATCCAAACAGACTGGGAAATGAGAGGCTGGAGAGTGGCCCCATGGAAAGAGACCTGGGGGTCCTGGTGGGTGACAAGTTGAACAGGAGTCAGCAGTGCCCTGACAGCCGGGAGGGCCAACCCTGTCCTGGAGTACATCAGGCACAGCATGGCCAGCCTGGCAAGGGAGGGGATTGTCCTGCTTTGCTCTTCACCGGGGCGGCCTCACCTCGAGTGCTGGGGGCAGTTTTGGGTGCCACAATATAAGAAATACATAAAGCTATTAGAGACCATCCAAAAGAGGGCCAAGAAGAAAGTGAAGGGTCTGGAGGAGAAGCTATACGAAGAGTGGCTGATGTTACTTGGTCTGTTCAACCTGGAGAAGAGCAGGAACTTCATTGTGGTCTTCAACATCTTCCTGAGGAGAAGCAGAGGGGCAGGTATTCTGATCTCTTTTCTCTGGTGGCCAGTGACAGGACCTGAGGGAACAGCATGAATCTGGGACAGGGGAGGTTTGTGTTGGCTTTTAGGAAAAGTTCTTCACCCATAGGGTGGTTGGGCACTGTAACAGGTTCCCCAGAGAAGTGGTCACGGAGCAAAGCCTGTCAGAGTACAAGAAGCGTTTGGACAACACTCTCAAACAAATGATGTGACTTTTGGGGTGTCCTGAGCATGGCCAGGAGATGGGCTCAATGATCCTGATGAGCCCCTTACAACTCAGCTTATCCTATGGTTCTATGACTCTGGATTTAGGATGCTAGAGATAGGCACTCTTTAAAAAAGGAGCTTAGGCCCCTTCAGTTAATTAAAACAGTTTTCATGACCACTATGGCTATTTAACTGAAGAAAGAGGTGAATATCTGCTGTTATTCAGAACCACTATTCTTTAGGATTCCTGAGCCCCATATTATTTGTTAAGAAACATAATTGCAGTGCCTCATCCTAAAAATAAGGTTACTGAGAAATGAAGTTATTTATTTCTTGTGTGGGATAGAGTGTTCTGCAGCTGCCGGATATATAGAAAGAAAGAAGGAAAAGAAAGAAAAGAAAGAAAGAAAAGAAAGAAAGAAAAGAAAAGAAAGAAAGAAAGAAAGAAAGAAAGAAAGAAAGAAAGAAAGAAAGAAAGAAAGAAAGAAAGAAAGAAAGAAAGAAAGAAAGAAAAGAAAAGAAAGAAAGAAAGAAAGAAAAGAAAGAAAGAAAGAAAGAAAGAAAGAAAGAAAGAAAGAAAAGAAAAGAAAGAAAGAAAAGAAAGAAAGAAAAGAAAGAAAGAAAGAAAGAAAGAAAGAAAGAAAGAAAGAAAGAAGGAAAGAAACGTGTATGAGCTGAACCCTGGTAGCAGGTTGAAACCCAGCATGTATCACCCCTTCCTGTACTTTCCTTTGCAAAGTATCTCTGGCGCATTGGCTGAAAGATGACCAGCATCCCTTAACACTTCCCCTGATTTTCTACCTCCAGAACAGACAGCTTCAGGAAGAAACTATCCTGGCAGGAATCCGAGTTCTGTATGAAGCTTGACATGTTGTGATCTATGTGTTTAGAGAGAACAAGGGCAGGATATTGATCTGAGCATATCAAGTGCCATTTACTCTTAATCCACCCACCGGTAACTTGATCTTACTATAATTTATAATGTATACTCCAATCATACACTGATCTCAGATGTGTGCTTGGCGCGCACAAAACATAAACAGGAGCTTCAAATTGTCACCAGCACTAAGTGGATTTTGTGGCTATGGTAATATGAATGGAAAACCAGTGCATTGTATTTTACCCAGATTTCCTGCAGCAAACAGAATCCTATTACACTCGCTCCAGTGAATCATTTTTTAGATCCTTCTATTTTGGGTTTTCTCCCCGTAAGCAATGTGATACAACTCATATGTGTAAAGCAAAATTTTCTTCACTTAGCCCAAGCATTTTTATTTATTATCTGCTCCTTTAACCACCTTATAACTCTCTCTTTGCAGTTAAATCCGCATCTCTTTATAAATGATTCTTTTGGAAAAACAAGTCTATTTCTGCAGTTTCTTTATCTTCAGTGTCCAATGACCTAATGACTTTCTGAACCTAATTCCCACATATGGCATTATTTTTCAATTGAACTTCTAAAAATGGGAAGACCTCAACACAGAAACAACACGGTTACATTTATTTTGATAGCTTCTGCTAGTGGAGGCCTCTGCCAGCCCTCACTCCTCTGTTTTCCTTCTCTTGTGTCTCTTTTAAACTGAAACTTGCATCAAGCTGAATATTGAAAGGTGCAGTGTTTGAAAAGACTTGGGGAGATGCCTGAAACTACAGAAATAGAATAGAAAAAGATGTGAGAACCACCCACTCCTGCAGATGCAGAGCATCCTGCTTCTTTCTCTGCAATAGCGAGGGAATGGATGTACCCACCTCTTATCAGAAGGTGTCAGTGTTGCCCCTGGCCTCCCCTGTGCAGAAAGGTTGAACAAACCAAAGTCCACGGGTCCTTCATGAGGTTTACTTTTGCCCTACTAAAATGCCTTCCAACACTTGCACATACGGCTGGGATATTTCAGACAGTGTTTCTGGATACCAGTTGGACTCCGGGTGATGCACAGTATTGCTGGTAGGATAAGTTGGGGGTGTCAGCAGTGGGGGTGAGAAGGCTCGATTTAAGAGGGCTGAATATGGTTTTTACACTGCTAACTTTTGAACTTGCCAGAGCATAAAAATATTTTAAGTTTAGTTCAGGTACCTTTTACTTGTCAAATACTAATGGTGCATATATGCAATTTTTAAATTCCCAGGTGCTGAGAATAAGTTATAGCTGCCCAGAAACAATGTATGAAACCTAAAATTTCTGTCCCTTATGTTCTCATCCAAATCCTTCTTACATTGTTACCTCCAGCTCAGGGAAATGGAAGGAAAGAGACAAATTAGATTGCTCCAAAATCCACGAAGTATACAAAAGGCACAGAAACACAATCCAGAAAATTCACAGGTGCCTGGTTCAAAGATGTAAGGGTCTGGGAACTCAGCAACACTTCACTGAAGCCTCCCAGACAGAAAGGGGTTCTGTTATCTGTTGTTTTCATACTTTGGTTCTCGTTGGAAACACTATATTTATGTCTATTATACTTTTTCATGTTTACCCCCCCACACATACCATTTAATTTTTTTCAAATTTTATTAACTAGGCAAAAGGAAAAAAAGTCTTGGATGGGCTTGATTTGACTTCAGCCCTAAACTAGGAAAATTTGCAGTGTTTGACTAGAATTTTTAATGAATAGATAAGATATTTAAATTAATCCTTGTATTCACTTATGCTGAATAATGCTTTTGCACTGAATTAATTTTTTGTGAGGAAACAAATAAAGAAGGAGCTTTTTATACAGACATTTTGACTTTGGATAGCTTCTTCTCTTCCAATTCTTGATCAGATTATTTCTAAAACCTAAGAGAATTTTCAGTGAACTGCATTTTAACATTGGTGTATTCTTATCACGGTTTGCATGTTTCCAATTATGTGTCTTATTCTGTTGCCACTGGAGTAATTGGCAAATTTTCCATCAGCTTCAGTGACTGTAAAGTGAAGCCCAAATATTTCTACTCTGCTAGATTAATACAGTCATTCTGACATTTTTGACCTCCTCATGTAAATAACCACCAAAGAAAACTGCCAGACCCAAGTGCCAAAACCCAAAATTTTAGGCACATGGTAGTAGATTTTTGTTTTATTCTCTGTCTCTTGAAGAAACTACAGTGCTGCTTCAAAGACTTCATTAATTATATTTAGCTAACAGAATTATGCAACTCATGGATTGAGACATAGAATTTTCCTTCGTTCTTTCAATAATCAGTTTATGCCTTGAAGCAAAATTTATGATTACACTTAAGTCTAGTTCATAAAAAAAAACATCAAATCATGTTTATCTATAATGCCATTTAACACTTCAAAAACGAGAGGTTAGATAATTGGATTCTGGCCTCCTGCAACACTGAATCTCAGCAGATTTCAAACAAAGACTCATGTCTTCCCTTGGTTTTGTTCCAGTCCTGCAGAGGGAGCATTGCATTGACAAGACCTTACACTTAAGTAACTCGCATGTTGGTAGAGACGGTCATCCTCCCACTCCTGGCAGGCAGTTCCCTAAGAAAACGAAAAAATGTTTGAGCTCGTTTTTTGTCTGAATAATATTCTGCTCAGCTGGACAAACTCTGATGAAAAAGCTCTTTCCAGGAGGCAGGTTTCAGAGATACAAGGAAAAAAAGAGGAGACAGATTATTTTCATAGAACCCCTACATAATCTTGGTTATTCAACACCAAGCTGTTCCCCTAAGCTGTCGTAGGGCACTTTGACCATACCACCTAGCAGCTCTTCTGGCCAGGATAAGCTCCAAGCAAAGCACTTAATGAATGGATTTTCAGTGATAGTGGTAAAGATGGATTTTTCTGTCTGTTACATCGTACCAGCTTGCCACTGCTGTCATTAGAGGGCCTTGGAGGGAAGTCATCGCTGCGAGAACAAGAGGAGTAATGACTTATGTTTCAGGAAAGAGATAAAATGTTCAGTGTCTCTGGTCCAGGGTCAATTTTTGATCTGGTACACCTGAGTATCTGTAACCCACTTGCTCTGTGGTCCCCTTTTAACCACCCTCCCTTCTCCATGACTCAGCTCAGGTCTAATAGGTCCCAGCTGCATAACCTTGGCTTAGGCTGGTGAAGAAATTGTGTAGTGCAGAAGAGCTGTGAAAGAATCTGTAGAGAAGAGCCACATAGATGAGAAAGGTAAAACTGAAGAGGCTAGATTGTTGAGACAGAGGTTTTAAAGATTAAAGGGGAAAAATATGAACATGAAAAGGGGAAAATACTGTGAAGGGTTGGACTATGGCAAGTCAGCCACACTGAAGATCAACTCCAGGGAGCAGCAAAGGCCAACCCTTTGCCTCCTGAGAGACCTTTGCCTGGTCTCCAGAGAACTCATGGTGAGCATGCTACTGCTGAGACTACCAATGGTTCCTTAATCCTAGCTCTACTTGGTGTAGAGCTGATAAACAACATATCCATAAATAATTGCTTTGTACTTTTAATTAGCATATATGTTGCTTACAAAGTCTGTTTGTGCAATGCTCAAGGTGCCCAAACAAAAGGCTCAAAGGAGGGATGGTTATAAGAGAGACATTCTGGTGCAGATTTCTGCATGCCACATACCCCATCTTTTCTCCTGGCATCAGCAGCTATCAGCTCAGCTTCCCAGGGGACTGCTGTGAGCAAAACAGAGCACAGGACCATGTGCTGCTATCATCAGCTGTCTGCTGACCTTGACAGTGTCTGGCTCTGACTACACTTTGCATGAGCATTGCCTTCAAGCTAGCTAGTTTGCATGCTGCTGGCAATGCAGAAGCTGGTTATCACAGGCCAGCAGGGTTCCTTTGCATCTGTCACCAGAGCTGTCCACTGGACAGTATCAGCATGATTGCATTACACAAAGTTGAGCTCAAGTGCAAATTAACATATAGTCCCTGCTCCAGGCTTTGGACTTTATTTGGATTGATTAGATAAGTTTAAATTGATAACACTTGGTATTGAAAAACTGCAAGGATACCTGGGCAGGAAAACGGGAATAATAAATGCATGTACTGTTCAAGTAACTTGGTGAGGGACATCCAACCTCAGGAAGCTGAATTGCAAGCTAAATAACCCAGCAGCTCCTCTCCTCTCTACCTATAACCAAAACCTACTGTCCTGTTCTTATCTCATTCCCATCTCAAATACTTCAGGTACTTATTTAGCATAACTGTTCTTGGGCAACAGACTTAAAAGACTTCTGTTATTTGAGTAGGGTTGTCACTTTATTGTGATCCTAATTATCACATGTAAGTGTAAACAGTCTATTTTTTGCTTAATATCTGTGTGAAGGGTTGCTTCCCACACTACCTGCATATTAACTGACTAATTCCACATACTGGGAATGTTACTACGTATTTTCCACCCTCAGCAGATGGTAGTTCAGAGAATATTTGTTCACTACCTTATAATAGATATCTAAAAATTAATGAAAATTAAGCTAAATCAAGCATTCTCTTATGCTAAATGGTTAATAATTTGCACTGTTGACTTTGGTGGGCTCTTTACTATTTTTTCCATCAAAATGGTGAGATAGACCTATATAGAAAGGGAGGATTGCTTGCTACTGCTTATGCAGCACATAAATCGATTGACAGCAGACTAAATTTCACACATTCCTCTTATTTTAACTCTACTGGGCTACAGCAGTAGAGGACAAGTAGGACAATGCCATTGTCTAGAAATCAGGTGCCTGCTGTGTTTGGAATTGACTATGTCTCTGCAAATTTAATCAATTTACTTCAAAAGAGGTACCACTAGAAAGGATGAATACAGCAACATATTTGTGCAAGAAGGCATTTCCTTTCCACTCACAGACTTGAGCTTTATAATAAGAAACACCCAAAAAAGAATCGAAAGTGCAAAACTAAACCAACACCATCAAAATCCAAACCAGGAACAGCAGTGAAAATTATAAATTTGAAGAAAGTTAGAAGGTGGCTGATTTGTGGGTTTTTCCTTAGGAAACCTTTATACTGTTGATTACTGTGGTGGAAAAATACTTGAAACAAAAAAAAAAATCAGGCCATGGTTTCGTCCCTGTAATTCCCACACTCTCACTGCTGAGCAGATCTTTAATTGCACTTTATTGAATGTGTGGTCAGGCTAATCAGGAACAAAAGAGTCCTGAGTGAGACTTTGTCCTTTGAAAAGTAGTCTACAAATTGTTTTAGTGCAGCTTTCTAATATATCAGGGAAGGGGAAAGGCAAAGAAGAACTATTTGAAGGTAATTTGGTTTTAATATGCATTAACTACCAGCACAAATCCTTAAGGGAGGATATGTTCTCTTTTCTGAAACAGCATTTCTACTTCATCAGCAATGAGAAGCCAGATGAAAAGGTGAGAGAGAAGATGGGGCAGAATGGAAAACAGAAGAGAGAACTTCTGTTCTGAAATTGTCCAAGATACTCTCAGCTTCCTTATGTTCCAAGGTGGCTAGCTAATGCTGTCAGTCGTGGTGATAATGAAGGCTTCATGGAGGCCCATTTGCAGTCAAGCTTCCTGGATGTCAGGAAAACCAAAGAGGAATGATATCAGAGTTTGAGAGTGTACGTACTAAAGAGAAGTGCAGTTATACAGAAAAAGAGCTAACAGAAATGACACAAAATAGGAAGCGAGTGAAGAGAGGATGCTGAGAATGAAGCAAAACTCAGAGAATTCTACTAGATAAATTTTCACAACCCCTGACACTCAAGTTCTTCCCACAGCATTTTCAAAAGCTGAAATTTTAATCTGTAAAAGATGAAACATTTTAGTTATCAATAATTATTTTTTAAAAATTGTTACAATGGAATGGAAATTTTTGCTCAGATTTTCTAATGACATTTCCACCTTTCTGAATAATTTCTAATTTCAGTTTGTTTCTTTTTCTCTCCTTTGTACGAGTATTTAGAAATTGTAATGACCTTCTGACATCTCTCTCCTATGGGAAGGTATGGTACCCTGCTCCTGAAACCTGGTAGTAATGGTAGGAGATTGGCAGCAGTGAAGCTTACATACTATTTTTCAGTTCACTAGTTTTTCAAATCCGGTACTGCTGGAATCTGGAGTGGTGTTATAAATGGAGATACAGAGGAACATTTCTGACTGTGTGTTCTGTGCAGTGACCATCTCCTCCACAGTGATCATAGTCACCATCTTGGAGATCTTATTCTAGAAAACAATTTTTACTGACTGACAGAAGGCGGATTAAGGGATTTCAGTAGGCTGTTTAGACAGCTGTAGGTTTCAGACATATTTATACCCTGCAGGGTAGAATATACGCATATTGTTATGCAATTACTTTTATTACACATTGACATAAAGTCTTTTTGATCTCCTTTGTAGCCACATGGCAAAGCATTTTTTCTACTTCATTATTTTTTCGAAGAACATCCCCTCTCTCCATGGGTTCATGGACAAACATCCTTGTCAGAGATGGTTCATTACAATTTTAATTATTTTCCAATTGTAAGATATTTCCACTCATTTTTTTCTCCTAACTGATGAGTTTCACCTTTTTCTCTTGACCTGCTCTTAAATCCACTATAATTATTTCTGTAATGGTACATTGTATCAAGGTATCTACCAAAGGACATTACAAGAGAACCTATCTCATGTCTGTGTGCATGTGTGTGTTACATACTCAAGGGTAACTTTGGTTGTAAGAGAACTATTTCAAGGTCTATTGAAAAGGTGTATTTTTGTTCTGGGTAACATTTTACAATTGTGAAATAGGCTGTATGTCTTCACATGTATGCTCACTTGCATTCAGCGTGTCTGCAGGGGAGGATAATCACTTTGCATGCCCAATCACAACCTTTCCATCTGCCAGAGAGCGTGTATACGCACTCATTTGAACAACAAACTTTGACTCTCAAAGGCAGTAGAATATACCATATGAATTCAAGCTTATGATGTTGTCAGACACAGGGATTTTAAAAAACAAGGGCTGGCATTTTAATCTGTTCTTTTACATTCACCATGTCACTGCTAGTTTTTGTTCTTGGAAAGGACTGAGCACATTTGAAGTATATCTTATTCAATCTTAAATATAAATATTCCCATTCCTTCCTTTTTCTTTCTTATGTTTTCTATTGTTTTGTCCCTGTGAATGCAAAAGTACATGCTCCTTTTCTATTAGACTATGTGGCCTGTGTCATTTTAAACTGAAACTACAAAACCTGTATTTTGTCATGTGAGCAGGTTCCTGATTCCTGCTGCTATTTATGAAACACATTGCTATTGGAATTAGGTAATTTGCCTGAGACCAGAATTTCTTTGTCAGGTGAACACTTCTTCCCTGGGATAAGACTTTAAAAGTTGTCTGCTTTTGCAGAGTCTTTAAGGATTTGAATTAATCATTTTGAAACTCAGCATTGTGTCAATCCCAGATGAATATTGCTCCTGTGGAAAAAAAATCCTCACCAGGAATTGTGTGCTACTCCGGAAAGCTGTCAACTCCCATTCAACATCAACCAGGACTTGGGTGACCTTTGATTAGCCTCATGTCACCTTCCAGTTAAATGAGTTAGTAGCTATTAAAGCTGAAACACACAACCTACCTTGCATTTTAAAAGAGTATTTAGTATTTATAGAAGCTATAGACAGCTTCTGAAACTAGTGTACAAAGACATTCAACCTATAATGATTTTTCCACCTATATAAAACTCCTTCTTTCATCTGATTACTTCTGGCAGCGGTGAAAAAACAACATTTATTTCAATTATAATGTTTAAAATAAGGATTCCATTAACCCTATCCCATGTCACAAACTGCCTTCCATTCGCAATTCAGGAAATACTTAAAAGACTATTCATATGGACTTTAGAAGTATAGCAGAGCATACACTGTGGGCAGAAATTTCATTTTGTGTGTATGCTGTTTCCTCAGTTTTCAATATGGTTTTCTGACTTATGTCCTCCATAACATCTTTCTTTTAACCTGCAAAAGCCCTGCAGGGAGAAGCAACGTGCAAAGCACTAAATGGAGGGTACAAAACAAATGCATGGACCAGATAATGAAGGAAGGCTAATGTTCTGTTATTTCTAACTTAGGACAAAACACTGAAAGTGCTTTCCTACTGAGAAGAATAATAGGCAGATACAGACGTGTAAAAACAAAGGTAATGCTGCAATTAAACCATGGGCATTAGAGCATCTGTCCAAGATTGCACAAAGGGTTTGTGTAGTTCAGCATCTTGTCTCTGATGGTGACCAATTGCATATGTCTGAGGGGTAGTATGAGTGCTGCAGGGAGAGATGTTTTCCCTGAACAGTGGAAAAAGCCCAGCTTCAGCAATCTGTGATTCTGGACATCCTCAGAGCATGGTACCAGTGATGTCTCAGAGAAGGAGATATTCTTGAGGCACAGAGATGCCTTCCACACACCTCTTTCTCATCACTGGTCAGCACATCCTTCTCTTTTGTCACTGGCCACATTGCTTTCCTTCCTTAGTCAGGATGACTGCCCTCTGGTCCTCCTCCCTCCTTGTTCCAAACTTCCAGATCTCCTCTTTTGAACAGAGCTGGCTAGACACACACACTCTCTGCTGGGATTCCATGCTGTACTGCAGTCCCCTAGCAGTTTCCCCCAGAAATGGGGTACCTGAAAACTGACCACTCACCACAGCAGTCACTGTGTAAAAAAGTGTAGACATACGATATTTTTTCTTAGCTACTGATTAGGTCTGGAGGCAACTAAAACCAATAAACCACGCTTCCCTAATGTGCCCCAAATGCTTCTCTAGGAAAGGTCAAAATCTTGAGTTGCTACATACTCTACTTGCACTGGATCTATTAAGAGACTTGAAAATGGGGTTGCAGCCCTGTTTATTTTTATCTCTAGGAGTTCCTTAATTCAGGAAGCCCAGAATCATGCAGTACCTGACCTAAACCTGGGAATCCAGTTTTAAGGCCACTGTCTGTGAGTGTAGTCATTTCAGTCTCAGCTCTAAAAATATTCTGAACTGCATCACCTGCCTCCCAGATAAACAGAGCTTCTCTCACTCCTTCCAGCCAAAGCTATTCTGTTTCATAGGCATTCATAAAATACTTACTCTGCCAGACAGAAAACATGACTGTAGTGTTTTATGGTTAGGGTGCCACAAGAGAGGAAGTAAGCACAGCTCACAGGATTGTCTGCTGAAAATAGTGAATCTCCATTCAGTCCTTTGTTGCCACTAAATATTTTTACTGAGCAGTTTGACTGTTCTGCTAAGCATTTTCCTCAATATTTTCCTGAGAGCACTTAATTTTCACTTAGCTTTGTCTGGGCATCTACATGTCAAAATCCAGGACACAAGTTTATGTCACACATTCCCTTTTGATTCAGCTGAAGCTGGACTGCAGCTAATGATGTTTTCCCTTTTTCATATTGGTCTTTCTCTTGAAAACCAGAAGAAATATTTCCAAACATATTATTGATTTTTAGCTCTCCCAGCTATGTATTAGCTTTGTTATTAGAGGTAAAACAATTCAGCTTTCTTCTGCTGTTGTACATTTCCTATTTCTGTGCCAGTGTAGCAGGATAAAACTCTGCACAGATCTGGGTTTAGAGCTGGTAATAATAGTGTGAAAGGTAAAAAGAGACAATAATTACCATTAGCTAAGAAAACTCTCTAACATGAATGAAAGAAGTGGAGATTACTCCCAAAGATCCTTCTTTGTGACAACTGGATTGAATAAGACACTTGAGCCCTGAATCTAGTCTGCTGTTTTGCACTATCTATCTTCTTCTGCTCTTCATAGCAATATTTCAAATGACCTTCACTTCTCCAGAACATAGTTTTAATTCTGGGTTCTCTGATAGTTTTGTGGTTTTAATTAACAGAAGAAGTCTTGTATTCTCCAGACTATAGTGGTCAACTCTTGTTTTCATTAGGAGAGTGATGTCAGGTAGATTTTGGCTCCTCTGTTGTGAGATAGTTGGCTCTTGTTTGCTTTTTTCACCTTCTAGTTTCTACCTGTACTTCAAACACCAAATTTTGTCCAATAGAAATGTCAAACTGTTTGAGTTTATGTGTCAGCATGAGATGTTGAAGTGGGACATTGCGAACACCTCTGTAAACTGTTCTGTCTCATGCTTTTTGTTCTGAAATTTCCCTGTGGAGTTTTAGCCACTTTGGGAAATTATATATAGACATCTGCAGTCTAGATATTTTCATCTGAGCTAGTCACTTTACGTTCTTCTTTTAGCTGACAAAGAGATAGAGGAACTTTTAAGCCACCACTAGACTGATTTACTTTAGAAAACTTGTAGAAGATGGGGTGATATGCCCTTTAAAAGTGTTTATTCCTCAGAATTGCCTAGAGGGGAAACTAGGTGAGATTGGTTAGATTAATCCCAACTTTTATTACTTTTCCCTTTTCCTACCATAAAAGCAGAAAATCCCACCAAATCTTCAAGAAACCTGTGATTATTTTTTTCTTGCAGGGATTTTCTTCTATTTCATGCTCCTTTACTTCTTCTTTCAATATTTTACTGAAATTAGCGTTTAAGGTAATGTCCTTCCTGGGGTCTTCTTTATTTCCTTGAGGCATGATATTTCTTCTGCAGTCATGTGATTTTGCTCCTTTCCTGCTGAAATACAGTTTTGTAACTTCAAACACACTGCCTCCAAGGGTGGCTAGTTTTTTATTGCATTCCAATCTCTGGTTCATATTTCCATGTCTTTCTCACTCCCTAATCTGTCCCTCCATTCAAAATAGAATTTCCTAGAGTACAGTTCTGGTTTAGATTTACACTGCGCATTTTCTTTTCCAGCTCCTCCTTACTCCCTAAATTTATATTCATTTCAACGTGGAAGGGCTGTGACAGCTGCTGTTTCTTGCTTCCCAGTGTGATCTTGAGCCTTTCACAGAGGATCTGAATTTTGTGTTCACACAAATGCGATTTATTCAATTTTTTTGCTGTGACATTTAAAGAGTTCTATGTGTTCCTGTGTTGGAATAAGAACAACAATTAAAAAAAGCATGATTTGGCCAACAAATATCCAAGACCCAATACTCTTTCCATGTTCTTATATGTTTCTTTGACGTGGTACTTGTGTGTTACAACTCTCTATGACACCTGTCACAAAATGTAAGTGGTTGGTATTCAGATAGTTGCTTTCTGAATGCAAAATTTTTGTCCTGCTTTCCTCACTGAGGCAATGACTGACTGACTCAAACTATTTTGAGATCAGGAATATGATGCCTTGATTCCTACACGAGTACTGTGTATTCTGTGGAATGTGATATCATGAGCATCACCTCCCCTAACTGCTTATCTTGACTTCTGCCTGAGGAGCTGAGATAATTATTTTTTGTAAGCACTTCTTATCTGAAACTACTCCCTCTGATGTCAAGGGTTTCAGATTTATAGTTTTCTCTCTTTTGGCGTGATTTATGGCTTCTTTACCAGCTTTGATTTTCTTTTTCACAGACATCAAGCTCAGATCTGACAACCATGAAGTAGATGAACAGGACATGATCGAAGGGAATGTGAGTGTCCTACCCCACGTCTGCAGGAGAGAGGTGACAGGGCAGGGATTTTTTGTGCCAGGACAGGTAAGGAGATAATGGAGGGGCTATCTGTTAGCAGCTGATCCTGAAAGCTGATCGTGGGTGGAGAAGGAATTCCAACTAGAAAAAAAGAACACAGTTAAAGCATGGCTATACTTTACAGCAAAACTCTCAGGCATGTGAGAAGCAGAAGTTCATGTAACTACAAACAGATGAGAAATCAAATTTGCATAGGCAGAGCCCAGTGTGAGGGAAAGAGTTTTGAGTTATCAGGCTCAGTCCCTCCTCTGACAAAATGTTGAGAAAGAGTTTGAATGGGTGACCAACTTTGACAATGGGTTCAGTGATAAAATAGGCCAGAATTACAAAACTCAGTCTTTGATTCTGAAGTACAAGTTCTGTCAGCAATTTTGCAAGCAGCTTCTCCTAGGTGCTGCATGGAGTTGAGGTGCTGGGTCATGTATGCGAATTACACTGGTATAAGCAGGAATGCAATGGTCCCAGGAGAGGCAGGGATGGCTCAACAGGGATTTCCCAAGAGATTTCTTTTAGCAAGGCACATCCCTTCCTCACCTCCCAAGAAAGACAGAGGGGCCCACTGATGAAAGATTTTGGCTTGTAATTGTCTGTTATATTTCTTTTGTCACAGTCCTTGTATGTGTGTTAATGGGACCTCTTAAAAAGTCATTCTAAAGGGTTAGTAAGAATATATTACTTTAAAGAAACACTCTCAGGATTTTCAAATATTGTGAAATATCCTTGAAAAAAAAGATGATGCATCTGCTAGATGTATGACATTAGATAACAATTAATGGAAAACAATGTGAAAATATAAGGGAGGAAAAGAGGGGAAATCTGGGGAAGAATAATATGTTTCAAGTGTAGGCAATGGCTCTGATATTTTTTCAAATTTCTGTGTCTGGTAACGACCACTCTTGAAAGAAATCTCTGTTCCCTGTGTTCACTTGCATTTAGAATTGCTGAGGCCTACTACAGTGTCAGCTTTTGTGAAAAAACATGAGGAAAAACAGGTGGAAAATGGAAACATTTGTCATTAAAATTTCCACAAAAATGTGTCCCTTCCATCAACTACCTTTTTAATTTCAAATGTATGGCTGACTCTGACATAAACAGCTAAGTCATTCTTTGTGTAAATGGCTTCCCCTCTACCTTGTTTCTTTTTCCATTGAAATAAATCTTACATTGAATCATTTGAAAGGATGGAGTTTAACATTTTTTGACAATTTGAGTACTTCAGGCTCTTTTCTCTAACAACTGAAAGAATGGAGCTTTTGGGCTGACAGACAAAAATATCATTACTATATATTAACACAATTAAATATGTAAGAAATAATAAAATAACTGCCTCTTTGCAGTAACACTGCTCCACTAATGAGTGGTGAACATGAACCATGTAATTTTTAGAGATAGTCTTCCAGACAGCTCCCTATTGGCTAGCTAAATTTGGGCATGTTACAAGCTGAAGATTCACAGAAGGCAGGAACAACAAGACAGAGACACTTGGAACCCTAAAATATAAAGCAGAGTTGCACTTCTGTAGGAAAGTTGAAAAGATTAGAACATGTAAGGCTCCTACCTACCCAATGCTGACAGAAGAGTTCAGGAGTGGAAAACAGCTCTTTTTAACCCATGTGTTAACCTTTTGAAGCATGGAGGGCGTTCATCCAGCATTTGCACTTTCTTTGTTATTCCTTCCTTTTCAATTATATTGAATTTCCACAATGCTTCACTGCGATATTCCCTTATCCTCAGCTTTCTCATAAGCATCTCATTTTTTCAGAAAAGAAATCACAGATAAAGTGGAAAACTACCAGCAAGGCTTTATACCAGCAGCTCTGAGTATGGGAAGGAGTTCAGTGAAAAAACACAGCATTTGGCTGTAGAAACACAAAACAGGTGGTTATAGGTCAGTTCACGTTCTTGTCAGCCCAAATTACCTCAACAAGCAATTCCACACTGCTTAGTTTCTCAGCACGTTCCATCTGTAATGTCACCAACTGGACTTTGAGCACCATGAAGTTCAGCCTCAGTTTATTGACGTCAGCTAGAGTGATCCAGCTGATGCCACCTAGCCAGATTTTAAGCAGCTTATAATTCTCTTTTAAACACTAAGACTACTCTGAAATGAAACTCAAGTTCTTTCTTCTTGCACAAACTATCACAGGCACTGTTGTCTTTTCTGCTGATGCAAGTACATCGTTGGTATAGGACAAGAATAGTAATCAAGTGTGTTATGAAAGCCCTTTAAGAGATACACCCCTGAATACTATTCTTCAGAAGGAATCATAAGCTTATCAGTCTAAAGACCACCATTATCACATTTGGATGCTGCAATTTAAAACTCAGAAATTATAACATCTATAGCCATTCTCCTACTGTTTTCCCTCATCACCTTCCTACTTCCCCTTCCCTACTGTGAATTGGGACCGAATCAAAAGGTAAAAAGATAAAAAAGATTATAAGTATTCCTGTGCTCATTGTGAAAATGCATGTATGGCAGCCTCTGGCCACAATGCCTTCTCTTTCAATTTGTTTTCCTCTAAGTGCAGTCATTAAAGTCCACTTTCATCCATTTAAATTTATAGCAAAGAACAGTCTTCAGAAGTATTAACCTCAACTTCTTTCAGATTGTGCTCGTTTCCCTGAGTGCAGCACCTGATTGGTAAAGCAGCCCTTCAGTGCTGTGTAGTAAAAGCCATGTTGCAATATGTAATGTGTTTTGGCTTGCTACTGTAGCATAATTTAGTGTTAGATCCTTAAAGAACTACCTAGTCATGGGGTGTCTAACTGCCAGTGTGCATGTAATGGAAACCAGTGACCTAAGGTGAAGGAGCCTTACTCATCATCCTTCCCCTTCTTGCCCACCCTCTGCCAGTAGTTCAGGGAAAAGGGTGGATTTAGGCATTCTTTGCACACAGCCATCTGAGTTTTCTTGGTTTTTATAGAGGGAGAGCTCTTCCTGAACTGATCTACAAATACAGTTATTTCTGTTCTCATTCTACCAAAATATTCTACTTTCTCCTTCGGACCTGCAGAAATAATAATTTTAGTTTTTCAGGTCCACTTTTTGTATTGGTTCCCTGCCAGTCTGTCAGAGAAAGGTAAGGAAAAATACTGAAGATACACTGCAGATAGTTGGAGAGGAAAACTGCAGGCTCTCTGAGAAAGACTGTTCTTAATCTAAAACAAAACTTGTCAGGGGTTGCTAATAACATGTTAACCTATGGCTGATCGGCTAGTATTCTGATAGTATTCTCAGCTGACCAGGCTGATCCTGTAGTTTCTCCCATCTTTCCATCTCTAGGACATAATCCCTTGTTCCACTAATATTTTAATTTTCTTTTCTCTTTGTTCTTTTATTTGTCCTGTTTTCTCAGGTTATTGTTTGTTTGTTTTTAAGATTATGAGGTCCTGGAGCACAAGCGAGAAGTTCTCTTGTGTGCAAAGAATTCAGTGCTGCTATCAACAGTGATGAGAGCTGGTGAGAACACTTTGAACTGATCATTTTATGTCAGGAAAAGCTTTTTTTCTAAAAACAAAGGCTGTTCTATGCTGTTGATTTTAACAGCTTTCCCCATAGACATATTTCTGAGGATTGGGATGAAGTGTCCAGAAAAAGACTGAGACAGAAACCTCATCCTTCTAAAAATGGATATTTAGATCCGTTATCTAAAAATGGATACTTTTCAACGCAGCTCCATTTTGTGATTTTTTCAAAGAGTTTACAAGTAACCTTCTTCAAAGAAATATTCAAAGTTTTCACAAAATTTATATTCCTTTGTTATATCTGAATTGTATTTATAAGTAAGCAAGCGTCTTTGACTGATGTGTAATTCTGATCTTTTTCTGATTTTTTTTTTATTATTGTCTAATATTTGGGTCGTAAGCTAATTTTCAGATCTCGTATTTTTTAAGTATCAAGATGAGACATCTGTGACTAGTTCTTTGAAATGATTCACATTTTCTCTCGCGTTGGCTTTGCTCTGTTCCAGAAGAGGTAAGAGGCCTTTTGATTTCTTGGTTGAAATCCTGGGTCCTTTGAACACAGCAGCATGCCTGTGCTCAGTTTCAGTTCAGCAACAGCTTCACCCTTTATCTCTCCTCTTAGGAAAGTGGTGATCATTCCTACTTACTTACTTATGTCTGTTTACTGCATGAAGGAAACTCTTTCCAGGGCCAAAGGAGAAGCCATTCTACACAATCAGGTCTAGCAGAGAGACTCATGTACTGTGACAATAACGAGTCAGCAGTGCCCTGGCAGCCAGGAGGGCCAACCCTGTCCTGGGGTACATCAGGCACAGCATCGCCAGCCGGGCAAGGGAGGGAATTGTCCCGCTCTGCTCTGCACTGGGGCGGCCTCACCTCGAGTGCTGGGGGCAGTTTTGGGTGCCACAAAATAAGGCAGACATTAAACGATTAGAGAGTGTCCAAAGCAGGTCCACAAGGATGATGAAGGGCCTTGAGGGAAATCTGTATGGGTAATGGCTCAAGTCGCTTGGTCTGTTCAGCCTGGAGGAGACTGAGGGGAGGCATCATCACAGCAACAACCTCCTCCTGAGGGGAAGCAGAAGGGCAGAGAAGGACTGATCTCTTCTCTGTGGTGCCCAGTGATGGGGACTGAGGGAATGGAATGAAACTGAGTCAGAAGAGGTTTAGGCTGGCTTTTAGGAGAATGTTCTTCACCCAGAGGGTGGATGGGCACTGGAGCAGGCTCCCCAGTGAAGTGGTCACAGCAGCAAGTCTGACAGAGTTCAAGAAATGTTTGAACACTCTCAGGCACATGGTGTGATTCTTGGTGCTGTCCTGTGCAGTGAATTTAAGTTGGGAGACCAGTTATTTTTCCTGGCTGTGAGAGAAATGTAACATTAGAGCTCATTTAAGTTTCCCTATTCACTGGAATTCATTGGATTCATGTGCATAAAACATAGGCAGTCATGTAAACCTCCATTCTCCCCAAAGTCCAGGACTGGCACAAGTTTTAGTTGCATACTTGTGCCTTTTAGGAAAGCAAGCTAGTCGAAAGCAATGATATGCTGTCCCATATGGCTTGTTAGAGGGTCCCCTCTGACAGGCAGGTGCCTATTCCTGCCCCTTCTCTGTGGTTCACTTCCCCTTCATTTGCATTAGCACCACCACGGGACAGC
Organism: Machaerirhynchus nigripectus; assembly: GCA_013397975.1. Classification (NCBI taxonomy): domain Eukaryota; kingdom Metazoa; phylum Chordata; class Aves; order Passeriformes; family Dicruridae; genus Machaerirhynchus; species Machaerirhynchus nigripectus. The sequence goes on from VZRQ01000586.1 coordinate 2,980,803, forward strand.
TGTGCTAGGAAATGGCTTACGGATATAAACCACGTTAAGATAACAATTTAGGGAGAGAACAGGTTTCAGGACTCCTTTCAAACCCAGATCATTTCACCATCCCAGTTTTACAGTGCATCCTCATTAACAATTGCACAAGTGTAGCCGAGGACACTAGTCTGTGTATTGGCAGGATAAGAAGCAGAAACCCCTGGGACAGCTTCATCACCAAGCAAAGGACCCTGGGAATATAATAAGGTTTTTTAAAGAAAAATGCCACGTAATTTGAGATATGAAAAATTCATGAGGGCAAACAAAATTGTCCCTTTTGTTTTGATTTCCATCAACCATATGATGCTTTTTCTGTTTTCCTACCTTACAGTGCTGTTACAAGCTTTTTTTTTTTCACAAAATGTTTCCAATGCACTTTGGGATGTTGAGATAGAAGGCAAAATCTGTATTGTGTTAAAGAATGAGTGATTATAAAAGTTTAAATTAAAGAAATTATGCATGCAAACTTCCATGAAGCTTTTTAATAGAGTACTTAATAGTTTCATTCTTTATGCCTGAATGTGAGCTATGTAGCTTTTTATGACATCATTTATTTCACCTGCACACACACTGTTCTACTCTTTACATAAAATGCACGTGTTCTTAAAATAAACCTGACCTCTCAGTGACTCACTGTTAAAACCAGAAAGTTTGAAAACATGTTGATATGTTCAGCTCTTTGGAAAAAAACAAAAACACCCAAAAAAAAAATAAGCAGGAAGGAAAAGTTGTTTGGTTTGCAGACTGATCAGTTTGAAAGAGCTGCTCATTTGCCCTCAGCATTGCTATGTGGTCTTGTGTTGCCCTCTGGCCAGCAATCAGAGCAAACAGATTCTTCTAACTTCTGCTTTGCTGCACCTGTTCCAAGTGCTGCCATGCAAAGAAAATTAGTACTCCTGAAATAAAAGAAGTAAAAATAAATAAGAAAAAAGTGGAACAGGTGTTCAGGTCAATAGTTTAATTTTAAATATTGATGCTGAAAGTTTCCTTCTCTCCAGACAATAAAAATCAACCAGTGTTCCACCAGACTCTTAGACTTTCCCTGAGTAACCATTTAGATCATTAAATGAATATACAGAGATGTATTTCCATGCATCCAATTTTTCAAAAGTCTATGACTGGGGTTTTTTTAGAGCTTTGTTTGCTTAAATAAACATATAAATAAATCGTGTTATTTAGAGGTGAACAATAGAACTATTTTAATTAGCTATGACTCAATAGAAGCAAACCTACACAGACTTGGATATTTAAAATAGACCTACGGTATGCTCATATTATGCTTAATATTTTTTACAGATACAGACTTAAATTAAGATTAAGCCTGTACTATTGAGATGCCTAGTTTAAAACCTTTTTTATCAAAACTTGCATCCCTGGATAGCCAGTGACATATCTTATTAACATTCCACATTGACCACCCTTGTTTTCTGCATAAAGCAGGCTCCTCTGTAGGCTTGAGCTAGAAATTCCTGCTTTGAGGGACCTCTTTCTGTCCTTTAGGCCCTTTATTTTGGGTGAAGTGTGTCTTTGCAGAAGTGCAGGGCATTTAAATCAGGAACCTGTCTTCCACTGGGAGCTTACAGGATGAATAGAAATTCATAGAAATAGAAAGAGACCCAATCTGAAGAAAGACAGATGAAGAGAGTGATGCTGCATTTTCAGTACTCAACTTGTGTATTAGAGGACTTCCCAGAATTGGAATTTCTCTTTCCCAGAATTCAGAGCACCCTCTCAGAGTGGTGAGCAAGCATCTGCTACCCCCCAGCATGAGCAGCAGGCAGCTTTAGTCTCAAGCACAAGCGCGTGCTCTCCCCACAGCTCTCCTCACAGACAACATGGCACTGTGTGTAGCCTCACGAGGCCTGTCAAGCAACACCAACACAAGGTACAAATGAACTTCACTCCTATATGGCAGCTAGGCCACTTGTTTGGGAGCAACAGGAAACTAGGGGTCCTGGCACGTATGCCTAGCACATGGCCATTTTTGTATTGCAGTCAGTTGTGTGCTAGACAAAACTTATTTGCCTTGCAGGGTGCTTTTACTGCCTGCATGGCCAACAACCACTTGTCTTAAACCCAGGAAAGCTTTAACCTCAGCAGGGGTGAAGCTGTGGGTGTAGGTCTGGATCATAGCAGAGTTTTAGAGAGTTACAAGCAAACACGTGGCCAGTCCAAGCTCCTGAGGTTCAGGCTTGGCTAAAGACCTTTGAGATGTGGGTAGTGGAGGTAGAGGCACAGGAAAGCAGGCATCCTTGACTGTCCTCAAGGGCTTGCCCATTTTAAGACTTCTAAATCCTAAATTTTGTCCAACTGTAAATCAACTCAGTGGCTACAACATACTAGAAAGCAACTCACAGGAAAAAATTCACTGCTGGGTAGAGGTCTCACAGATGATTTTGACTAATCACATCAAGGCAAGGTACTTTTCCCAAAGGCAGTGCTGTTGGGTTAGCTAGGTTCGTTATCCTTACTGAAGAATCACTTTGTCCAATATCACTTTTGGTTGTAGTCTTTGTTTGGACAGATTTAGGGCAAAGCACCTTTACACAATTTCACACTGGGCTGTGTGGGTGAAAGAAGATCCTGACTCAAAGGAAAAGTAATTTTTAATCTTCACAGTGAACCACTGATTATAACAATGACAGCTGCTGTGTGCACTTTGTCAGCCTGAAGGCACACTGCAAAACCACTGTGACATTCAATATTGCAATTCATATTCTGGCTACAGCAAGACACAGCCCTGATGTACAGGGTAGAAAATTTTGTCTCCATATGCTTCTCTGTTAAAAGATTGAATTTTATCCTTGTGGAACTGTTGACAAAAGAAAAATGTTAAATCTTTAGTGCTAAAGGTAGTTGTCTGTCACCAGAGTGGAAGGATGTGTAAAACTCAAGTAAAACTTGCTTATCTCAACCAAGAAACTTTATCTTCCTGAGACCAATTTTGTGCCTAAATAACCAATTAGAAAGATTCAGGGCAAAATTCCTGTATTCCTTAATTTAAGGAAGGACCTGAAACTGCTGTCTCCCTGTTTTATGCAGGTATCTTAGCCATTAGATTTAGGGATTCACACTGCCAAGTAAAATAGTATTTAAATGCAACAACTGTTTAATATTTAAATAAAAGAAAGGGCTACTGAAATCAGAATAATACATAACACAGATATATCTGAATTTCAGCTTTTGTTTCAAGCCAGGCATGTTATCAAATAAATCCATACATTAAACTATTCTGGTATACAGCTGGGAGGAGAGTACACATCACATAGCAACCAGGAATTCTGTGTTTTGTAAAAGGCTGGTCTGATTTTTCTGGTTAGGAAACGGCACTGAATTCAACTCCACCAGTGCAATGATCAAGAGAATTTTGAGTCTGAACATCCACCTGGGTTTACGTCACAACTGAGTACTGCCAGATTTTGTGCAGTACATGATATAATGAGTGGCAAAACTGGATCTGCCATTAGGAAAGGGTCAACATTGAAGTGCCAAAGTGTTTTAATCAAGTCCAGGATCATGTAGCAGCTGAAAATACATACAACTATTTTATTTATTGAATTGTTTATCCCACCTATTTATGATCCTTTTTCTAGGAAATTTAAGAGAAGCAATTTCTTCACATAGCAAAGTCTGACTCTGTTCTAATAATGCCCAAGATTGTGCCAAAATTTACAGCTGTGGAGGTTCTCTTCTGCCAGTTCCCATTATGGTTTTATCATCAGCCTTGTCTTTTTCCTTACCATGCTACTCTTTGATGATAGCCTTTGTCTTCTCAGATTAATTTCTTTTTGGTGTTAATTACATACAGTTTTTTCAGCACCTGACAAAGTAATCAGTACAATTGAAAAGAAGCACCAAGATCATTGGCATTCTGAAAATTATGGCCTCAGAAAACTGCATCCTATCTGTAAATTTACCTGAAAACTACCCTTTCCCCTTTCTCAGACCTGAATTCTTGCTGAGTGTTACAGATCTCCTTTTTCTGACATTCAGAAACTTTCTGGTTCTGAACTTATTTTTATTCTTGGGTAGATTATAACTGTCATTTTCTGTTGAATCTTAAATATGGATGACTTCACATTTTATCATCCTGATTTATTCACTACCAATGCAAACTCAACAGAGTTTAAAAAAAAGAGTTTCTTATTTTCCACATGCATATTCATTAGCAGGTGGAAAGGATCATACACAATCACAGTGCTTACTGAGGCAATTTGCCTGCATCTGCCCACTTTTTATTATTTCAGGTCACCTGTCCTTTAGAATTATTTCTGTCCCTGATGTAGTATAGAACACCCGGCTTCCCTAAATACCATCCGTACATATGATGAAAGAGTAAGTCCTTCAGAGCAAGGAAGTTGCCCAAAGGAAGGAAATTAGCAAAAAATAAAAAATCCATACAAGAGATCAGAGGGGAACTTGTGACAAATGACTGACAGTGATGCTGCCATGCCTGATCTGTTCCACACTGGCAGCATTGGAGGCAGTTCTGCCATCTGTATTTCCAGGTGGGAATAAAGGACATCAGAGAGAAAAATCTATGGTGCTGAAGAGCACAAAGTGTTTTGTGGGCAAGAATGATAAAAAATTGCTTGGACAGTTGGAATAAGCCCTTTTCAGGGAAGAAAGAAGAGGGCGCAGTTTTATTGTTTAGCACAGAACAGAACCCATTCTATCAAATTGCTTTGGGCATTTATTTAACATCTGATTGCCTAAGGCCAGGCATCTACAGCTCTTTACAAGCAGACATTAAAGACTCTGTTATGTTGCACATGCACTGTGGGGCCTCTAATCCCTTCTTCCTGTTTATTTTGTTGGGTTTAAGTCCACTGGTTTTAGTGGAACTACACTGGCACAGAACTGCAATAACACAGGACTTGACGGTGTCGTAAAAGCTATCTACCATACACTCTGCCCTGTCAACTTATGTGTGCACTATTTTGGTACTTTCATGCTGAATAGTAATTGTAGTACACCTTTTCTCTAATTATTTTCCAAACTTTGACTGAAATAAAAATCTATCGTTCAGAATACAAGCAAGCACTAAAAATAAAGCCACTGAGAAAAAAACACACCCTTCATTTTTCTCTCATCCAGAAGGGATTTTCTGACTTTCTTGTAATGGGGAAAAATGCACTTTCTGAGCTGTAATGGGAACAAATTTACTAGACTATTTACAGCACACCTGTTAACTTTCTGTGCCAAGAAATTTTTGAGAAAAGAATTTTTTTCTGAGACCCAATTCTAATTCCCCGGTGTTTCTCTCTGGACTTCTGTGCTGTACAGTACAGGTATTCTTCAAAATCACATTTCTAAGGGTTTTTTTATGGGCAGGGAAATGTCACCACATTTTTGATTGGATGATCAAAATTCAATATTAGTTAACCCACCTTTTTTCCTGCTTCAGGGAGCCATTAGATTTAATGGAGCAGTAATTCTGGCATTCCTGACTCAGATTGGCAATCAGTTTCTTACAGTTAGATTAGGAGCATACTCTGGGCTAGAAGATCCTCTGACAATTTGTGTAGTTATACATACATTGTCTCACTCTGGTTTACATTCTGAGTATTTATATTTACAGAGTTGCCTTCAATTTTCCTAATGCTATGTCACCCCAGTTTCACTGCTTAAGGTTTATACTGCTCCCACTTTTTGTCACTTGTCTCTACATGGTTAAGAGATCAGTGGAGGGATTTGCACAAGGAGTCACTGGACATGGCAGACTTCAGATGCCACCCCACAGGGTCTCTTTGCAGTTGTCAACTAACTACTTCATAATTCATACGAGAAACTACTTTGGAATCATAAGGTTGGTCTTTTCTTCAGAACACAAAGGTACCATCTCTAGATGAACAACAACCTATAGTGCCTCTTCTTAGGCCTTTTCTGAACTTGGTTTTTGTTTTCCTGTTGCTAGTGATATGCAGATATTTGGGGAACTACTTTCCTTTTCTAAAAGTTTTCAAGGATTACTTCCATCCTTAAGCACTAAATTCCACAAGACAGCTCTTGGAGATTACTTTCTTCATATTCATTTCACATATTGCACACCTGAACAGATACCATAGAACACACTGTACTGGACTAGTGTACACCATGGTAGCTCTCTAGCTACCTCTGTTATTCTTACAAATTATTTTTTTCTGTAGGTTTATGAAGATTATTTTGTCTTCATATAATTATCTATTTGGTACTGGCTTATTTCAAAAGAAGTTTCTCCTCACCTTAGGGTGAAAGCATTGTTGCAAACCCAGTAAAAAAAGACATTCTGAAATCAACTTTCTTAGCTTGAATAATTTTTTTCTACTGACAAGTGGACCTCTGCAGAGGTTTATTATAGGGCTGACTTATTTGCAACAGATTCATTAGACTATTAACCACTTGATCACTATGATATATAGCCACTATCCAATATGGCACAAAATTGACCTAGAAACACCTAGAAAAATTACAAATGGAGCTGGGTCACAGATTATGGAAAGTGACCTGGAACTTTGCAAAACGCTTTGGAATATTAGCTAATGTATTATGCTCATTGTTTTACTAAAAACTAGGATCAGCAGAGGCTGGTGATATTTTGCAACTGCAGTAGTCATTAAAGATTAACCATGACAGACAATGTTGCAGTCCTTTCTAATATGCAGCAGGTTTTGAATAGAACAAATTCCCAGCACTGATAAAACCAGACAAGAGCTAAAGATTGCTCCAATGGGAGCAATATTGCTACCTATATTTTGGCAAAGGGCAAAGGCCTGAATCTGGACTGAAATTCATTTATGTTGGGAGCTGAATATATGTGGAGAAAGAAACTTTCAGTCTAACCTAACCTTGCAGCCTGTATTTCAAGCTGTTACAGGGACCACAATTTCCTAACTGAATTGTTTTGTTACTGGCAGAAAATCTGCCTCTCTTACACATCTCTGACAGACTTGCACAGTTCTGTGTAAGACTGTCGGAGTTGGTGACTCTATTATACAGGCTGTTTATGTTTGAACCCCTTCCTCTCAGTGTTTCATTTCTCTGAAAATGCAGTGTTGATCTGTCTTTACTCAATTTAGGGTTTAAAATACGTCTGAGACAGTTATTTTAGAGATCAAGCTACATTTTGATTTAGCTTTGTAAAATATGTGTAATAAGAACATAAAATACTGATGCCAAAAGGGATGGCATTGCTGTTGGGAGTACAGCTTCTTCCAAAGCTAATAGAGGCCAACTGCTATCACTTCTCATGGAGAGACATTTCGCTGAGTGTCTTAAAAGACTCAGACCCGACATGTCAAAAGTCCATCAATGGGTTTATCTGCTACCTGTGGGGAGACTGAGTGTAGGTGGCCATGGAAGGAAGTGGGTCAAGGGCTTTTGGAGGGGTTGGGTTGCAATGTGCTATCACCCAGGCAGGGAAGGTGCAATTCTCTCAATTAATTTGTGTTAAGGACCTGTGGTTTGAATATTAACCTGGTCTTTGTTTCTTGGCTGTCTAAATTGCAGTTCAGCTTTGGACAGTCATTAAAACCTAGAGAGAAAAGACTGAAAGTATCATATTTTATTTTTTTAAAAATGTGGGTGTAAGACTCACTATTTTAAAGCCTCCACAGAGAAAGTAGAAGGCTATTTACAAGGTGTATTAGAGGTTAAACTCTCACTTTAAAGAATATTGCACAGGTACATCGATCTAGGGTTTGGAGGAAGAATATTACTTTCAAGAATCTCAGAATGTGCCTACTACTGTTCCTATGACATGTCAGTGTGTGTAAATGTAAAAGAAGTTAGCATTACATGAAAAGGAGGGAACTGAATGGGATATCTTCTTCATGTCTTACTTCATGGCTTACTTCACTTGCTACCAACTCACCTGCCTTTGAGCTGCTTAGGTCACCACACACCAAATAAAAAATTCTCATGGCCAGGCTAGGTATGATGATATAAACAGCATTATTTCAGGTCAAAATCTTCACAGCTAAGCTTATTTAAAAAAAAAAAAATCTGCCTGTTAGTCATCTACAGACTGACCACAATTACTGGCTGGTTAAGAGAGGAAAGCTTTCACAAGTGAGTTTCAGCTCTAGCACACCTAGTAGTGACCTGCACGCCAAAATTTGCTCTATATTTTTTCCTGAAGATAATAAGCTCTTTAAGCAAACAGCAGCATCTTTTATCTCTGATGAAGAGCGTTATACTGACACAGTGCTTTCTTAAAAGTCTTTGGCTTCTTTTTTAGTACCTGATGCAACGTCTCTTCGTCACATAGCTCCTTCCCTCCCCATTAACAGTAGCAGCCCAACCTGTCATACTATTTTTAAATCACAGATTTGCCACTTTCAAAGAAAAGAAAAAAATCCTATAGCAATGAATAAAATGGTTATCTGCTTTGATGTAAATGCCCTGCTTTATTTGAAGACTATTTATAAAAATGTATAAAAAACCTTAAAATTTATATGTGATATTCTGGCTTTCAACTCTGAGACAATGATTTCTAGCTTCCTCCTGAAAATGAGACGTTTTCTGCTGCCCCTTCTTTGTCTTCACCTGAAAATCAGCTTTTATAAAATACTCTTCTGCATATTTTAATGGCTGATGTAATCAAGAAAATGCATAAAGTTTTAATTGATCTCACTCACTTAAGGCTCTGCATTTGCAATTGCCATCTAGATCCCAAACGCTGTCACAGCAAAAACACTGCATCAGTGACAGTTTTCTCATTTTATCTGTCCACAATGGGTAATTGTAATTCTGTCCTGGTGGGTTTACTAAAAATGTCTTTGTGAAAGCCTCCGTCTCCGTATGGTGACAGATAAGAGAATATGCTGTAATCCCCATTCTTTGTACGGGGAGCTGCTTGCCACTTTGACAGGGAGAATGAACTCCTAGCTCTCAAGCCCATTTTTTTATTGTTTAGTTGGTCATTGCTCTGGTTTCATTTTCTGAACTATCAATATCTTGTCCCTTTCATTTTCAGCACTCATCTACTGAAAATGTTTTGTTGTTCATAACGTAAAGAAGTTCTTAGAGGAGTAAAAAATGTTTTTTCCATCTGTTCTCTGTGACTTAACAGCAATCCTCTCAGAAACCTTAAGCAGTGTTGGGCTTCCATTCAATTCAAGATGGTGCCTGTAGAAAAGGCTCAATGGGCTATGTCCAAATATTGTTATTGACCTAAACTGGGAATTAACTAAGTCTTAACCACTAATCTTGAATATGAGTGTTCACTGTCCAAAACGCCCTGGGGGAATTTATGTTCCCTATGCACCTTCTCCCAGTATTTAATTGCCCTAGTACACCTTTATCTTACCAGGTCAAAAAGTCAGCGCTACATTGAATCAGATATCATTTTCCAATCAGCCCAGGACCTAGGTTTATTATAGAGATTATCACCAGAGTAGTGCAAATCTGTGATCTTTACTAAATGAAGTGGGAGCTTCCTCTTCAAAAGAGAGGAAGAAATCAGAGGAAGCTCTTCATACAACAGCAGAGTGTCTGTAACACTGTAGTTGTTTAATTCTGTCACCTGCTGAGGGGATTCAGACCGGGCACCTTGTCAGCACCTCTCAAAGGTGCCCTACCTTCAGGAATGGGGGTTAATCTCTGCTGTTGGGGCAGTGTTGGTATGCAGCTGTGCAGCTCTCCGTGTGCTTTGGAGTGAAGGAGGAGGAGAAGCACTGGTTGTCACACTTTAAAGAAATACTGGTATAGTTTTTCTCCTGTTGATCAGGATACCTTTGCAGGATGGGGGGCTAGTTTCCAGACCCTGGACACAGGAATACATTTTTCTTTTTGGTCACATAATTAAAAAATTATTCAATTACTCTAATACTTAATCCTCATGTGGAAAATAATATATCCTCCTGCTGCTGGGTTTCAGAAGGCAAGACATGTTCCTCCTCCATTTGTGAAAGTTTTAAAAGGAGCTGGAGGCCTTGTTTTGGAGGAAGGTTCAAAGTTACAAATACCAATGAGGGTGTGGTGATTCTAAACTCTTAAGAAAGTCTATATTTAGCCCATATGCTTGGTACTTCTTATTGAAAACTTTAAACATTGCCTTGCATCTAGGTTTCTCTTTCCTAAAGATGTGTAAGGTTTTTGGAACTTCCTTCAAGGTGCCTGGATGTATCTAAGAGTAACAATTCAAACAAAGAAACTCAAATAGTTCCAATTCAAAGCCAGGCATTTTTAATATGTCGATTGCGGTGCTTAGCATCAGTGTCTAAACACATTATTCCATTTGAATTTATTTTAGTTAGCACGTGGTCTGACTCATAGGTCCATGAGTTGAACTGGTTCTGTATTGAATTTTCAGATTGACAGTGACATTACTGAGACAAGATACTCAGTCTCAGAATAGCACATGTGTGGGGAAAATACTAGTTTAGAAGGCTATTTTTTATATCAAAAACTTATTCTTTCAGTCATTTTAGAAACAAAAAATCACTAAAAAAGGAAAAAATTTCGTGTTTCATCATGACAGAGAAATATGAAGTGGTTTTATGGTTTTGCTTTATCTATTTTTTCCTATAGAAAAAAAAGTAAATAATATTCACAGAGGAAAAAAAAGGTAGTAATCTAGGTATTTTCCTGACAATTATTTCTCACACACACAAAATTTTGGTTCCAAAATTCCTTAAGTATACTTTCTCTATACTAAATATTCAGCTGATTGGTATGTTGCTTAAAATCTTTGTTAATCTCCTATGTTGGTATCTTCCATGTGTTCATAATATCAGCAAGTCAGATAAAAGAAAAGAAGCCTGACTATGTCTTAGTTGTTACTTTTGTTAGAAAAAGTCAGCTCCAGGATTCAACAGCCTGCTGCATTAAAATGTGTTACATTACCACTGGTCTGAAAAAAAAGTCATCCAAGCAGTTTCACTTTGGGACCAGGGACAGAAACCCTTGCTGTCAAATCTGCATAAACTGCAATCTTCCACCACTGGCAGGTAAAGCCGATTGTATTTCTGCTCAGGTCTAATTTTTCTGCTTTCTCAGGGAATAAAGGGAGAGTTTAACTGCCTGCCTACCTAAAAATGATCACAACAGATCATGAGGGTGACCTCCCAATGGAGGCACTTCTAAATTTTCAGGCGGTTTAGGAAAATGCACAGAAAATATAAAGCTCTATCAGATCCTGGACAGAAGGTGAACTCAACTGCAATCTGCAATTAGATGGTATTTAAGAGACTCAGACCCCAACCAGACTCCTGAAGAATACTACATATTCTATCTAGTGCATTTGAAAAACTGATGTGTTATTAGACCCTTAGATTAGAAGTGATATGAATTACACAGCGAAACAATCAGAATCTGCAACAAGAAACAATTTACCACAAATAGGTAGCAGCTATTCTGTACCACATTTGATGTCCCAAAATAGAAATGAAATATGATCCAGAAGGCAGTAAGTGAACAAACACCAATGATTCTTAGGAAGAGGAGGAGGGAGATGGGTAGGAACATTGCAATTGACTTTGTTGTGTTACAGGGAATGGAGACCAAATGAAATATGTTTAGCTTGAATCTGAACTGCCAGTGGCAACCATATGATTAAAAACAAAAACTGTTGCATCATGACATGCAGCATTCTCAATCTACTCTTCCAGGTGAAAAAGCATTTTATGTAGCTGCACTGCATTGCATTTCAGATATAATAGAGTATGTCTAGTTTTAGGTTATGTAAATAGGCATGATAAACGACTAGTTACAGAGGAGCTGATGTCTGATACTACAGAAAAGGAAATAAAAGATAGGAGGAAAGTATTCCCACAAACATGGCTTATCTAATATCAGATATGAAACTTGCTAATGATAAAGTGCTAAATCATTTCTGGGATCTGATATTATTTGTAATTTTTAAGTCCCAGCATTTCCTACTAACCATCTACCACAAAAGTATCTGATTCCTACAATGAAGTACCACAGCAGCACAGAAGGAAGATACTTTCTTTATTCAAGGGCATAAAATTAATTGATAGGTGTAAAATTGTATTTTTAAGAAACTGTTTCCTCAAATGACTGTGCTACAGAACTGTTGTGAAGATTATTTATTTCTATCATGTTGATAATACATTCAAATCTGTTAGATTTTTACTGAAGATGTTATAAATTAACATCTCAGGGTTATGATATTTAATTAGGTGAACATCAATATTAATAACCATCTGTGACTGTCATCTACACTTTTTCGGGTGTAATACTATATACCATATTGCACTGAAAAATGCATGTATACAATTGAAAAGGAAGGAAAGAAAGCAATGGACTTTGAAGAAAATACATTCAAAACATCATCTAATTGCTAATTAGACTCACTAAAAATCCAGTATCTACAATGATTAATGTTCTTTTATCAATAGAAAGGAATGACTCATTTTGACATATTTTTGTGTCAAGTTTTGCTTAACAGTACAATTAATCTTTGAACTTAAGGGGGAAATTGTTTGGTACACATTTCCTCCTTTCTTCCCTGATTGAGATGGAACATTCTTTTTATCATACTTTTTATTCTTACTTGATAGTTATTAGCCTGGTCTAAACTTCTGGCAATATATTTAACTTCAGTATAAGTGTTAAATTATTCCAAGCAGCTGGAGATTTATCTATCATCATTTTCACTAGGCACTGAGAGGGCAAATTTTAGCTGACCACATACTAAACTTTTAAGAACAGAGCCATTTGCTATTACATTTGTAGGAAAGACACTGAAGGAAAGTAATTTGTGAACTCAGGGGCAACCATAAGATTCTGTCAAGAAGGTGGCCACAAGCGTTTCTTCTGGATGAAACTTCTTAGTGCTACAAAAAGTCAGCACTGTTCTTTGAAGCCCTTGTAGTGACACTGTGCTTTGCTGGAACTTCCCAGAACTGCTGAAAGAGTCTTTGCACTGATAAAAAAATAAATATGGAAAGTAATACCATCAGAAGAAGGGTCAGCAGAGTTATATTTACAGTGACAGTGACCGAAGGACTCTAAACACTTGGTATGGATGGATACCAGCTCCTGCTCCAGCACAAACTGCCTGCAGCCCAGCTGCCAGCTAATATCCTTAGGATATTGCTAACTTTTGCAGCCTGATGGACTCCTCTTCCATACAAACCTGCCGTCATCCCCTGGCAGACTGGGGATTTCACAATGTGCATTGCACTTTTTCAGAATGAGAGGATAAGAAGTTATAGCCAAAAAAGGTGCCTATAGAGTGCAAGTGAGATACCTTGGTGCAACCCTGCAAGTACATAAGCTTTATAAGCACCAGAATTTTAACTCAAATGTTCTTCAGCCACTCACAGTCATTTTAGCATACCTGAACAAGTACAGGCTCTACAGCTGCCACAGGACAACTGTTTGGCAATGATTTCAATGAAATACATGTGAAAACTATTTGTTTCTTCACTCTGGTGGTCTGTGGAGTTGGTACTGTAGATCGTACAGAGTATGAAGTGTAGATTTTCAAAAACAGTGACTTCTCCAAAATGGTTATAATTTACAGAGTGTTTGGGGTTTTGTTTTGTTTTATTTTGTCTAGGTTTTTGGGGGGGTTTTGGTTGGTTGGTTGGTTGGATTTCGGTTTTCTTTGATTTTTTTTTATTTGGAGGCAGTTTTCTGGTGAAGTGCAAGGCAGGGAGGGCTTTAACACAAACATGAAAGAGATATTGTTTATATTACACAACAATTACAGTTTTTGATAGCAAAAACTTCTCCAGGCCAAAGAATAGGAACAATCTTGTATCAGGTGCTCCATGCTTGAATCATCTTTGTGCCCCATTACTGGACCTGTTTCAGTATCTCTATATCCCTCTTGTACTGAGGACCCCAGGAATGGACTCAGGTCTCGACATGTGTCCCACCAGGGCTGAGCAGAAGGAAAAGAGCACCTCCCTTGAACTGCTGGCAACACTCTTCCTCATATAGCCCCAGCTGCAGTTGACCTTCTTTGCTGTGACAATGTATTGATGGCTTGGTGTCTACCACCAGGATCCTCATGCCTTTTCTCATAAAGCTGGTTTCCAGTCAGGCGCCCCACAGTGTGCACGGCTGCATGAGATGATTCCTGCCCAAGTTCAGGGCTTTCTGTTTCCCAGTGATGAACTTCACGAGATTCCTGCTGTCCCACTTCTCCAGCCCTTCAAGGTTCCTCAGAGTGGCAGGACAGTCATCTGGCATATCAGCCAGTCCACCCTGCAATTTTGCATCACCTGCAAACCTGCTGAGGGAGTGTTCTGTCCCATCACTCAGGTGACTAATAAAGATGCTACAACGTATTCTTCACAGTATTGACCCCTAGGGTACACCACCAGTGACTGGTTTCAAGCTGGACTTTGTACTGTTGGTCACAACATTTTGGGGTCAGCAGTTATTTTCAGTCCTCTTCACTGTGCATGTATTTAGTCTGTACTTCATCAATTTGTCTAGAAGGATGCTAAGCAGTGTACAATATTGAAATCATTCCTGAATTCAAGATAAACAATATCCATGGCTCTCCCTTCATTCACTAAGATAATAATTTCATCACAAAAGACTATTAGATTGGTCAAGCATGATTTCCCCTTTGTAAATACATGCTGTTCTACTCTCAATCATCCTCTTGTTCTTAATACCTTTGGAGATGGTTTTCAGGAGGATTTGCTCAATTGCCTCCAAAGGGATTGAAGAGAAGCTGAAAAACCTCACTCTACAGTCTAAACTAAAACAGCAATCAAGGGAATGCTCCTGGTATATGACACTTATAAAGACCACTTTTTAAGATGACACTTGGGTAATGGAGCTGCAGCCTCACTTTTCCTCTGAGCAACCACAAGAACAATCACAGTGCAGGACTGAGTACCTTTGAGGGTAGATACTGAGGTTCACATTTCACAGGTACAAGACTGTGAGTGCTCTTCCAGTCTCTGACAAATGCAGATCCTATGTTTGGCAGGCCCACTGAGGTCAAGAGAGGGAAAATGGTAACACATCATTGAAATGATGCCGCAACTGCAGTTTAACAGGCCTTGTGAGACTGAGACAGGCGCAGAATCAGTTTTAACAGTTTCCTGTCCTTGTTTCTCAGGGAAATTGTAAAAAGCCTCCCTCTTTTGCTTCAGAACAAGAGGGTGAAGCCACTGTTAGAAAAAGTACTGCAGAAGAGAGGACAGATTGGGTGCTCCCAGCATTTGGTGTGACCTGAGAACCCCACCACTTTAGCATGGCCTTGAGTGCCGGAAGTGCTGGATTTAAACGCAGGACATGTCATTCACAGCAGGGATATGACCTGTAATTGTGAGTTAGCTATACAAGCCCTGGAAAATCCTACTCTTAGTCCCTGTTCATGGCATAGCCACTAATTAAGTGACACTGTATTTAGAAGCGGGTGGGAAAGGAATACAAATTATGCAATAAAGGGAGCATCAACTACCTCTGTGCGTTGGAGAAACACTAAGAAAGAAAAGCAGAAAAATATTGAAGAACAAACCTATCTTCTTTGTGGTTAGTTTGTTGCATGCTGAGTGCATTTATATGTAATACTCATATCACCAAAAGTAACCACAGCTTTGTAGTGCCATGCTGTGAAACATGCCCTCAAGCAAGTGACTTCCCAGAAAATGATGTTACAGCATCAGTGTATCAATGGCTTTATTGCTCCACAGTGTAGTTTTCAGCAGGCTGTGCTTCTGGGAGCAAAACAAGGCACTGCTTTCTTGCCAAAAATGTTCTTGTAAAAATCTAACAGTATAGTTACAGGCTGGAAAATAATTCCCATTCTCAGGTGGGTAATTGCTACCTTTCTTCTTCAGGTCTCTTCTCTACCCTGTAAGTATTCACAGTTCTCTCTGCAAGCCAATAGATCTCCTCTGTATTTAAAAGCATGGGTGAGTGGCAAATAATTCTGGAGTGTACACTAAGCTTGAATCAACAAACAAGGGTAGATCTACTGCTTCTTGAGGGAGGAGTAACATATGTTTACTGTCTGGCTATAGTCACAGTTGATTAAATCATTGGCTGATGCAGAATAGATAGCACTGTATAAGCACTAAAGACGCTTAGGGTTGTTTTTGCTTAATCACGCAGAGTACAATATCATCTATTGCATTAAAGCATGAGACCTCTGAAATCATATAAGTGTGGTTTCTGCCTCTAATTTTGTGTAGAGAATTATCATTGAAGATATTTTTTTCCTTCATGTAAGGGCCAAAACCAAAGTAAAGCAAAACAATAAACCAAACCCTTCCCTCCACAACTTTGAGCCTACTTTCCATAAAGGATATCTGGCCTTTTCAACTTTTTAGATTTCAATTGCCATGTGTATCTGAGAATGAAAGTAGGTTTCCATTAAATATTTATATTTTACCCAGCAATCAGTTTTAAAGCAAAGCAAAAAAATACTTTTACAACATTTTTAATTTTGCTGTACGACACATACTACTACAGTCAGTTCAAAGTCATTGTTACAGGCCTCACTAAAAGGCTATAAAAGAGCATAAAACCTTGAGAATTTACACACCCCAAGCTGTGTACTTCAAGGCTGTTCCCTCAAAGATTTGCAGTTAAACTAACACGTACCTCATTTAACCAGCTAGGTGACAAAACCACGGGTCATGCAATTTTGTGTTAATGTGTGTTCCCAGAATTGACTGAGGAGACAAGACGGTAGTTTAATCCCAGGGACAGAGTTAGTGAGACATGAAAGAGAAAAGCATCTTGAAGGATGTATCTGGAAAGTGTTCATATGGGTACTGATATTTGACAAAGAGTAGAACAAGTCAATATGCCACTGAAACAATAAAACAGCTGATGCCAAAGCATTTTGGAAGAAGGTTAGTTCTCATAAAAAAATGTGACAAAGAAACCCAAGACTTCTACTCTTGACCAAGGGAATAAATTAAGGCTGCAGCTGGGTCCAATGATACTTCTGTTTTAACGATGACCATGTCTCTGAAGTTATGTAGGTCTCTCAAAACTAGGCTCAATTTACTGCATTTCCCCTTCAGCTCATCCTGGCAAACCAATTCAGGAGAACACAGGGCAAGCTCTGTCTAGAGAGACAGGATGATGGCAGTGTGCGAGAGCTGCAGGCTGGTATCTGGCAAGGATCTACCACACCTTCACTATGGCAGCCTGCTACTTGCTCCCAGGTGCTGAGCTACCCAGGCTCTGTGTGGACACCTCACCACACTTTGCATAGTCAATCTGCCAAGTGATCCTGGGCCACTGGGGGCAGCTGAGGTGACCCAATGCTTCCCTGGTCTGCCCCCAAGGGACAGCACACCCTTGGGCAGCTATTCACCATTCAGCAGGCAGTCACTATTCCTGGATGCCCACTACAGTTTAGAGGACACTCTTAAAGAGGTAGGAAGCTATGTGCAGCTTAAAGGGGTGACATTACCAGATAGCACAGCTTGCTCTGCAGAAGTTGAACAATTCTTTTACTCCCTCTGAGACCCAGTTGTCCCCTCAGGGTCAAGGTACTGTTGCATAGTGGGTGTCTGTTCTTGACACAGGGTATCAGAGCTGAATATCTCACATCCTCAGATTCAACAGATAACTCTTGCTCTGAGTCTGGAAGATTATGATTTTAGGACACCATCACCCAAATCAGTTGCTTTGTGAAATGGGTATTAGAAGTGAAGCAACAAGAACATCTCAGTTTTCCCTAGAAACAATCCCTGTGAAATGAAGAGGATGGGACAGTAGGAATTCACAAAAATGTGGGCAGTGGAGAACAGGATAAAAAGTTATTCATTGCACTGTTCTTCAGTTATTTTCTCCTCTTTACAATGAGCGTGAATAGCTCCAGCCAGTTTTCTGGCAACAGAGGCAAACATCACAGCTAGAAGTCCATTCAAGATTAAAACACATAAATTAAAGCTGTAAACTAATTTTCTAAGATCCCATTATAGTGTATTGGTTTTGCATAACAAGATTTTGGGAGGGGAGGGAAGGGGTGGAGGGGAGTGGGGGGCTACAGGGGTGGCTTCT
>VZRQ01000586.1:2998783-3019699 GCA_013397975.1 Machaerirhynchus nigripectus
AGTGGGGGGCTACAGGGGTGGCTTCTGTGAGAATCTGCCAGGAGCTTCCCCCATGTCCCACAGAGATAATTCAAGCCAGCCACAAGATGGACCTGTTACTGAACAAGGCCAAGTCCATCAGTGATGGTGGTAGTGCCTCTTGGATAACAGATTTAAGAAAAAAATGGACAGCTGCAGCTGGGAGAGAGAATATGGGAAGGCAAAAACTCTACAGACACCAAGATCAGTGCAGAAAGGGCAAGAGGAAGTGCTCCAGGTGCCAGAGCAAAGATTCCCCTGCAGCCCAAGGTGCAGCCTGTGGTGAGGCAGGATGTGACCCTGCAGCCCATGGAGATCTACAGAGGAGCAGAGTTCCACCTGCAGCCCATGGAAGACCTCACACTGGAGCAGGAGAGGAGTGTGAAGAGACCTGCCCTAAAGGACTAAGGAGCAGCACAGAAAATGTGTGATGAACTGATGACAGCCCCTATTCCCCCCCACCTGTACTGCTGAGGTAGAAGGTAGAGAAAAGTGGGAATGAAGTTGATCCTGGGAAAAAGAGGTGGGAAGGTGTTTTGTTTTGTTTTGTTTTGTTTCTATTTCTCATTATCCTACTTTGCTCTTGTTGGTAACTGGTAACTGGTGAGTGATCTCTCTCTGTCCTTATTTTGACCCGCAAGCCCTCCATTATATTTTCTCTCCCCTGTCCAGCTGAGGAGGGAAGGGATAACACAGCTTTGGACGTCATCTGACATCCAGCCAGGGTCAATCCATTTCCCCATTATAACCAGTGAAGATCTAGTCCGTACATCTGTGGAGGCTAGGGAGGAGTCCTCTGTCTGGTATCTCAGGCTTGGACGATTCACTCTAGATGTGATAGACTGCACTGACTTGATCTCTTTTGCCTACAGAGGGAGCCTGCGGAGCTCACACTGATGCACACTTGAACAGGTTTCTTTAGGGGGTGAAATTTCTTCCCAGATCTCAGTATCAGAGAGCTGGAGTGGGGGGCACACTGTCACGCAGGGGTGGTCAAAATGTTCATGTAGCAAAAAAATGGGGAGAGGCTCCAAGGCTACTGTGGAGGCAATCTCCTCACTGTGCTGAGTTGTTCAGCACGTGTTTCTGCATTCAGTATGCAAGCACTCAAACACACACACACATCTATATATACATGAATAAATAGTCTGTATGGTGCCATATGTGTATTCCCATTAAAAGAATGCAACCTGTGCAGATAATAATTTATGAACTATAAAACCCACTTTTGAAAACTGGTCTGCAGAATATGGCAAGAGCTGTATCCAGAGTGAATATTTATGACTAAGATTATAGCCCTGTGAAAGTGGACGCTTGTAATACAAACACTGTCAGATGTTTTAACTATGGCTTTGCCAAGTGACCCCCTGGGAGCCTGATCTGAAGCCCATTTAAAGCAATGGAAAGCTTCCCACAGACTTCAGTAGGTTTTAGGATCTGACATCCAATGTGACTTGCAATGCCTGTGTGTTAAACATCCATTTATCTCTGTGTTCTAAATCAGCTGAAAGTCCATAATACCAAATTTGTTTTAACTGCTAGACCTGGGGGAGCAAACTACTTTCAGTGTAACTTGCAGGGAGTCTTATGAACAGCTTCCATTAACAGTAAGGGGCAAATAGTGTGTAATTCTTAGTGTGTAATTCTGTATATGTTACAAAAACTTTCCCTCATAAAATGTCCCGCATTACACATAAAAAATGTTCCTGCTATTTTCGGTTCCTAGATATTTATTGGACATTTCTACCACCAGCCATTTCTTTCTGCAGAATGGTCTTCTATCTGTTTTGGGGAATAGTATATTGACACATAAATTTTGTCCAAAATATGCAAGAGCCATATTTTAAACATGCGCCCTATTTAAGAGACAGTCCATAGATTTAAATCTTCAACTTTCTCTGTGAACTGAAAATGAATTGTACTTTTTTCTTTTCATTCTATAATACAAGTGTTTAATTGTTTCAGTGAAATACAAATAAAGGCAACACATTTTATTTCGTTCTTTCCAGAATGAACAAAAGATGACTAAATAGAATTTCAAATGGGAAATTGTACACATAAATCCACAAGCTTTGCCGTTTGACATTAAATCTTTTCCCTTATTTTTTTATATCATTCCGTGAAATGCTGTGCTTTTCTTTTCTCTTCAGCACAACAAAATATTAAAGGCTTGTAAGAGAAGAGTGAATAGGAATTTTATTAAAATACTTATAAAATTTTTTCTCCCATGTGTGGAGCAGCCAAAATACCTCACTTTTTTGTTAGAAGTAACTCAAGATTTGTAGTACAACTTTTAGTGTATCACCAAATAACTGTGATCAATAGGCTATTCACTACTTATAAAAAACCTGCATATAATATGTTAAAATTGAAATATCTGGTGCATTTGGAGGCAAATACATTTTAAATGGTCTCAGTAGAACTCTATCATGAACAGGGCTGATACGTTTTGATCCTGGTTTTGTCCATGACATCCACTAATAAGTAATAGTTCAGCAGGCAGTTCTGAACTCTTTCAGACCAAGTACTATCAGCCAGGTCATTCATTCATGTTCATCATCTCTGTCAAGGGGAAGAGAATACTTCATTATCTGAGATCTTTTTCATGGTCGCTTCTGACACACCTGCTGTGCCTGAGCAGCATTTTTTACACATCTTCAAATTCAAGTGACAGACACTCATAGAGAGGCTTCTGTCATTCTTTGTCTATAGCAGTGACTGTAGGTTTCGCTTTGGGTTGGGTATTGGATTTGTTTGTATTTCTGAACAGCAGATTATTATATCTTGTTATAGGAGATAGGACTTGCTTTTTCAACCTAACAGTGCAACTTCTTTTTCTATATTAATGTATGTCTTTGCAGGTTCCAACTGAGCAATTTTTCATAAGACAGATCATAAAAAGCAGAAATTCTGCTGAACTTTCTTCATTCTTTGGAATTTCTTTCTTACAGAATAAATAGAAAATCCTATTTCTGGTATGTCCAGTGGGGAGCAAGTAACAGAATTTTGCATGTGACTTTCTAAAATGAATAATCTCTAAAAAACTCTATATACTGAAAAATCTTCACCTAAACTTGGTTAGATTCCTGATATATTCAGTTTGACCCAGAAATTAATTATACCAGTAGATCTTATCAGCAGCAAATTGTTTTATCTGCCCATTCTACACTTTTACTCTGGAATACATGTTCTGCATTGCTTCTTCCATCTTTCCCTCTGGATGAAGAGATAATTGTGCAGTCTTCTCTTACGTAGTTCCTCTGATAACTTGGAACTTCAGTGCAGCAAGTGGTCATGGCACTGTCACTGTCACTTGGTAATTATATGAAAAAAACTCTGATAATTGAAGGATTAAGCTGTTCAGTGCCTACCAGGGGTCAAGATAAAATACCAGCTCTTCCAGCTATTTTTCAGCTGTATGTATATGAAGTCTCTTACATCTGCTTCTGAAACTGAGGTTCCCATCATTAGTGGATTTTGTCATAGTCTTATTTTGTTCCAGTACTCTTTTGCTCTCATTTGATCTGAGTTCATACAAATCTATCTTTTTGTGAACTAGTTGGAGACCACTGGCAAAATTCTTTAGGAAGTGGTATCCCTCTGTAGATGAGAAATGTAACCTCTTCCATGAATTGTATGCCTTTTAGAGGTATGTTTAGTGACTGGCGAATTGTCCCTGTCCTGGGAGGGATTCTCCAGCCTGGGGGCTGAAGTAGGGTATGTGAGAGTGGCCAGCCATGGGAAGTGATGGGCCCTGTTCAGCAGAGGACAAACCTCCACTGCTGGGTATTTGCTGTTGCCACACTGTAGGGAAGATACAAAGCAAACCACAACAGCTAGTCATGCTCATCAGGACTAAGCAAATATTTAGCAGAAGGTACGTCTGGTTAAAATATCTACCAGAGATCTGCACTCCATCCGAGAGCTTGGGAGCTATCTACCTCTTCCTTGCCCTATGCTTTTCCTCATACAAACAGTGAAAGAAAAGATGCCTGTGAGTTGCTGTGCCTTGCAGTCTCCATGTTGTCCCTCACAAAAGTCCCTTACTGTTTTTCACTTTTCACAGTCAGTCCCTACGAGAACCTTTCAACCTCCAATGCTTCCTGAAAACCTCTTATCTTGCCTACATGCAAGATTAGCCAAAGAGAAAACACACAAAATATTTCTGAGGCATTTTAAATGGTATCTTCTTTGGGATTGCATCTGTAATATATGACTCTCTCTGTTGCGTTATTTCAGAGTTATTTTCTTTTTAGTTTTCTCCCAGACATGCCCAGATGACTATTTCTTTGTCTGATATTCAGCACAGTACTGGGTACCACCTCAATAAAATGCCAAATACTCATAGTCATTAAAGTCCTTATTCTGTGCAGGGTCTTGAGTTCTATCACATTAACTGAACACTTGAGCATGTGTTCGCATCCTCTTGAATCACACCATTATTTAAATAACATCTGTAATTTCACTAAGTCGTTTCTACTGCCTTTAAAAGTCCCTGAGATTTAAAATGGGGGGTCAGCATTATTCCTAGAATAGCTCTTCTCTGATCGTTGAAACTACTCCAGGGATGAATTTGGGTCAAGGTCTTTTCTTCACACCATTTTCTTTAATAGCTCTATTACTTCTGTATATACATGACATTAGAAATAGCTCAGAATTAATAATTTTAGAAATAACTGTAGTTCTTTCACAGAAGAGATGTCTTGGAATCCTACTTTTATCCACATATTAAGTACAGCTAACTAACCATTTCTTCTATCTATTTGACAAGTTAATCAAGTAAATCAGTCATTGCTGTGTTTTACTGAAACTTACAGAAGAGAACGGACAGAAAAATGGAGATGTCTGATTTCATTTAGCTTTTAGTTTGTTGCCTACTTCATAAGGGAATGTAAATAAGAAGTCAGTCTCAGACCTATCTTATTCTTCAAAATTTGGCCAGCCACAAGTTGCTGATATAGGTGCAAATTTCCACAGTGCATAGACATGTCAACCAAATACAAGTGTCAACCAAACAAGGGTCAGGCAAAGTAAGTTACGCTGTCAGGATCTCGAAACAGCCAGAATGCCTTGAGCACAAAGAACAGAGCATTTTCTTTATCTGAGGGAAATGAGAAGACACAGACACACATTACAGATTTGCTTACAATACATGTAGGTCTTGCTAAGTATAATCTTGAGCAGTTATCACATTGAACAACTGAATCAACAAGCATGAGTACTGGATTTAAAACCTGAGCTTGGATATTAAATAAACTCAGACCACTTAGCAATTTAGCTGAGAAGAAATGTTGAAACCTAAGACCAATTAACATTCATATAGTATTTTGAGCTTTACCTGGTTTTGAAGAAGTAGTTTCTTTCCACAGAGGAATACAGTTAAAAGTATTTTGATGAACTACTTACAGCAGGAATGATGCTGGGACAGGGAGAACCAGATGGGGTGTCTCTCCTGCAAGGTTCAGTAGGGGACGGCAATCAACTTGGGTCTGCTATTTCCCTTTCTGTCCTTGTTTCAGTGTTCTGCTTGACTTGCAACAACCCTCCAAGGTCCCTGCCTTTATTAAGGCTGACCAAACCTCCTTTAGTGAATCAACTCCTTGTAGAGCTACTTCCTGTAAGTACTTGTTAATTATTCAGGGATTTTGAAACCTTCAGGCTAGCCTATGCAGTAGGATATCCACTAGCTAAAATGGTGCACATCATTGCTTTTTTATTGCAAATCTCAGCCAAAATGCACTAGCTTCAAACAAGAATTTTGTAATAAAACCCAAACAAATAAAGGCCTAAACTTTTTTCTTTTTTACACTTACACATTTGCAAATCAAATCTCTTATCATATAGTCTTTGCTACATAGTAGATTATTTTAATCTATGGGTAAAAATGTATTGTACTACTATGTGTTTCCATCCCACCAAAACGGCACATAACATACTGCTTGAAATTACACTATCAATAGACATATTAAGTAGACAAGAGCTCTAAAGTTGCATCTTTCTATGGCAAATGTTGAAGCTTTATGTTAAAGGTTATTAAATGATGCAGGCTTCTGAGGTGTACTCATCTATGGTTTTTGGTAAGTTTAATATAGCAAATTGAAAGTTAAAAAAAATGAGGGTCCATATTTGGGATCCTCTTATGGTTATTTAGTTATGAGACTAAATTAAAGGAAGTTCTGAGTTACTATTCTGAATTAAAATGTTGTCTTTTTGATTGGTTGGTTTGTGTGTTTATTTTCTGTTTTTCAATTCATTTAGGTAGAAGATGAACACAACTTTGTCAGTAATTATTCAGTCTGGCCATCATACATATTACCTAAGAAGATGAAAACATCCATACCTAAAATTCTGGTAATGTAGCCAGAGATCCAAAAAAAAAACCAATTATATTAAAAATTAGGCGCCTCTTGTGGCTTACTGATAGCATCTCCTGGTGGGAAGAGACTCAGAGAATTAAGACAATAATGCCCTCAGAAGCTGCCTTGTGGATGATGGTTCAGATTCTCACAAATTTGATGGAATGTGTCATACTGTGGTGGGTTGACCTCGGCTAGATATCAGCTGCCCACCAAAGCCACTCTATTCAAGTCAGCTGGACAGGAGAGAAAGAATACAACCAAAAGTTCTTGGGTCAAGATAAAGACAGGGAGAGAACACTCAGCAATTACCATCACGGGCGAAATGGACTTGACTTGGGGGAAAAAGTTTAATTTATTATCACTGAGATAACAGCAGGGTAATGAAGAATAAAACCACATCTTAGAAAACATTTTCCTCCCAACCCTCCCATCTTTCTGGACTCAGCTTCATGCATGATTTTCTCTCTACCTCCTCTGTCCTCAACAGTTCGGGGGAATGGGTAATAGGGTCTGTGGTCTGTCCATCATGTATTTTCTCTGCTGTTCCTTCCTCCTCACAGGGGTATTCTTCCCACACTTCCTCTGCTCCAGCGTGGGGTCCCTCCCATGGGAGACAGTCCTCCACAGACATCAACCTGCGTCCTTCCAACGGGCTGCAGTTCCTTATGAACTGCTCCCACAAGGTGCCGTCCTTCAGGAACACACTGCCCCAACACAGGTCCCCCATGGGTTCACAATGCTGGCAGGCACTGGTTCTCTTTTTTCTCACAGAAGCCACCCCTGTAGTCCCCCCCTACTAAAATATTGCCACACCAACCCAACACATAGAGATGCTCTGGCATAAATAAAAGCAACAAAAATGTATCAACTCAATGTCATAGTAATTTTACTGCAAAGATTTTCCAGTTAGGAAGATAGTCTTATCCAAATCAACATTTACCTTGAGAAAATATCACTTCTAATTATAGTCAGGGAAAATATTGATGTAAAGAGTCACTTATCTGAAAAACTCAACCATCCAACCAAACAAAAGGTTCCTGTCTGAAACTTCTTGTCAGAAGAAAAATAATCTGTTTTATCATCAACTCCACTATCAGTATTAATGCTGTGTCATAGCAGTAACATTTTATAGTGCTTGAAGCTCTGAGTTGGTGAGGCAGCAACTTCAAAGTTTTTTAAATCCAGAACGAGTTGCAGGAAAGGATTAGAAGGAAGGTCATTGACTCAAGAGAAAGAATAGTGAAAAACATATGTTTTCCAGAACAATGTGCATTAGGAATAAATGGAGAATAAATTGTTACTTTACATTTCCCAGTCCATATGCTGAAATCATCATTTCTGCATAAAATCTAAAGAACCTGAAGACATGAAATAGAGAATTGTTTGGTGCTCTTCTCTAATGGTTGCTGTTTACACTGAAATTAATCAGAGCTGTGAAATACCTGATCTTTAGTAAGAAAAGCAGAGAAAGACAGATTTTTCTGGCTCCTAACACATCAGAAAGAAGCAATATCTCAATAATCTGCAAACCCAGTACCATGTCAAATATTTCTAAACACAAAGTCAATTAAAAGCTTAGTCTCTACACTGTTGACGTTGAAAGTTACCATTGCAATTTCCTTTTCTGGAAAGGACCTTTCCTTCACTGGCAGGGTCCTGACCTACAGGAATATCCCTGAGTCCTTCCTTACCTTTAGGCTCTGCCTGGAGAACAGAAATTTTGTTTTTAACCCTAAGTCACCTCACTTTTATCAAATTTGTGTTTTGGTTTTTTTTTTTCTTTTGCCTTCCCCATAATTCTACATCATTCATTTCTGCACCTGGATGTAGTGTTTCCAGAAAGGGTCAGGACTGTGTCTTGGATTATACTAGCTGTTTCCTCTTCAGTTGCTTTCTCTCCATCTTCAGACATTCCTTTTTCAGATAATATCTTTATAATCGCTGATGCACTTCAGGTGATCATAAAATCTTTTGTCAGGCCTTATTTCACAGATGCTATTTTATTCTGACAGCTTTGTCTATGCTTAGAAAAATTCCCCCCTGTAAACAAGACCTGTCTTGCCATGGCAATGTAGAAAAGCTCTCTAGATATAAAAATGTTTGCTGGGAAAATATAGCTTCATGTGTTTGACCCTGCAGATTCTCTCAAGCTGGTTAAAACAGGGTCAGGGTTATATTCAGACAAAATAGTGAGCTCCCTTTCTAAAGCATGAGTGCTGATTCTTGTGGTAAGAATCCCATATACACACTTGAGAGATTAGCATCAACATCTTTGTAAAAATGACATTTCTCTTCCTTTCTAGAGACCCTCTTCTTCCCCTCTCTGACCCAACACTAACAAACCCAAACAAAACCCCCCCAAGCCAAAAAGCAACAAAAATTAATTGCAAAGTCAGACCCGTGTCATTTACTGGCTGAGCTTTTAGGCTATGCTATCAAAAATAGTGTTCACCATAAAAGGTTTGCACAGCTCAATAAAATTCCACTTTATTTCTGAAATATGCACATGCTTTCTTGTTGATTTTTCTCCTCAGCAGGACCTTTTTCATTGTTTCCTGGGGTATTTTTCACAAAAATCTGTCAGTTCTTCATATGAGATGACAGGGGGTCCTTTCCCTTTAAAAGCATACACACATACCTGTGTCTACAGATACGCATACATAAAGGTTTGCATGGTTTTGTTTCTATAGCAATAATCAAAAGAGGTGTTGTTTGTGCTGCAACCACTGTATTTTTATGTTTAGGGAAAGTGAACATTTTGGATGCTATGGAGATGGCTTGGATGTCTCAAAATGAAAAGAGTGTCTTTGAACAGAGATGGCAGTACACTGTCCTCAAAATATCAGTATAAAAATAAAAGCGTTGTTCAAATGCACTACCTTTCAAATGACTGGCTGGCCTTTTTATTGGAATAAATAAGCTTAAATTACTGTGGATTACATATTCACAACTGGAAGATTAGTTGTTCATGAGACACCTTAAAATTAAAGAAAAATAAACCCTTCACCTCTGTGTAAAGCTCAGAGGCTTTATGAAGTGGCAAAAGAAGACCACGGAAAGGAATGTCAACAGGTTATGAGAGCAAGTAGGATTATCTTCTGGGATGTGCTCTTTAAACTGTGATAATATTTAACTTCTCTCTAGCAGGTGTGACATTTGACGCCTCTTTCCACACAAACGTGGCCCTGAGTCACCTGCAGGCACATGGCACTGATAAATTTCAGCAGGCTCTACAGAACAGCATTGTAAAGTATTGAAAAAGGAGCTATATTAGGCAGCTGATAAATTTAACTAATTTGGAATGGAAATGGCATTATTTGCAAGTAGCTTTTTTTGCTGCTCCTCCCTGGTCTGCAAACTGACATCCCATTTAAAAGGATTTAAAAGTCTATGCCAAAGAAAAAGTAATGACCTTCAAGTTAATGCTATTAAAAATGTAATTTGATTCAAATGAATGGAATTGAAAAGAATCTCTGCATAAAGTGCTATACTGTCTTAATTAACAGTGCATTAACGTGCAGAAGAAGAAGGTCAGAGGCATTAATGTATTTGCAGGAAAAGAACGACCAGAAGTCACAAATCTTTAAAACACTAAATGATTTTAAAACTCTGATGTTATGTAAAAGTCAGATATTTTATGTACTCATCTTCTTTAGCAAACAGAAGCAAAATCCATCCACTCCATCTAAGTGCAAACCATGATCTTGTCTAGCCTTTTTTACTTCTACTAATAACAATCATTCCTCCTTCCCCCTCCCCCCTTCATCAGATTTTGATGGCACAATGATCTCTGTACTGGGTGCAATATGAGGATTATCATTGGAAGAAGCTGGAAAAAGCATATTCTGTCTATTGTCTTTAATTCCACTGTTGCTGTAATACTTTAAATTGAAGTTAAAGCTGTATCTTAGTCAAAATCTGTCTTCTTGAATGGCTTGGTGACTTGACTATAGGAAGGAGGAAAGTATCTGTTAGCCTCATTTGATTCTCTGTTCCAGTGATTGATTGCTAAGGGTCTAGCTTTAAAGCTAAATTTTGAATTTTAAATTTTCTGGCTTTGGGTTCTAGCCGTTCATGCTTATTATACTATCAGTGTAGCATTGTAAGAATATTTAGGCACTTAAACATAATACTTTACTTTTATGGTGAACCAAAGCAAATCCAGATCTTTTAGAGGGCCACTCTAGGGATTTTTGCCAGGTCACGAAACAATTATGCTCTTAAGATACTAAAAATTTAGGAAAGTCATTCCTAAATGGCCAGTGTTGCTGAGTTACATCTGAAACTTACCAGCTTATTAAATTTATTCTATGTATTAGAACTATGTAACGCAATAGTCACAAGCATCCTTTCCACGCACTTTGCTAATCTTTGTATCACCTCAGGACCAAAAGCAGACCTATAGACCTTGTCATTCATCTGTATGTCAGCTATCTCCTAGCTTGTGTCAGGCTTTCAGAATAATAATGAGCAGAGTTTGCTGCCCAGATTTCTGTACAAGAGACACAATAACAACAGAGGGTTTGATTCTATAAAATTGTTTTCTTTCAATTTTCTAACTCTGAAAACAAGCAAATAATAACAGCTTCTTATTATGCATTTCTGAATAGCTCAACTCAGAACAGTCAAAAATCTCTCATGCTGCAGCGTGAGCAAAATCCCCTTGAAAGCAAACATGCCAGAATGGTACTCAATATTCTATTAAATTTGTATCTAACTCAAGTCACTTCTTTTCACTTGCCTTTTTTTTTTGCACTAGCCTGCTTTTGTTATAGAAGTACACTGGGCAGTAATGTTGAGTTATTTTTCCATGAAGATATTTAAAATCTATACAGACTCATTGGTACAGAATACATTTTTTTTCCTTAGGATAGGTTGCATTGGCATTTTGCTATATGAAGAATTTTTTTCCTCATGGCTCCCAGCTTATGAAGTGAAGGAGGAACTGCCACCTGTTGGGTCACAAGATATAGGAAACCATGCTTGGAAATCACTCCTTCTTCTTCCAAAGATTCATCCTGGCCCATTGTGGAGGCCGGTGGGCCTGCTGGACAAGGAACGAAACGAGTCCTGTGGTGGGATAAGTCCTAGGTTCCTTTCAGCTTCCCACAGAAGCTCTGTTGACTGAAAAGCTTCCCCCAGAATGCTCTGTTCTGTTATGTTAATGTACCCCAGTTCTGCCTCCCTGGTTGGCTCCGTTGGCCACTACACCCCTTGTTACCTGATACACCCTCAGAGTTTCTCAATCAAACCCCCATTGTGCTGCCCAGACTTGTCTGAGACCTGGCTTGAGTACGGACGCATTAAAGTCTCTCCTGTAGAACCCCACGCGAAGGCCTCTCCTGCTCGTTCCTCGTTGGACTGTTTCACCAGCTATCCGGTGTGTGTGTACGTGTGTGTGCAATGTGCTGGCTGCACCGAGAGGCTTCCTTAGAGGCGCTTTTGGGAAGGTCGTGGTAATTTCACCATCCAAAACCACCACGACAGCCCATAGCTCTGGTTTAAATTTTGTCAGTCAACAAAGGTGATTAAGGGACTGGAGCATTTCTCCTACAAGGAAAGGCTGAAAACTCTTCAGCCTCAGGAAAAGACAACTGAGAGGGGACCTCATCAGTGTGAATACCTGAAAGGAGGGTGCCAAGAGGATGGAGCCAGGCTCTGCTCAGTGGTGCCCAGCAACAGGACAAGAGAAAATTGGCAGAAACTGATGCACAGGAAGTTCCACCTGAACATCAGGAAGAACTTCTTAACTCTGCAGGTGACCGTGCACTGGAAGAGGTTCCCCAGAGAGGTTGTGGAGTCTCCCTCACTGGAGATATTCAAGAACTGTCTGCGTGAAATCCTGTGCCATATGCTCTTGGATGACCCTGCTTGAGCAGGGAGGCTGGACCAGATGACCCACTGTGGTTCTTTCCAAACTTATCCATTCTGTGGTTCTGTGATTCTGGGCTTTCAGTGTGCCATCAAGCAAGAATGTAATCTAGAGAAGTGTTTAGTTCCATGCTTTGTCTTTTCTAAAACAAAAGGGAAGCTAACAGCAGTATCAGGAATTCAAACTACTGCCAATTTTGTTCATATTCTGCTCTGGCAGCAGCTGCAGTTCTATGCTTTTTCATCTTGAGAGTTTGTGACCAAGCTACAGTTGAATACTAGATTGTTAGTAAAATGTCTATTCATAAACGCACACCTTTTGTATTGTTAAATTGCCAATAGGTGCTTTAGATTTCTACTTGGAACTTTATGTGTATTATAGAAATAGTACACTCATAGAGGATAAAAGCACTATTGGTGAATAGAGCTGTAATGATTCTAGTGAAATAAAAAAATGTGTAAGAGCCACAGCTCATAAAGGTGCTAAAAAGCAGAATCTCCTAAAGTTATAGAAAAAAACCAGCAGAACTGTGGAGATACTTATGGAGGTATTTTTCTATAGAACTGAGAATTTGGAGCACAATCTTCTTTAGACTCTATAAACCTACTATGCACAACCTTTTCACTATTCACTTCTGCATAAAATATGGGTTTATTTTACTCTGCAAACAATCTGTGATGAGCAGAGTCCTCAGTTAATACCTCATCAGTGCGCAAAATGACAGTCAGTCAAAGGTAATTGTCTATGGGACAGAGAGGAGGTGAGGGCAGGAGGCAGAATATGCAACTAATTTATTATTCCAAGGATGTCACACAGTCTCATAATATTGAGCACTAAATCCAGTTTTGATAGCATGTGATTTTTTTAAAGGAAACTTTCCAGGGAATTAAAATGTCCCCTTGCTTTCTGCTAAATAAAGACACTGATTTAGCCAGATGTTCCTTATTTAAATATAATCTCCTTTCTCTTTCACCTGTGTGAGAGACTGAAACGTTAATGGTTAATGACTCAAACAATTGGCCATTTGCAAAAGCAGTGGGTGCTTTTCCGACCATGTGCAAGGTAACAGCCCAGGGGCAGAGGGTGTGAGCACCAGAGGATGACCACCAGAAATCAACCTCTATTTAGCAGGAAGCTGGGATTTGAGCCAGATAAGGTGAGAAGCTGATAAGAAGAAAATTTAATAGTTGATATATTTAATAAATATACCCTTGTACTTTTTTTTGGTATTTAATTGTATATGTAATTATATGCAGGAATAATTAGCAATGACCCAGTTGTGCCTTAAGGCAGACTTTCAAAAGACACCAGTACTCAAACTGGGGCCAAATTTTCATAACAGCTGTGTTCTCACATAGATGCAGATAAATTGTGTCAACAAGCAACAACAAAAAGAGGGCAATGAAGAGCAAAAGGCAGCAAAGGGAGGGGAAAAAGAGGAAGAAAACATATCAGATTCACAAAAAAATTTACAGAGCAAATAGTGTAAAAGCAACCTAAAAATATTTTACATCAGTATAGTTGAAAGTCTCTGTTTAAAAAAAAAAGTTGAAAGGGAAGTTGAACTTTACTCTTTTCCCAACATATAAAATATCAGCCTTCAAACACATTAAAATTAACAACGATAATTGAAACAGATATAAAAATATAAATAAAAATACATATGCAGAGCTGAACAACGATTTTAATGTAGCTATTTAGCACTGAATCTTATCCATCTTAGGTCTTAGATTTAATATGTGGTCAAAAAAGTCAGTATATTTGCTAGGGAAAACTTCTATATGAAGAGAGAACCTAGTATTTTTGCAACTGAATGCAGTAACTAGATTTGGAGTCCTTGAAATGATCACATTTAGAGAATTTATTTCTCAGCAGAAGAAATTTTAAAAAATATTAGAAAGCATATTGAAAGAAACTCCAGCATGGTGCATGAAAACATTTGGGAACAATTTGTAAAGTCCTAAAGCACTCTTTGTCTCAGTTGGGAAGCTAAGCTAAAAGAAAAATATTTATTTAAGGATTATACTAGTAAAACAGAAAGCCATCTGACAGAAAATTAAATATTTAATTTAATTATAACTCCACTTATCAGACTAGTCCTTATAGTTTTGACTACTACATTGGAATTTGCCAGTATGCTTTCTTACCAAACCAATATTATCAGCATCAACTAGTTCAATCTTGTTTGTAAAACATAAACAATTATTTTTTATAAATTTCAACCTCTGTATTCCAGTCAAGTCCTTGATCTTGAAAACTAAGCTACTCATTACTCCTTCGCAGATGCAAATGTAAGATGTCTTAGAATTTTATTTGGCTTAAAAATCTATTGGTGGAGAAATGGTAGTTGATGACTGATTAACAAATCAGCATTTCCCAAGTTAGCCCAGGAAATCTATTAGAACTAATGATTAAAAGAAGCTGTATACTAACAGCTGACATAGTGATGAAAGCTCTTCCAAAATAAGAAGAAAATTGCTGCAAATTTTCCTATACAATAATCTTAATCTTGACTGAATTGAGGCATTTTATAACAGAAATCTGTCTTAGTCGTGGGGCATCATTTTCATTATTCAGGCTTGTCACTGTGTCCAGTATCACCACAAATTATATAATGCAGAATCCCAGAGAGGGAACTACCCAATTGTCACATTGTCCAAAGAGACACTGTGATACTTGTTTGGGTTTGTACTACTAGAGTACAGTGCAGAATGGTGGCATTGCTGTAATGTTGGCAGAGTGAGAGAAAAATATTTACTGCCCAGTCTCGTCAATAATGTAACAGATGGATGGGACAACTGATATCTCAGCATGTTTTAGCTATCAGACATTCAAAGTGATCGATGGTAAATAAGAGCTAGGGTACCATGACATCACCAACTAGTCCGCAAAATCCAGTGCAGAACTTAGAAAATGAGTGGTGAAAGGAAGATATGAATTTCCTGTGGATAGACCTGAAACTCATGCTTTTGTCTAGCTTCTATACATTGGAACTTTATACATTGGAATGAGACTGAAAATAAGTGAATGTACAAGTGGATGCACTCACCACTATTATTCACTTCTTTTAGGCATCTTAAGAGGGAACCCATTTGTCTAGCTTTAGATTTCTACATCATAGAGGTGTTATCAGACTAGGCTCCGTGGAGAGGAAAAAACCAAATAAATTTATGGGGCACCTCATCTGTTTTAGACTTTAGGATGAGATTAATTATACACAAAGTACTTATTTTTCTCCAGTGATTACAAAAGGGAGCAAGTTCAGATGTATACACCTTCACTGTAGACATATGCATTTGGTAGGATGAATTCCACTCTTTCTCTGTTTTATAAAGGAGAAAACAGCAGAAAAATCCTCCTCTTGTTTCACTGATGAGCTTGCAGAAAGCACTGTGTCATTGAGGAATTAGTCCTCTAGTAAAAGCAAAACATGACTTTAGCTTTCCATGTAATTGAAGATTCAGTAAAAGGGACGGGTTACTGCACTTGCATTAATACACTGAACAGTGACAATGAGCACATGCCACACTATAGAGCAAGGACCTTGCTTTGATTAAATTACAGAATAGGTGTTATGTGTGAAGACTTTTTTGAAAGTGGGCTCCTCTAGCCATGTTTTTCTACTATAGAGAGTTGCACAAGAAAATTTAATCATCCACATAGCCATTTGGTACTGGTGGGAAGAACTTAATTTTTCTTTATTGGCATGGAATCCTAGGTCATTTTCAGAATTTTTCAGCCTCTGAGTGTTTCTCTGCTCAAAATAACAAAACATTACAGTCCTCTGACTTTTATTTTTTTCATTATTGATACCAGTACTGACAATATTAAGCATAAGGATTATGTCAGAACAAATTTCTGCATATTCAGTGTTCTGGATTATATTGTTCAGAAACCTATTCAGCCTGCTCCGGGATTGGCAGTCAAGATCAGAAGGTAAGCACTCTGGGTTCCTTATGTGCTCCTGTTCTGGGCATGGTTTCACATCTGGGAGAACGTAGTGGCTCTTGGTGCATGCCAGAGAGTAGCCCAGAGTCATTTGCAAACTGCTCTCATGGCTGTATCTCCAGAACAGAATTGACATCGGTTTTATTTCCAAAATCCAACTTTAATCCTTACATGGGTTCAAAAACGACAGATGAATCATCGAAATAGAAATCATCCAAGGTAATTTTCAGCCTGGAGAAGAGAAGGCTCTGGAAAGACCTTATAGCACCTTCCATTACCTAAAGAGGACTACTAGGAGGTTGGAGAGGGACTTCTTACAAAGTGATGTAATGGCACTATAACAGGTAATTTTCTTCTTCAAACTGAGTGTTGGTTTATATTAGATATTAGGAAGAAATTCTTTACTAAGATGGTGGTAGAACACTGGAACAGAGAAGTTGTGCATGCCCCATCCCTGAAAGTGTTCAAAGACAGGATAGGGCTCTGAGCAACCTGGTCTAGTGGTAGGTGTGCCTACCCATCAGGTGGGGACTGGGTCTCCAGGGTCCCTTCTAACACAAACCATTCTGTGATTTTATGATTAGCTTAAAAAAGTACCTGTTCTGGGTTTTGAAAGTTTCTCAACTTTCTGGAAAAGTTTTCTGGGGAAGTAGCAGCACACGACTGCCCTATCCTTGCAGGGCATAGGACTATGGTATGGTTTGTGTCAAAAATTAGGTAAAGTGGAGGAGGAGTCCTAGATGCCCAGACGCTTGGCAATCCAGGGTGTCCCAGAGAGCTTCACACATTGACAGTCTCACATGTTTTCACTGATCACCTCCACTGGGGCAACACAACAGCAGATTAGGGTTGTTTGTATTGATCCTGTGCCATGCAAAAGAAGTATCTTGAGGACATGCCTAAAAAAAGAATTCTCAGTGAATTGTTCTGGGTCGGTCTGCCTTACTCATATCAGAGGCATGGCAACAGAACAGCAGAATTAGGCTAGCTATTTTTAAAATGTCTATAAATAAAAGCTAAATACTGTCAATTTCTGTTGTAAACTAGTAACTGTGGACCTGAATGACAAAAACTCAGCCAGACTCTAAACATCTATGTTCTTATCAATTTCAAGTCATGCTGCTAAATCACACTATTTGATTAAGTGTTCTGTGTTAATTAAAAGTTATGGGAAAGATAGACATTTTTTTCTCAAATATAGTGACATTCTGTCTTTCAGCCAACCGAATTCTAAATGGTTGACCATGTTATTCAACCTCCTACAACCTGTCACTCAGCTTGAAGAAATGCCATTTTTTTCCAACAATAACTTGTGTCCCTTGGACATATGGTGTCTCCTTCTGTAATTGCATTTGATCTTGATTAAGGCCAAACCATTAAAGACTATTTCTTTTTTTCAGGAACAAAATAGCCCCAAAGAAATATAATGTTTGTTTGAATGATACACCAGTACCATCAGGTTATCAAAGACTTAAATATTTGAGGCAAAATAGTGTCAGGTGGAGCTGAAGATTTTCAGCTTACTCTTCTGATTTTAAAAAAGTGTGTTTTTTTCCTTTTCCTAGAGTATGTTGAAATTCATTGGCTCTGAAGATGTGTTTGTTTTAGGACTGGATGGGTTTTTTCCTCATAAATGGGTCTAGAACACAGTGTTGCCTTTGCCTTGAAAACAAAGTCTACAGTTGATATGTTTTCCTGGTGATGTGACCTGAATCACACAGACATACAAGATTTCATTTCCAGCTACAAATATTTTTCACAATCTCACTGTAAAATGCCTTGTGTAGATGATTTCAATATTGGTGTATCTGGTCTGGCTGAGATGGAGTTAATTTTCCCCATAGCAGACCTCACAATGCTGTGCTTGGTATTGGTAGCTAGAAAGGTGTTGATAACACACCAGTGTTTTAGCTACTGCTGGGCAGTGCTGGCACAGCATCAGCAATGTCCTTCCAACATTCTTCCCCCACTCCCTAAACAGTAGGCTGGGGGCGGGCAAGATCTGGCGAGAGGACGCAGATGGGATCACTTGCCTCAACTGACTGAAGGGATTTTCCATACCATATGCTGTCTGCTCAAATAAAAAGTTAAGAAAAGAGAGCTGGAAGTGGAGAGCTTTTGTTATTTGCAATGTTTGCCTTCTCGAGCAACTGCTGCACATTCAGAAGTGCTGCTTCCCAGGAAATGGCCAGACTGCCTGCTGATGGGAAAGTAGAGAATAAATTCTTCTTTTTATTTTTCTTCTTTTCTTATGCCCACAACCTTTCACTTTTGGTTTAGTAAACTGCCTTATCATGACCTATGCCTTGTTTTCTGTCTTATTTTCTCTCAGGTTTCCAGCTGAGAAGGGGAGTGATGGAGTGGCTTGTTGCGCACCCAGTGCCCAGCCAAGGTCAACCCACGACAATGAGTCACAGAGCAGGGCTTTTAAAACAAAAGCATACACTGCTAGCATGTCTTGGTGATATTATGAACACAAATACTGTGGGTTCACTTGTTTTGACTTAGCATACTAGTTCTCATTTATGTCTTTAATTTTTTTATGCAGAACACATTTGAATCATTAGGTAGCACTAGTGTGACAGAAGAGTTCACGGCTTTTGAAAGATTTGTTAGTCAGTTAGAAATTATACCTCCATGTGGGATTCTTCTGGATGATTGATGTCACAACATTTCTGCTTAAAAAAAAGCACCCAAAGACAATGTTCTGCTTGTCCTCATTTAATCTTTAAACCCTTCAATGGGGTTGACCTAAATTACAAAGTCACTTGCTTGCTGTGTGGTTGTGATATCCCATGGCTGTAACAATACAATTGTTAAGCTCAAAAGTGAAGTTTATGTACAGAAAACCAGCAACTGCTCCACGATTTTGGAACTCACTTCCATGACAGATCAGAATGACCTCAAACTTCACCATTACTGTTAAATGTTAAACCTACTTTTTATCCTAACTTTATAGTAATAATGTCATAAAAAGTATCCTATAAATCACTTCTCTGATGGAGGAAAAGCTCCAGAGATTTTTCTCTATGTGTTTAATATGCAAAATATGATATGAAATGAATTTAATTTTGGCTCAAGAACTTTGTGTTTTGGATGGCAGAAAACGTTTTATGTAATTAAACTGAATGCAGCAAAAGTATTGATGGAAAAGCAGGGTAGTTCTGTGAAGAAATGCTGTAGTGTCCCTCAATCCTTTGAGAAGGCTAAGGAGGAGACCTGGAGAATCCACACGCTGCTTTTATCATTCTACCTGGCATCTTTTATTGGAGTCAAATTGTTTCATAAGAACAGAGCAGAGCCTGCTGTATGTCTTCCTGAAGCCAAAGGACAGATCCTAAAAAAGCAAATTCTTTCCCTGAAATGAGGTGAGGAATGTTATAAAAAGGCATCATTTTTTATTGGCGCAAAAAGCTTGTTTCAGGGTGAGAGGTTACAGAAGATGTCTCGGTCTTGTGTCTTAGAGATCCAGCCTTAGGAAGATAGATGGGAAGTCTCAGGTGAAAGGCTGAGCAAGACCAGCTGGCAAAGGCAGCTGGGTGTGAGCCAGCAGTGGCTGCTGTGATGCCAGGACAGAAGCATAGGCAGCTTGCCAAAGAGGGAGGTACAGCTTCTTGAAGAAGACCTTCCCCAAGCTTGGCATCTGTGGCCTTCCCTTTTCAGAAGAGAAAAATGAATACTGTTTTATGATGGGTTGGAGTTCTGTGAGACTCATTCTTTTAGATCCATCAGGGGAATTCTTCGGCGAGGGTCAGGGACCCAGCTGATGCTCTGTTAGTCAGATGGAGAATAGCTCCTGAGAAGGACAGCGGATGTTACTTGGCTGCATCTCAAAACCTCTGGGAAAAGCAGATTTAGCCAGCAGAAAAAGAAAGGACTGAGGATTTAAGGGAGCAGTGTCTCTATTGTCATGTAATGCTGAATTGCCAGAATAAAACTTGATTTTCATCATATTTTACAATACACTGATTGTATGGAATCTCTCAGTGCAACAGTAAGTTACGCCTTCACCATGGTTATAGCACATCCTGTATAAGTGACTAAATGAGAGGCTAAAATTGCTGTGGCATAGGGATTTATATTACAATAGGCATTTTTGCATAATTCTATGGTGATGCTTTAGCTTTCCCTGACATCCACATCTTTAGAACCTCCTATCAAAGGTTTCTGAATAAATACTTCCACTAGAGGAGGACAGCATTGACAAGATCCAAGTAAAAGAGATGCAAAAATAGACAAGCCTTTAGCTCCTAGGAGCTAAAATAGGTAAAAATACATAAAAGAAAAATGGGAGAACCATCTTAATGCCATTAAAATTTAGAGGTTTTGTGTACAAGAGAAAAGAAAAATGGAGAGAGGAGAAAGATTAAAAGTCTGAATTTTCAATGTCAGAGTACTCACAGACACACCTCCCCTTGGGAATGCATTTCCTTTGATTGTTACTGTTTGTTTTCAAACCAGCAAGGCACCTGAACACTTAAAATTTGTGAGTTTAAAGACAATCCTATTCCAAACTGTTTCCAGTAGAAAATACCATTTTCTGCTCTTCGCCGGAAGACCTGTCTGAGACATGAAATTTTGTAAATATTTATCACACTTCCCAAAATATGTCTAAAATTCCCACTATTGAGTAATTAGAGCAGTAGTGAACATTTAGAGGCAATTAAGAAGATGAGAACTTTGTCATGATAATTAGTCCAGCATTTTGCAATACAGGGG
>VZRQ01000586.1:3019907-3070221 GCA_013397975.1 Machaerirhynchus nigripectus
GAAGGGAAGGGAATAGGTCCCGTGGTGTCCCGTCTTTGGGGAGCTTGTAATTAACTGGCAGCTGTAGTGTTGTTTGCAATAGGCAGCCCTCCATCTGGAGCTTTGGCAGTTTTAAAATAATTAAATATAAACTAACCTAGAAAGTAAGAAACAGAGAAGTTTTCAGACTGGTGATTAGGGAACTCACCTGAGAGAAAGCATTCCTGGATTTCGGACACTACTGGATACAGGTTTACCAAAATGGGTGCATTAAATTGTGGGGAAATAAGCAGCACAGTATCTGCTCCCCTCAGGAAAGAGGAAATACAAGCTGATGATGGGCTAGAGGAGGTTAGCCACATGTGTAAGCAAAAGAAGGTAGACCTTTTTTTCAGCTTTTGAAGATGAACAGAGAAATTTCTCGGATCTCTTTCTTTGACTTTGTACTGAAACGAGAAGTGTGTGCAGTGAATCCAAGCTCCATCCATATAGGGAGCAGCGGTCGCTTGAGCATAGCTGATCAACTACTTCAAAGCTTTACAGCATGCCTTTCCTCCTGAAAGTTGGCTACTGACAATAGTAATAGCTGGCAGGATCTGACTGTGCAGAATCACTGGCACCTCACCAAGAAACAGAAAGACTGTTTAGAGTGGATTTGGATGTATTGTAAACGAAGCACAGTATATCATGCTTTAAAGTCAAGGACAACTGTTCTTTCTGCAAAGGAGCTAGATGAGGCAGGTTAAACTTATACAATCACTTGAAATTATAAACATTCACAGCTAATAAGAAAAGAAGCCCAGAAGCAATGAAATTTGAGATTAGCCAGGCAGCAATTATCCCAGTAATAATACGGTATATGTTTCTTCTTTACTGCTCTTGTGTGGATTACAAATGGTTTCTAAAGCAGAGCTGGATAAGCCTGTGAATATTGTACTTATACTCAGTTTAGGAGACAGCAGGAAAATCTACAGGGACTTCAAATCTCACTGAGGTCCTTGCTCAGCCTTATAGACAGGAAACAATAGCAACAAAACATTAAAAGCTTAAGAAGGAAGAAATAAAACCTGAGCAAAAAAACTTCCTGGATTTTCCCTGTTGAGCTTGCTTATTAAGTGGACCAGATCCTTAATTTCTGTGTCCACACTCTAATGACCTAACAGCCTGCTTCTTCCGCATTGCCTTTTACTGTATTTATATAATGTCTTAAAGAAAAAAACCCCAGAAAACTGACTTCATCTCCTTCAACAGAATATTCACCAGAATAGTCTGTTGCTGTCTTCCCTTTAGCTTTTCCTTTGCTTTATCATCAAAGTGCTGTAATATTCACTACAATCTAGGTACCATGTCAATTTATTTTTGTCCTGTCTGTCTTTGCTAATGAAGAAATGTGTCCCATCTCATTTAGTTATCCTATTGGCAAAAACCAATTTATCTTCCCTCCAGGATGGAAAAAATAAATAATTTTATTGATCAACCTTGGAAAATCTGAAATGACATGTTTTTACATATGTCACGTGAAAAGGGGAGATTTCTTCAACCCTTAGTATTCGATTTGTCTGTCAGTGTCCCAAGTAAAGCAAGACCCTTGTGTCTGACCAGTCTGTCAGCGTCCCGCTATGGCGACCCTTCACTGAATAGTCCTGCTGGATTGGAGGGTGGTTCAACTGACTTAATTAGGGATACACAGAAACAGCATAAGGGCCCTCAGCAGGTCTTCTCACTTTTTGACCCCTCAGGGGGGTCTTCCACTTTATTTGAGTTACCCGCTCTTGGGGACTGCCAGCGCCCGTGAAGGACTTGCACTAACAGTCTACAGAGTAATACCCTTTATTAATATAAAATTGTGAAAGGTTAAGGTTTGAGAATTGTTGGCGATGGTATCTGACTGCAAAACTACATTCAAACAATACACAGACAGGCTCTAATCCCCGGCAAAAGTATTTAGTGTTCACGGAGATAGGTGTCCCTATGGGGCAGAAGACAGGTTCAGCCGGTTGACTGATCCCAGTAGTTACAATGGAGTCTTCCCTAATTTTCTCCCATTTTCAACTTACTTTTATATTAATTCTTTAGCTAGAGCTTGAGTGACTCCAGTCATACATACCTTTGTGCTGATTGATGGAAAATTCACTTCACTCTTAAAAACACAGTAATAAAATATAGAGCACTTCCTTTGTGAGGGTTGGTTGTACCTTGGAGGTGGGTAACTTTGGGATGGTGCTGTGTGTTAGTATTACAATTATGCTGTAATGAACCAAGTTTATCTGAGGAGAATTATTTTGTCACATAGGTTGTTTCAGCAGCAAGACATCTCTCTATCTCTGCTGGTTTACAGTTACTATGCAGTTTATTAGCTGCAAAGTACCACCGAGTTCCCTTCCCTGCATGGATTCCAGCAGAGCCTGACTGTGGTGCTTCTACTCTGCTCCACCCTCCATTCCATCCCCCTTAGCAGGTGCTTGCAGTTTCAGATTTTGTGTCAGGGAAATTATCATGGAATAGATTCTGAGCACACCAACTGCATTCCATCCAGGGAATACTATCTGTATTTCACCCTATAATTTCTATATTGTTATAATTTCTGTTAAGATGTGAATATAACGTCTCAGTTGCCTCTAATTTTACACCCAGTCATCTCTCCTCAACATTTATAAAGGTAAAAATATTTGGTTTCGAGAATTCTAATCCCAGTATCAACCAGTCTAAAAGTTTTAATCTAAAAGTCATCATATTGCACTGCAAAATGCAAAATTTTTTTCTGGGGAAAATTGTGAATCTAAGCAATATTTCATTTTCTTTTTGGCCTGTAAGCTTTGGAGTTTAAAGGCTGTGGAATTTTGAATGGGTGTGCATTCGGCTGCAAATATTTTGACAATTTTCTGGTATCACACTTGGTAGAAATCACAGCATCTGAATTTGTAATCAATGAAAGGTGCTGAAAACAAAAAAATATGCAAAAGTCAACAGATGCCGAATACAGATGGAAAGGAATTGGCACACTGCCTAACACCTCGTACCTATTATTGAGTAGCTATTTTGTCTTTATGTCCTTGTTTTCCTCTTAACAAGATTGTTCTTCCAGCTTTGTAAATCACATATAACCATAGGTTACATGGCATTAAGGTCCCTCACAGTTTAGTGCTCAGCTACTTCCCTGGGGCTCAGGGAAGGAGCATTGCCCACCTGAGGGCTGGGCCAGGAGTCCCCTGTGCTGCCATGGAGACACTGCAAGGGTTGAGGTGCTGCCATAGCCCCCTGTGTTGGTTTGTCTGTTGCTGCATTTCACTGCCTAACATATCAGCATAGCCTAACATATCAGCATAGCAACTTTCAGTGTTGCACTGATTCACCAGGCTACACGGAGTGGTAAATGAGGACTCCAAGGCTTGGATATGAGCTGATGTAATGAATGAGACTATCACCAGTCGAGCCAAAATGGAGAGATTTGACCCTCTTCTCTTAGTTAAATATATGTGATTAATACTTTTCAGCCCTTTAGAGAGCTTATTCTTTGCCACTTGGACACAAAATAAAAGTTGGCTGATTTGTCAGTAGTTATTAAATCCACAAAGAAGTAACTGTCTAGAAAGTTTAACAGCAATAACGGGCTGAGTGAGGGCTCTGAGTTTCTGCCCAGGAGCCATAATAATAATCTGGTCTCCCTTTTGAAGCCTTTCTTAGGAACCTTATAGAACCATGACAGTCAGCTTGTCTTAAATACAGGATCCTATCTGAATGAGACCTACCTCCAGTCTCTAATAATCATTATCGGGAATGTGGTTGCTTTCCTTCAAAATACTAACAATAAATATAATCATAATATAAAAACAAGCTTTTGTGTCTCTTAATTCCAGCATTAAAGGAACTTTAACTTTCACATATTGAAAGTTAAAACTGTGTGAGAAAAAACGTATCACAATGGTATTTAACCTAAAAACAAAAATAAAAATGAGGCGACACT
Organism: Machaerirhynchus nigripectus; assembly: GCA_013397975.1. Taxonomy (NCBI): domain Eukaryota; kingdom Metazoa; phylum Chordata; class Aves; order Passeriformes; family Dicruridae; genus Machaerirhynchus; species Machaerirhynchus nigripectus. Next base: position 3,023,851 of record VZRQ01000586.1, read on the forward strand.
GAAGGGTGTTCAGAAGAACAATATCCCTGAAACTCAGGCAAGAATTTGGGACACAGTTTCCTATATTTTGCAGTGAGATTACTCCAGTCTTGGCTGTTTACTTTTTCTTTCATGTTTTGTGAATTATTAAATGTAGAATGATTTCAGGTGTTCTGTGACTGCTTCTACTCTCTTTTCCACCCTGATAGACAGGCTCATAAGTTCCAATATTTGGTTTTCTGTTTCTGAAAGTAGTGTTTCTAGAGGGAAAAAAAGAAATTAGGTTCATAAAGTTAGCTCTGAAATCTCATTGCCAGTGTCAGTTATAATAAAAATGTCTCCATTACTTGCCAAAGCCAGAATGGGGAAGAGGCTCTTAAGCAATTGAATTATATTGACAGAAGAAGCTGCTGAAAGCAGCAACTAATTAGCTTAAGGGTATTGCTGTAACGTATTACAGTGCTCTCCCATAATTTAGACATCTTTGGGTCTTTAAAGATACAAGGACATTAGCTATTTTGTTTCTCGTCAATTTGAAGTCAGTGGGATGACCACTGACGTACTGAAAGCAGCACTTTGCCAATGCTGATGCTTTTGAAAATTTCATCTTTAAAGCTCTGTAGAAGTAATTGGGTAAGCATGCTGGCACGGACTGAGGAAAGAAACCAAATTGCTTTTTAACTCCATCTAAAGCATCTAATGGGCTGCAATGGACAAGACTCAATTAGAATCTCTAAGGAATTGCTGACCAGAACAGAAGGGACACTTTACTTTTAAGAAAACAGGTATTAATAGAAAAATAAATGCCAAAAAACCCAACCAAACAAAAATAATGTCAATAACTCTTCAGCATGGACCTCTAGGTACTTGAGAAACTCTAAACTTCTACTAGAAAAATGTTGCACAATGTCACCTTTCTGCCAAAAAACAGTACAGAATAGGGATGAAACTTATGATTTATAGGATGTAAGGACATCACTGTCTATATTTTCGGGGAGTAAAGCAATTATGATCAGTAATTGCAACACCAGAATGCCTGGAAGTATGGTCAGGATGCATACTTTTGCTTTGCAGTTGGAATGTATCCTTGAAAGATTTCGTAAAGTCTGAATATTCATTTCTGCTGGGAGAAGCCAAGGACCTTCTGGTAGAGCAAATTTTTTTATTATTTGGACCAAAACAAAATGGGACCTTGAAAACTGCAGAATTATAGCATTTTATATTTTTTGAATTGGTTTCTTGATTTGCCTGAATGGTTTTGTAAAATGATTAGAGACAATAAATATTTTATTTAAGCTGGTTTTATTTCCTCAAAAATGGATGCCAACTTGAGATGATTATACACAAGATGATACACAAAATCAAAAATTCCTTTCTGAAAATGTTATACTATACCATTTACCAAATCAAGCACTTCCAGTTCCCATGAGCCTTAGAATAAAATATTCTGGGGTTTAAGCAAAAAACATCTATCCTATTATGGATATGCGACTTTCTGTAAAATTGTATTTCAACTGGTTCCTGAATATGGCTGGCCTATTTCAACCATTTGTCTTGAGAGTAAAAAACCCCTTCATCTCATATTTTACCATCCCTAATTTATACTATATAAATATGGGGTCTCTTGTTGAGAAGGAGTCCTATTTAACTAAATTAGCAAATAAACAGAGCAACAAGAAACAAACTAACTCTTTTCCCCCTGGATTTCTCACTGTGCTTTCAGCCACTCAGCCTTACTCGTTCTTGGCAATTCTGCAGTCACCCAGCTTTAAGTCAAAGATACCCAGCATGCAGCCCTTTCCACCTCATGTCTTGCTCCAGCATATCCCCGGTTCACATTTCTTCTTTTCGTTTACTGAGGATATTACACATTTCCCACTGCAAATAAATTCCCAACTGAAAGAAAAAAGTATTCAAATATCAATGGCAAAAAACAGAGCCCAAAGAAAATTAAGTCAATCCAACTGGAATGTGATATATATAATCTCTAACTTTTTATATTTTGTGAGGTTAAAAGGCTTCCCGTTGTAATACAATAACAAACAATATTTTGATGATTTCGTACCTTCAGCATGGCTATTTACAATAGAATCATTTTTGACTGGGATCTACAAAGTCTGACTGTCATAAGTACCTGCACAATCCTGACACAGTCTGCTGCTGTACACGTCTTTGTACCTTATTCCAGCAAGTACACAGATGAATTATCATGGGATCATAGGATGGTTTGTGTTGAAAGGGACATGAAAGATCATCTCGTTCCAACCCCCTGCCATAGGCAGGACTACCTTCCACTAGACCAAGTTGCTCACAGACCCATCCAAACTGGACTTGGACACACAGGGTTGGGACATCCACAACTTGTCTGGGAACCTGTTCCAGTCCTTACAGTAAATAATAATAATAATAATATCAAAAATAACAACAACAACAATCACAACCATCATCCTAATATCTAATCTAAATCTCCCCTATTTCAGTTTAAAGCCATTACCCCTTTTCCTATCACTGCATGTCCTTGTAAAAAACCCCTCTCCAACTCTATTTTCCCCTCTGGATGCTGGAAGGTGCAATAAGGTCTTCCTGGAGCCTTCTCTTCTCCAGGCTGAGCAATCCCAATTCTTTCAGCTTATCTTCACAGGAGAGGTGCCCCAGCCATCTGATCATTTTTTTGGCCCTCGTATAGACCCACTCCAGCAGGTTCATGTCCTTCTTATGCTGGGGGCAAGTATTCCAGTCTGGGTGTGGAATTCTCTTTGAGCAGGTTTGAAGTGGGATTTTCATGCACAGAATGGCCTTACAGAGTCTTGCCGTGTTCACTTTTGTAAAGCAGAAAAAAAACCAACAAAACAAACCAAACCAAACCAACAAAAAACANTCAGCTTATCTTCACAGGAGAGGTGCTCCAGCCATCTGATCATTTTTTTGGCCCTCGTATAGACCCACTCCAGCAGGTTCATGTCCTTCTTATGCTGGGGGCAAGTATTCCAGTCTGGGTGTGGAATTCTCTTTGAGCAGGTTTGAAGTGGGATTTTCATGCACAGAATGGCCTTACAGAGTCTTGCCGTGTTCACTTTTGTAAAGCAGAAAAAAAACCAACAAAACAAACCAAACCAAACCAACAAAAAACAAACAAAACAAAAAAAACCCCCCCCCCCCCCCTCAAAAAATAAAAACCCAATACACACTTTCTCCTTAATGAAAAACTTTCACATTTTCACTAATTTCACTAATATCATCCTTTTCTTCCACTGGTAAATGTAATCAGTCTCACTGAAGTGCTGTACATGTTCTCACCTTACGGCGGGACCAAATAAAAGCAAACTCAAAGGAAAAGGCCACTTTTCAAAATTTTATTGAAGTTTATCTGCTGGAACCTCCAAGAAAATAAAGCTTTTCACTATAAATTTTTATGCCACAAACTGAGTCAGATCCTTTTCTTTTTGTTATTCTGTCTCTTCTCTACATTTTTTCTTTTTAAATGATTAGTGGCTTACAGTGGTTGTCACCACTATTGGGTTGATGGTAATAAACAATATTATGTCAGCATTCTGACAAGACATTTAATATCTCTCCTCATTAATCATCTTCCACCTTTGAAATATTTCACTACTGTGTTTTTCATATATTGTATGAGGTTTTTTCACCAAATAAGAGACACTACTTGATCATTTTTCCCATGACCTAGACAGAAAGAAGTATTTTCATGTCTTATTTTAGTATGAAATGTGCAATGTAATTCACTGAATCAATAGAAATATTCAATACATGAATCAAAAACCAAGTTGTTGTACTTAAGAGAACAAATCCCCAAAAGCTGCATACTCATACTCCCAATAGAATTTATTGAGATAATACATTGCAAAATGCATTCTACTGAAAGCAAAACATTTCAAGTAGAGTTGCATATTGATCCTAAAAAAATGAATTTTGTTCTAAATGGTTCTAGTTTAATTTTTAATTTTTTCCCTGTATGTGTCAAAGAGACAAACCCAGAAATGCATATCCCCTGCCCAACCTGTTGACGTTTACCCTCTAAATTAATGGCAATAGCTAAAAATTTTAAAAGATTGCAGCCTAACATTTTGTATACCTGTCATCCCAAAAGTGCATCAAATTGACCTCTCAAACTACCAAATGAGCAAAATTCCATTCCAAAAGATGTTTCTAGTAGCTCTAAGAACAGAGCTGTTCTGCCTTGTAATTTTTAGCCAGAATTTAAGGGTAGAAACAGTCAGGTGATCCAGCTTAAGCTCTATCAAGAGCACTATATTTCACCCAAGAGTGAAGCTGCAGTACCATGAATTTTTGATATGCTACAAAATCCATCTTGGAAGTGGCCTTAGTCATATTTTCTGTCTCTACATTTATGCTGAATTAGAAATTTAAAGTTCAGTGACAGACTGTTTCCTCTGGCAACTCCAAAACCAGTGATTCTGATACATCTCACATAGCACTTTGATAAGAACTTGGATGTCTGCAGAAAGTCTATTTTGTACCATCACAGGATAAAGAAGGCAGTGGAGAACAGGTGAGCTTAGTGTATGAATCCCTACGTACAGCAATTTTTCTGCTTCTTGCTTCAGTCCCTGAAATCTTCCAATAAGTCATTACACTCAGTTTTTGTATGCTGTGTTTGTCCCTCTGTGTCCACTTATTATGAACCAAGCTGACCAGTTTAGGCTTCATCCCTGACTTCTGGATGAGTTCGGTTTGATCAGATGACTTTTACCTAACATCTGCTTCGTCTTCCCCTTTTATTGAAACGAAAGGGTTTCATTAGTCTTTACTACCATAAAAGTATACAAAGTATCCCTGCTGAGATGTCTAAACTCTTCTATGAATTCCTGCTTTCCAAGAAAGACTCATCCTCTTGCTCCAATCCATGTTCTCAGTTTCCCAGTACACTGTCTTGGAGCTTATTGAATGAAAATGTCATGATTTAATTTTTAATTCAGAAAATTTTAAAAATAAGAAGATTTCTCTAGTTACCAGCCCATCAACTCCTGTGTTTATATGGCAATGTACCAGAAACTATTGCATGTTTTGACAGAGATCACTAAGTATTTGAAGCATCCTTGGGGTAAGGCCTGTTTCCTGGGTTTGTATTGCGGATTCCAATTGCCAAGAATCTTCAAGGCTGAGTAGTTCCTGCTTATAAATCAAGAGAACCAGGATATCTGGAATCCTTGGCAATTCTGAACAATAAGCATGGCTGTGAGACCTCACAGTAGTGGTCTTCATATGCCTACACCGTGCAGCTTCTTAGGAACATAACGGGAACCTGGATAGTGGAATCACAGACACAGTGCTGCACGTCTTTCTTTTTTTTCCTTGAAAACAGAAGTTCTTGAAATATTTAGAATTTTCCCACTTTCAAGCAATAAAATCCTTTGTCTTACCATTTCTATGGAGTTCCATTGGTGGTAGCCTCGGTAGAACTTGCCTTAAATAAAACCATGTCAGTGCACTGAAACATACACTTAGGCTAGACAGAGACCTAATGAACACATGTAATGCTTCTGTTGTTTTCACAAATGCAAGGCAAAGCATTATTTCCCCTAGAAATTTTACCTCTCTAGCCCTTGAAATGTAGAGAGCAGTTGTGCACTGACAGAAGGCTGACCTGCATGCCCATACAGGTCTTTTCTAGCTCTTGCCTACCAGTCTGTTGCTGTCTTCATTGTTTGTGGATAGCTGTAATATCTGTTCAACATTTATGATTCATCTTTAGCTTTTCTTAATAGCAAGTTGCCAAAAATCTGAAAGAAAAAAGAAAAATATACTTGATTCAGTTTTACTCAGTCACTGTGATGTAAGTGTCTGATAAAATACCATCTCTCCTTGCTAGCATTTGACATTTCAGTTTTACTAGGGTTCACCCTGCAAGAAGAAAGTAATTCAAGGAATGAATTTCTGAGAGCAGAGAGAGATCTTCTAGAGGGGAAACCGCTTGTCTGACAGCGACAAAACTACCCATTATCTACACCACATAATAGCTAGAGAAAGAAAAAGAATATTCATATCAAAATGTGCTATGTTACATAGTGTAATAGTTGTTCTGAAGAATTACTTGCGGCCCATAACTACAGCAATATATTCCAAGAATGAAGGAGTGCTGAAAGTTGGAAAGTTCAGCTTCCAAGTGGGAAGGTCTGAAATCCAGGCAGGACATTTAAATCTTTTTTAGATTTAACTGGCTCCCCAAAAGACTGGGAATGAAGATTCAGATCCCTTTACAAATTTCTTTAGTTTGTGTAGCTCTAAGTAGATATCAAACTGATTTTAGGCATTGTCCTTCCCGGATCTTTCAGAATTGGTGTGCTCAGTCAGACCACACTTTGAGGGTTCTGGTGTCGAGTAGATCGGCCTGTCATTTGTAACGAATACTGCATACCATAGTACACACACTTACAGCAGTGAAACAAATTCCCTGAAAATAAAAGCTCTTGGCAACCAGATAGTAGAAAAGGCTAATGAATCATAAATATTAAGCAGACCTTACATCTGCTTAGCACAGAGACAGTAACTAGACTCCCAGAGCAGTATAGTCTTATTCAAACAGCATTCTGCCAAAGTTAATTAGCCTGGGCATTTCTCTGCACAGCTAATTAGCCTGATTGAAGCACCGTGGTTATCCTCTGTTTGAAGCCAATGAGACCTCCATATTGTATGGATCTGGAATTGCTTACTCAGGACTTTATCTTATCAACAATTCATGACACAAACCTATTCCTACTTGCCATTAATGATCATTCTACTCAGGGCATCTGCTCCTCTCATACTATACAGAAAGAATAAATGTTGATACAGTATGTCAGTGTGCTAAAGCCATACATCTAAATACTAAAATAAGACTTTTTTCAGCATTTACTATGTATGTGCTTGCCTGTAGGCCAAATTTCATTCTAAGTCTTAATACTGAGATGCTGTCCTGAAATATGGATAACCAGCTGCCTCTTACTAACTGAATAAATCTTTTTTTTTTTAATACGTTGTAGCCTTAGATATTCTTTTTCTCTATGGCTAATTCTTTTGTTAATCTAATCAGCCTCTTGTATACAATTATTTGAAATGGTTGTGAGTCCTGTGAATTAAAGGTATTTCTTGCGAAAGTAATTTTATTTGCGCATTTTAAAAAGTCTTTCACTTTTATGCCTGCTTCATGCATTGCAGGAAAGGTTAAGTGGAATCTCATTTGGCTATTTTTCCTTTTCTCGTCTTGCAAAGTTACATTTACTACTCTAGTGTTCCTATCCTTTATGATTTTAAAACTGTACTTATGATATTTACTTCCTTATTTTTAACTTTCATGGGTTATAGGATCATGGGAAAAAATTCAGGATTGCACATCCTGGTTGTAGAAAAATCTTTGTAAATGGAACTTAAGTGTACTCTAAATAAAACCAATGCCTCTGTCCTGTAATCGCCTCAGTAAATTTTATGGTTTTTAATTCAGCCTTATGGCATTATTCCTAGGAATGGAGGGAGAATGGTACCTCTGCCTATACTGAAAAAACCTGATCTGTTCACATGTATGTATGTGCAGTATGAAGGAATTTCTTTGTGTTTCTCCCCTCTTTGTTATCCCTCTATCAACACATTCTGCTTATGCTATAACCATTGCTCAGCCAATGTTCTGAGAAAATGGCTAATGTGAAAATAGCATCGCATTGTCAATTTTTCTTTGGGTTGTATCATTGTAATATATACATATATCATCCATGTCTTCCCATTACTTTATATTTCACTAAGATACTGACTGAAGGTTTTATGAAAATGCATATAGTCTCTATTATAACAAGGCATGGAAAGAATTTGATATATTCCACCATGGAAGAAAGTAATGAACAAGGTCAGAGACTAGAAAATGCATGGCCCTCGTGGAAGAAATGATGCCAACCATGTTCCCTCATCTAACCAACGCCAAATCTTGGCATGTCACTGAACTTGGACAAAAAGAGAGAGGAGGATAGACAAACACACCCTGAATGAAACCCTAGAACCAATCCTGTACAAAGCAATAGGACTCTGTGAGTATGAAATGTGATGGTGTGAAGTACTATGGGACCTAAAGTTTTCCTGGTTATTCTTCCAAAGAAAGGGGAAACTGAGGATACCTTTAACTTTGGGTGTGTAAATAAGAAAAGTAATCACTCTTTGGGGGACAGTTCTGTCTTTCAAATGTTTTAGGCTCACTTCCACAGAATAACCTCAGTGTGTGTCCCACCCTTACATGAAGCATGGGGGAATGCTTCAATTTCAGATCTGATTAGCTTCATAAGAACTTGGTAAGTGAGTTTCCACTGCAGCAAATTAGAGAAGATGCACTGCTTTAAAGCAGATTTAGGACAAAAATTTGCTTGCCAAAATATATGTTCTACAGGACAATATATTAAATTAGATCATTATCTAGTGAACTTCTCAAAAACATCCAGTTGAACATTTTCCAAATGTGGCTTTTTCACAGTTTAGATTGATAAGAGCTTACTATAAATAGGGCTTTTTTAAAAAAAGGACAATAATCCATTATATATATATATATATAATATATATCCCAGTTTCTTTTACCAACTCACACCATGGTTTTGTGGATAGAATCACAGCCAATAAAAACTATAAGCTGAGTCTCACCCCATGTTTCTAAATCACTAAATCCAGGATTATTTCCCAGTACTTTAGTGCAGAGTTTTCACTTACACACAAAATCTATTGCCTATTTTTTCCTGAAGCTGCCAATTTGAAAAACATATCTATGAAACATCATTATTTTCCAAGTTTCTGAACACTGTGTTGCAAGATAAGCAGCACCTTGCATGTACTAGTAAGATCTTAGCTAGAAAACTACTGGCTAGTCAAATATACGGCTTAAATCTGCATTTTATACTAAGTGAAGTTTAAAATTTGTCATCAACATTATCAGGAGTCACAGAGTTAGTAACCTTTGACTGCTCAGAAGAAAGACAGGAAAAGGTGCTAAGAAAAATTTTGAACTGAATTTGGACTTGATTTGCCGGGACCACTTATGCAACAAGTGTGTTATTGACCTAAGGAGAGTAGGAAAACTGGAGAGACAGACAAAAAGAGTATTGCTAAATAATAAGGACAGCATAAGTTCATAACATAGTATTTCTTGCAGTATATTTTTGTTTTTACTATCTTTTGCTGTCATGTTTTTAATAAAACATAGCTCCCAACAGTTTATATCTTGATTAATGCCTTCAAGATTATTGTGTTTCTAAAAATGCAACATGGATATCATTATCCTTCTTCTTTTCTTCTATAAGTTAAAGGTAAAAGTTTATACAAGTTACACAAATTGTCAGGTAAGTCAAGGGAGTAAAAACAGTGATAATTTGTTGCAAAGACACCATCTCTTGTTGAAAAATTCTCCTGTCTATGGACTGGTAGATGTTAGGAGATTATTTTAGATGCATTTCACTACCTGGAAGGGTTTTCTTCAAGCACACCATCTTCAACTAGTGTCAAGACACTGGACCTTTGAGTTTTGTGATGTAAACAATTTTAATTGTTAATCTGTAGGTTGAGATCAAGCAAAACACTTTGTCATCAACTTAACTTCAGCACAAAGATATACTGTTTATATTGCTGGGACTGTTCACGTATTTGAACACATATTTAAGCTCATTCTTTCACCATTACACTAATGTGGCAGCTGTCATAACAAAAGTAGTCTAACATTTTTAAAAACTAATGCTTTTACTAAGTCATGTTGTTGAAGGGGTCAAACAAAAAAATTTTAAATCCATGGTACTAACTCATGAAATGGCATTTTGCATGCTTTACTTAAATAATTAATAGATAATATTTCTGTAATTATTTAACAGATTTCAGATTGCAGCTGGGATCTTTTAAATGTTATATGACTATTAATTAAGTGTAAAATACAGTAAATTATACAGCAAAATGCTTTAAAATCTATGCCAATCTGCTAAATGTTTATATAAATTGTCTGTAAAATATCAAATGCTGTAAAAATTGCAACATATCCCCATAAGATATCAATCTGCCAATGGCATGTGACAAATTAACGTAATGATGTCTTCTATAATTAGTAAAAATCTATACACAGATATACAAAAATCTATACATGTTTACATTGCCTTTTTATAGTAATGGTTGGGCTTTTTTTTGTTCAGCTTGCTACATGTATGAGTATTGAGCTATTGGCTGATACAGCATTATCAGGTATAGTTTGTTTCTTCCACATGTATACTAAAAGGCTTTCTAAACAATCTGAACTACAGACTTTGAGTTCTTTAACTCCTCAAGAAGATGAATGATGGGATTTGAAGACATTTGGCATTGGTTTGACTTTTTCTCACTGATATTGGCTGTAAAACTCCCATCAGTCCTGGAAGCTACAAATTTACATGTGTTCAAAGTGCATTCAGAGAAATACCAGGAAGATAAATATACCTACGGGCTATTAAACACTATGCCTTTGTCTGCAGTAATAAACTACCCAGAGAGATGGAGTTCAGATCTGAGTGCCAGCATGAGACAGCCCACGCTGCCGGATTGTTAACCTGGCCTCTGGCGCAGTTTAGGAGGGAGCAACCCAGCACTGCCCCTGCTCACCCCCTGCTGCTGGATGCGATGGTCCTGGCGGCATCCTGGGCCTGGGCCGTGCTTATGTGCAGCACTTCTAACAAGTCCAGTGGTGGTGCAGCTTGACAGTGCTGCTCATCGTGAGTAAACCACACAAGACAGGCCTTTGTTCAGTGCAGGACAGACACAAAGCCTATACTTGGTGATAGCAGACACTTCACAGTCTCTTTAGAAGGGATCCGTACTCCTCAGAGCTGTGCCAGTGGGAAGATGTACAAAAAGTGAACAGAGAGAGGAAGTGCTCCTCATCCTGGAGGTTCTTTTACTGCAAGTGGGTTTTCCCCGAAGTCTTTGTTAACCTTTCATTTAACTTTGGACTGAGTGACAGGTGTGAGATGTTTTCCCTTGAGGGTAGATTCTGTGAGGATAAAGACGAGGCAAGAGAGAGAGAAGTTCTTGTGTAGAGTCAGCCCTCATTTCCCACTTCCTATGCCAAAATAAATAATAGACTGGTTTCCACCAATAACTGAATCCTCCCATAGGGAAAAATCGTATTCAAACAAGCAAGTCAGATATACTTAGGAAGACACTATTTTATATCTATTCCCACACCAGACATGTGGCTTTTTACTCATACACAGTCTGTGGGCATTCTTTAGCTTCCTGAATTAAAGAAAAAAACATTACTCAAATTACATGAAAGAAAATAATGCATTAGTCGTTCTCAAAAGACATAATGAAAGCAGCATTTTTTCATTACTTCTTTTCTTCCCCGTAAGTAAAACAGATTATTGCATCATTTGGCACATACTCATTGTTTGTAAATACTTAAATTGGTTTATATCAATCTGCATTGTTCAATTTGCACTGCGCATGCACTGTGGAACTGAAACTGTTCTCAATGCTGCCAACAAATTTTTGGTTCCTATTATTGCTCTGTACATGATGTCAGGACTGGAAAGACAAGCAGACAAATAAACTTGTAAATATAGAAGGCTGAGCTATTTTTGTTGTCATTTAAAGGTTTATAATGTTGTCGCACTTAGAAGAACTTTACAAGCACCATTTTGTTTATTTGAAATATTTTTACTAAATGTATGGAGTGTGATTATTGCTAATTATTGTTCTTTCAGGGTGCCATGGAAAAATGTGCCTTCTACTAACACCATGTCATGCTCTGTGCATTTTTCTTTTAGACTCTGTGCTAAGAACAGTCATCCCACTATCAGAATGGGGTGATTTGTAAACTCAGTTTTGTGTGACTTTTATCATAATGTCTAAAATATCTGTAATGACTTATTAATTCCATAAGAGAAGGGACTCTCTCATTCTGCAATATTTGCAAAGAAACACCAGTAAAATTTATCTCAGCACTGACTGAATAGATGTACCCTGGTTTGAAGTGTTACTTAATGGCTTGTGCCATAGGATCCTCCTAGATAGGGAGGAGAAACCTTCCACAGCTCTGTCTTAACCCTGTGTAGCACTAATGTCTCCTATCTGACTCAGCAGGGCTCCTAAGCATTTGCGTAACTTTCTCTATGTGATTAGTTCTGTTACATTTAATAAAGAAAAGCTTGCTGTCACACATAAACATTTACAAGAAATGGATTTAAAAGTGTTGTAAAGTTGTGATGTGAGCTGCGCATTAGCCAGTTTTGATGGGGGAGCCTACTGCAGTGAGTACATACAACTTTGCTTTCCACAACATTTTTGGTAGAAACAGCTGTTTCTAGAGAATACAGTAAAAAGGCTCCTAACATCATCAAAGAGATTCTGGTTGTGGTTTGGATTTTTTCTTATTTTTGAAGAACACTTTGTGAATAGTCCACAATATTCATCTGTCCTGGCCCCAGCCCTCCTACAGTAGTAAAATAAATGCAAACATCACATTTTGAATTGCGATCAAAGATGTACAAAGGCAGCTTTTAGCTCCAGTGGAAGAAGTTCATTTCATCACTGTGCTATTTCAAGGGCTGCATGACAGTGAAAAGAAAGATTCTGATAATCAGAATTTTATATTAGATTGTTCATCATGGAATAAATATATTGGTTAGAAAATCAAGAATATGCATTTGTTTCAGTAGACTTGAAATCATTAGAGTTATCAAAATAATAGTTCTTTGTGGATTTCTTTAAGCCTGTTGAAGGTATCCAAGCGGAATATCCTGTAATTGCTTATTCTCCTTAATGAAATTTGGAGTCTTTTCACATCTTGTGTAAATAATAGTAAAAGTAAATAACTTAATTAATCTACTATTGATGTTTTGTTCATTTTGTCTGAAGAGATAAGCTAGTCATGAGTAGGGGAAAGGGAGCATATGAGTATGGAGAAACCTGGGGACGTGTGAATAAAGTGGTGACTATGTTATTAATAAAATTCAGGGCTGTTCAATTACAATTGGCTGTTTGCCAATTGCAGTAAACAGTAGAATTGGCTGAAAAACAGTGCTAATTAGGGAAAGATGATGAGAATTATAAGGTACTCCAAAAACCAGTGTTGAATGTACTGGTTTGTCCTTTTTTGTGAAAAAATATGAAACACATTTTGCTTCCTGCTCTCCAGATCTATCTGTATACTATAGTAAATATTAGAAACAACTGTTCAAGTTTCTAATTTGTCTGATTTAGAGTAAAGATTTAATTTTGTAATCTACAAGCTCTATGATATACCTACAGGTATTCCTATTACATGGGGTAATTCTTTCACTCCTTGCTCCAATAGCTAAATGAAATGGCTTTACTTCATGAAATTAACATTATTGTATTTTCATTCAGTTTGTTAATTGTTCAATAAATAACATCAATAATCCTAGAGAGATGTTACCATATTTTAGGATGACTGCCTCCTCAGCCATTCCTCTCTATTTTAGCCACACCTATTGCCCCCTAGACAACAAGGACTGAGTTGAGCAGATCGCCTCTCCTGTTGTAAAAGTTTTGCATTTTGCTTGTGAATTTTCTTGCTTCCACTTGGCTTAAACGAACTAATCATAAGATCACCTAAGTCTAATATGTTTGAGTACTGGCAGAAGGATGATATTTGTAACTATGTATTTCCATGGTTCAACTCAGCAGATTTTATAAGAGAGGAAGGAAAAAAAAATTATATAGGAATGGTATCTCTACCTTCTGTTAAATACCTCCCCTTTCCTTCTCTTTCTACTGTATCATTTTCCCTTTTTTTTTTATTTTGAGGTGGAACTTTGACCTTACTTCTGGGTTCAACACAATCACAACTTTGCTAAAAACTCGTATTTCTTTAAGTGCCTCCTTAGTCATTTAAATGGAGTCTAGTTCTAAAATTAAGTTTATTACTGAAGTATCAAATATTAAAGGACATCAATTTAAGATGTATAGAACCAGTTAAGAAAGGCTGATATATCTTGATTTGGATCTTGTATCAGGTCAGTCATTTTGATTACTCTGCACATCACCTCATTCAAGAGTTCTTGAATGTTGTCATTTCTATAAGTACTCTGCATCTGTCAATACATATGTCAGAGAAGATACTACAATTAAAACTGGCTGCAGGTTTAATATTGTCTTCAACTGCTATATTTTACATAGCTGTAAAAGCAGAATCTCTTCTGTACCTGGAATAGTTGTATTCAAAATATGTAGGAGTAGGGGTTATCAGTCCCCATCAAAATTTCTTCAACCCTTTGGAGAGTGAGTTTCAGAGGTGTGTTTTCAAACTTAATTCTAGTTTCTCCTCTAAACTCAAAATGTTTGCAACCCCCCAGCTTTGAGACAGCCTTCCCCTAATAAAATTTCTTGATTTTTTCTAAATAGAGCTGTCTGATTATCTTGTAAGTTAACCAACTAAAAAACATGGAGCTGTCCAACATAATTTGGACCCAACCCCTGTCATCTACAATAACTGCCACTCTCTGTAAACAATCAAGGAACAGAGCACAGTCAGTCTCAATGAAAAATTGTATGAAGGTCCCTGATGCCCACTGAAAATCATTTTTTTTTTTACTTAAAGGATCCTGGATGTGCATATCATGCAGATTCTCAGAATATGTAACTTGTTGTTAAACTATAACAAGCTACTTATAAAGCTACAAGATGTGTCATCTGAAGGCCTGAAACAAATGCCAGGGATTCACAGTAGATATAAAACTGGACTTGCCATCTTTGTTGTTCAAATTACCCTGTACATCTTCTGGCCTGCAGTTCTTTGCTCCCTGCTTAAACCACACTTCAACAAAAAACCAAAAGGTTGAAGGAGGGCTTTAAGAATTTTACATAGGAGAAAATATAAGGACTGCGCTAAGACAACAGAATTCATTACACATATTTATGGAGTGGCAGAAAACATCTTTCTCCTAAATTATTTCCAAGGCCTTAGTAAATGAGACATGAAACTACAGGAGGTAATCACCTTGCAGGTACTTCCATGGAAAAATGTGTCCTGTGGAAAATGCTAATATATTCTTTTCTGCTTTCTGGATTCACACAAGGACTTCTGACTTATTGAACATATTAAGCTGGTGAGTTAGGAGGTAGATAATTTTTTATACTTTTGTCTTTTTTAGAAATGAATTACCTTCACAATTTAGCTGATTACAGTTTTAAAAAGAAAATGTCTGATTTATTGCAAAGAGTGTACTGAAAAATGTAAAGAGTGACTTGTTTAATAGTTAAGATTAATTCCAGAAATTTTGGAGGGGAGCTTTCTTCCGCTGTCTTATTAAGTGCAAGATTGAAGTCTCCTGACATATTCCCATGTCTCAGAGATTCTCATTAAAAGAAGTTATAGCAACTGAATATAATATAGAAAATTTTGGACTTTGTATATTTCAGCATGAGCATTTTTCACTAGATTTTTTTCCCAACACTTGGGTCTAATGTGGAAACTATCAGGCACTCCACTTGCTTTTATGCATGATAAAAATGGCTCACTGCTTTTTCTCTGTTATAATAGGCAACATTAAAATTCTTTAGCCAACACCCCACTGCTTGCAATAACCACAACATTCTCCTGTATTTAGAACGTCAAGTGACACTTTAAATGATGAATTCTGAGCACTTAATATTTTCAACTCTATTAACATATAAAGAACATTATTTCCTCTGCGTCAAGATGCTGTAGGAACTATACTAATAAAGTGTTGGTAAGATAGATCAGTTTTACTTCCCACTACTGTGCTATACTTCTGGCAACCCAGATAAAGCCTGTGAGAAGATACCCTCCTTTCTCCTCCAGTGATGATTGAGATCCAAAGTGCACCTGTGTTACTGTGGCAAACAAAGGAAGGGAAATAATTGTAGGTTACAGCTGCAGCACCTGGGATGGAGGGCATTAGTGGCTTTAGAAGAGCCATGAGGAAGAAACCATTTCATCAGGTGAAAGCAGATGTCAAGTGTTTGTCCCACAGATGTTGAGTTGTCTCTCCACAGAGCCTGTATAATGCATGAGAAAGAAAGCCACAGCCTTTCCCCTCTTTCTACTGGTTTTAAGACCTCCCCTATGAGGTGGGAATTCATTAGAAATTCTGTGGTCAATAAGAAGAGCTTTTAGTGAGACTGACTACCTAAGCATATGCCAGAAAATTGCTGTCATATGTGCTGGGATGTGTCAAGACACTTACAGACACAGACTGAAGAGGACAATGGAAATGTAGTATCTGGGTCACCACCACAGTGAAAAGAGGTTCTGCATCTCCTGAAAATGAATGGAATTATAATGTCCTGAATATGACGTGTATCTGAAGGAAAATTTGTCAGTGAAAGGAAAGGACCCTGAAGTGATGAAGAAAACAACAAAATTGATATTGAGGAAGTATATAAAATGAAGAAATAAAGCATGGCATCTCCTTTATTAAGATAAGGGAAACACTGAACTTTAAATCTGAAAGCATAGCAAAATATGTATGAACCATACATTTGAGTATTGTTTTTGATGAACCCTACTCTGAGATCCCAGTATAATTATCAGAGGAGGTAAAGGGAAGGAAATTATAAAGAGAAGAAATGTATTCAAATCCTTCAGTTTACCGAGATGCAGTCCTTATTGAAGTGAAAGGAGTAAAGTCTAGAGGATTTGATGTGCTTTGAGGACTCAAAACAGCTACATCCTAATCTGGCAGCATAGCCCAGCCTTCATCAAAAACACACAGGTGGATCGAGAGGCATTAGCAGGATTTGTATGATGAGCAAGCGTTAATGTAAGTTTTATACAGAAAAGTCTTAACTTGTAAGTGTGAACTGCCTGCTTTCAACGCCAAAATAGCACAGGCCTATGTTCAGCTGGTGTAAAGTATCATAAACCTCAATTTATAGTCACCTACACTGAAACTGCACCTCACCCTAAGTGCTCTAAGTGATGTTAGCCACAAAACAGCTCATTTAAACATAAGGCCCTGAGTCCACTAGTAAACAGCTGAAGCCCAACTTGCTCTCCTGATTCAGCTTCCATCGCTTACACTCCTTACTTTAATTAAAAAGAAAAAAATGCCTACATTAATTAAAAAGAAAACAAATATCTCCTATCTACTGTGATGATACATTTCATAAGTAGCCAAATCTTCTTATGAACATAGCACCTTCTTATCAGAGCACAATTCCTCAATCCGAACTATTGCTGCTAACACAGAGAGCAGGGAAATAGTATTCTGTGATCCCTAAGCTGCAGTGCACCCAGTTTACTATTCAGCTCGGAAACCTGCATTGTGGCACAGCTGGCTTCATGTGTTAATCTCTGCAACCAGCAAGCACTTGCATAATCAAAGAAAGAATTAAACAATTGAAATACACCACTTCCCCCTAATTACAGAATAGGACAGACCTAATTCTGTGATCTTCATATAGGCAAAACTTCTGTGGTTATTATCAGAGGTACTTGTGACCTATGTAAGATTGCAATGTCATTAGCTGTGCCAGGTCCAGAGGTTTTTCGGAAGTTTCAGGTTATTTGGTGTCTCACAGAAAATACAGTGATGTTCTACAACATGCACCTGTTTTCTCTCACCTTTTCTCAGTGATCCTTTGCAATGAATTGAAAGCTACACAGCCTCCTTTGTTTTCAAGAACAGAACTCTAATAAAGCAGGCATGACATTGTATATTTATTGGGTCTCATTTCTGACAAGGCAAAGGGGTTTTTTACCCTATTATTCCCACAGCAGGAACCTTACTGCTTTGTTGGTTAGGTTTAAGTTCCCAGCCAATTTAGAGATTCTTAGCCCTTCTCCTACCTTTATGTTTTCTCCAGTGATGCACTTACAAAAGGATACCATATCTTTTCTCAGCCTTCAGGCTAAAGAAGACTAAGCCTTTCAGTTGCCCTGTATGAGACAGATTCATTATTCCTTTTTTATCTTATCACAGACCTTCTTGACTCTTTTTCTTCTCAAGAACATATTTATGTGATATGAATGATTAGTAATGCATGCACCATTTCAGCCATGTTTTCTGCAGTGAAACAAACTTTTTCCTACCTCCTGCCCCTAATTGCCTTGCTCTTCAATACTCCTACCACTTCCTCAAGCTGAGCTCCTTTCCCTTGACTGACAGCACAAAAATATGGCTGGCTGATACAAAGTGCATTGGACATACTTACATGCCTTGTATCTCCCAGCTTGGCATCACAGACTTATGTTTCTCGCTGTGGTGGCAGCTGCCAGAAGGAGGGTCTGTCTCTGCAGCTGTGTGAGGCCAGGGGAGGAGGAGGAGGCAGCAGGCTGTTGATACTGGGATTTGGCTGCACCTGCCACAGGGCCCTCAAAGCTACTGCTCTGCAGGGTGGTTCTTCTGTACCCGCTTGTTGTTTCAGGAGATGAAAGAGCTCTTCTGCCAAAAGCCATTCAGTGTAAACCTCTTCCTCTGCTTTCACTGCATCTGCTGGGGAATGAATATAAAATGGCAAAGCTTCATTGTTTCCCGCTCCCTCAGTCCAAAGGGGAGCACTCGTCTCTGCATTATCTTCCCTCTCCACGTTTGATGTGATTAACTCTGTCTCCAACTGAGTGCCAGGTACACATGCTGACATCAGTGAGACAGCTTCTCAGCCTGCCCAGAGGCCACTGTTCAAGCTGTCCCACTCAGTGCACAACTGCCAGCTCTTCTCCAAGAGCCCCTGCAAGAAAGACTGTGTCTGAGACCACAACAGGAGAGTGACACACCTTCTGACACCAGCACAGCAACGAGTGTCTCCCCCATGTCTTTGAACACCCCCACAGGATGGAACCCGAAGGGCAGACCTGCCACTGGCTTGCAGGATTTCTGCTTTACAGTTATGACACTAAGTCAGAAATCTTAATGTGCCAATTTAACTAAGGGGCCTGAATACATAATTATTTCTAGGAGATGAGAAACATATCAGCTGCCAAGTAATAAAGTTCCCAGTGGAAATCTAAAATTTCAGCGCTCTATTTCCTTCACAGTATTTTTTCCAATCTTCAAGAAACAAACAAACCTGCAACCAACAGTGTGTATTTTTCATTTCAGATACCCACCCTCAGCTACTGTTTTGACAGTACAGATTTAATCAGATTTCTGTATTTAAAGTGAAAATTTAGCTACAGCACAGAGCACAGGACAGTGACTTCGACACAATTCCACTTTCACCACTGGAGCCCTGCATTCAGTGCCCAGTTTAGGATGTAAGTGATTTTCTGTCTCATTTGAGTCTCCCCTACTTGCTTATCTGCAACACAGAATCTGTGGCATATGTCACCATCATTTCTGTTTTAAAGGTGTAGTAAACAGCTTCATTCCCACAAGATAATTCTCATGAGTCACTTCCCCAACATATTTGTCATTTTAAGTACTCAAGTTCAGTGGAAACCAAATGTAAAATCAGTGTCCTTTCATGAAATTTAGTGAGCTATTCTGATTTATGTCACAGAGCATGAATCTGTAGATGAGGGACTTGTATCTGTTATGGACTCCAGGCCTCTCAGATGTTAAGACCCAGAAATAGTAATCATTTCAAACTCAAACATTTTAAAGAGACTATCCTTTTCCCTAAAACAATGGCTTATTTACATGTGACCGTAGGTGTGGACCCTCATGCAAGCAAGATAGCACTGCATTTTTCAATTTGTCTCCTATGTCAGAAGAAATTGGAAATATGTTTAAATAGATTAGGGGAAAACACACCTAAGGAAGTATTAAACTGTACGCACTTGTTGTTAATTTTGGATATATTTTGCTTGAAATTCAGACCTTGCTGTGTTCCCACATAACTGTCCTGCCTGAGCAGCCTGAGTCCATTCAGAGCTGTTTTCAGCTTGTCAATGGCTGCAAAGGTAGCAAGACTGGACTAGCTCCTTGAAAGAGGTAAGAAAGCAAATTTAAGCATTCACCTCAGCTGTTGTGCAAAAACATAAACCTTTTCTAGGGTTATCTCAGAATTGATTTCCAGGTTCATTTAAGCTTGATGTTAGGGCAGAAGAAGAGTGTTTATTCAAGAAGCCAGTATGATATCTTTTATCCATTTTTGAGCTCTAAACAGTTACTGGGAACTGGGATACTGAATTGCTAAGGGAAATATTAATGCTGTGCCTACATTTGTATCATAGCTTATGTATGACTGAAGCTTACATGACGTTCTAGGTTATTTGGGGAATGACTTGAACCAGTGGAATAGCTTTTTGCAGGTTAACTAACATGGTGTGATGAAGGAAAGAAGGCTTGTCTGCCTGCTGAAGTTTACTCTGATGCCCACAGTAGTTCCTGAATTTCCTGCTTTCTAACTTCCAGTCTGCAGAAAAACACATTTTATTTGTCACTGGTACATGAAATGGAAAATGCTGTGAATGTTATAGCAGTTATACATATGCAGGTTTATATTTATATATAAGGTTCGGAGAATGTATCTTTAAAAAATGAAGGGTTTTTTTGTTACTGCTGAGTCTCTTTTAATCTTTCCTTATGTAGCAATCTCTCCATCTTCATGATTATTATCCATTGTTTTTCTCTGAACTCCATCCAGTTTGTCTACATTTTTCAAGAAATAAGGCTTCTAAAACTCTCAGTGCAATATTCCACCTTCATTGTCACTATACAGATAGGGTCTATTATCTTCCTGCTCCATGAGAGGCATAAATATCTCTGCTTTATGCAGCTCAAGGTTGAAATGGTCCTTTAGCTGCCATGTTACTTTGCAAATATATCTGATAAATAAGATTAAAAAAAGGTTTAGGAGGAAAAAAAAAAAAGAACAATAAAAAGCAGTATGTGCTGACACAACTGACAAGCAATAATTACTTCTCTGACATTACAAGAAGGTTACTAGCCTTACCTCCCACCATAAAAAAACCCACACTGTTATAAGCTGGTTTAACCAAATTAGTTTTTCCTTGTTAGTGATTGGTGATTTAACTTCTCTGCAAATTATCTAAAAATCTTCATAAAAATTAGAAGCACTTAAAAATCTTGAATAGTTAAATAATATAGATTAATAATTATTAAAAATCACTGGTTCCAGTAAAATAGTGTATGCAACCTGTGTGCACATTCCCAAGAACTCTGTACCAGATAACCTTGGATATAAGAACATCTCAGTGTTTGAACAAAACTGTCCCAAAATCTTCTATCATATAAAAAAATTAAGGGATTAAAAGAACCTACTGAAAAAGAAATTCATTCTGAGATTGCTATTAATTATTGCAAGATAGAAACCCCTCAAATGGGACTCAAGACTCCTGTTTTGGCTGCTGTCCTGAGTCTGTGTTCTGGAAAGAAAATCCTGCTGTGGCCCACCAGTGGGGCTCAATGGATCTACAGAGAATGGGAAATTAGATTCCTTTTGTGTAATTTTATGTTCATATTGCAGCCGAATATTTCATAACTATGTTTACCTTCCCTTTTACTGAATTTAGATACCAAAGGCTGGTGAAAATGTGCCTGGCTTTGCATTCCTTACCCTGCAAGGGACAACACAACCCCCTAAAGATTGTGCTTACTTTGCCCATAGGACCAATATACCAACGTAAGATTTACATCTTTTACTCTCTCTATAAAGCAGCCCATGTGAAGCTGCTTAGTCCACTGGTTGCCTAGAGAACATCAGGGAATTCTAAACACATCCATCCACAAGTTCAGGTCTAACTTGTTGTTAAGGAAATGCTGTTTGGGTCAAAAGCACACTGTTTTTCCTTCCATTCAAAGGGTCTGGCATGCGAGGCGCTGGCCGATCACCTACAAAATGGACAAACCGGCTTCTGGACTCACCGCAGCCCCGGGCATCTGCATCCGTCTGCCTGCTCTGACTTTCTCTCTCCCTGTTCTTGTGCCAAAACACTGCCCCTCAATGCTTCCAAGAACGTGGGCACAGTAGGGACTGAGAGGGAGCTGCCAGGAGTCAGATTTGGGTTCCAGAGTCTGGCATGGAAAATGTGTGTGGGTATTTTCCATCTGATCGCTGCTGGAATTAAAAACAAAAGCACTTCTCAAAAAAGAGGCTAAGATGTGTAGCAGCAATTCTGTGTCATTGGGCTGCATCATTTACTGGAGAGAATGGAGATTTTTTCTGCTGGACTTTAAAAAGGAGTAATTTCCCATGCTCTCCTCTATCTGCAATGCCCATGTGGAAGAAGCAGCAATAAAAACAGGACTTGGCTCATGCTGAGCAGGTATCCAGGGCAGGAGCACATTGATTTATGTGTTGTGTTTCTGCTTTCCATCACATGGACTTTATGAGGAATCATAAAATGGAAGGTAGAGTAATTAAGAAAGAAGTCATATGAGATCTGAGACAGAGTTGTTGCTTCCTCTGCTTGGTAGCCGGCATACACAATGAGAACTTACATTAATTCACTGAGATTCCTACTCATTACATTGTTAATTCTGTAATTAATCAGAAAGAAGCATAATTATTTTTTTAAAAAAAATCAAAAGGAGAAGAACAGGACGGGAAAAAAAACACATCTTCTGAAGCCCAGCCAGCAAAGCCTAAAAGAACAGAAATTTGTTGTCTTGTTTTGGCAGTTGGCACAGTTAAAATTCAATAAAGAAAGGAAAAGAAAATATTTTCCTGATAAATAAGCTAGGAAAAACTATTCCCTACTAGACCAGAAATAGGAAAACCAGATTTAGACATTTCTGAATTGCAGGTAATTCCCTGGAATGCTCTAGGGCTAACGTGTGTCTGCTCTGCTCCTTATTCAGTGCAAAATTGTACAGTACTATCCTTCCTTAAAAAAATATTCAGTCCTGCAATGCAGACAGTGTTGCAAAATATTGGTAAGTTCTGAAGTGCAGTGAATTTTAGAAGATAATTCAGATGAACTCAAAGGCAAGTTTACATGGTTCTGTTGGCACTCACCTAGTAAAGAGAAGGGCAAAGGTAGGAAAAGGATTCTGGAAGAGACTGCAAAACAGAAGACCTTCTGTTTGCTGTCAAGTTTTGTATTAGTAAAGTTCCTGTTGTCTTGTCCTATCAGCAATGAACTCTGTCTTTCAAGGGCTGGCACTTTGTGTCTGGATTTGGGAAGCAGTGCAATCTATTGTCACATGTTGCAGAAGATTGCCACTTGTAGGAAATCACTTTCTCAGAAAAAAGGAATCAATATTTTAAATACTTTATTGCTTCAAGTATAGATTTCAAATGTTATATAAGAAGTAAACGTGAACCAAATATGTTTCTAAGATCTATTAATATAATATGAACATTCATCTTTTAATAAATTGGAAACATCCTATTTTCATTAAGAGCTCCATATACTTTATTAGCAGACATATGAAGCTATTCCAGGAGAAAACTGAACTTTTCAATTTGAAAATGTGATACTTTCGTAACTGTGGGGTTTGGGGGTTTTTTTTCAGTCTATATGGGAAATTTTTCAAAATTGGAAATTTAATCTTTCCTGTTTTTTTTTTTTTTTCTTTTAATCACTTCCCTCTCTATAGACATCCAGCTAAATATTTTTCAAAGAACTTTATCATTTTTTAATGCTTTATCCCCTTTTAAAAGTGCTCTTTGGCAAACACCACTGTTAAAACTATGGGGAACCAAGTTAAATGTAGAATTTGCTTATATAACTGATTGCATGAAAACATCAAAGCAACTCACTCATCTCACCCCCATTATCATCATTCACTATAGTTGCATATGTAATTCAACGCTCTTGAAAGCAGCTGCACATTTTGTGCAGGAAAGAGAAAACCAGAAAAACAGTGAGATCACTAAAAGATAGAAAGTAAATATTAATAAAACAGAAAGTTCTGTCCTTTAGATGAAGGATGTATTNGATGAAGGTTGTATTTGACTGCACACTGACAGTATGTAAAAACTGAATACCTTTAATTTAATCTAGGTGTTTCTGGCCTTTCTTTTCAAGTAGGTAATTTTTCAAACCATGCCCTATCCTGCAACAGAGATGTGATATGATATTCCAAATACAGTTGAGGCAAACAACAGAAGATGTGGTTTTTCCAAAGCATTTTGGTTGTTTTTTCTTTTTTTTTTCTTTTTTCTTTTTTTTTTTTTTTTTTTTTTTTTTTTTTTTTTTTTTTTTTTTTTTTTTTTGTTTTGTTTTTTTGAAGAGGATATTCCCATAATACAGCTTTATTGATGTATGTGACAGTGGCATACCTTTTCCCTGCTGGCACGTCAGTGTGATTATTTTAACTCTAAACAGGATATATCCAACCCCACAATACTGCTCAGCGACTGACCATCTGAAGTTACACCAGGTTCAGCCCCACCTCTGATCCATGCCTCTCTTCCATGAGTCATTTGTGAAGCTATGTAATATGCAGGTCACTTAAACTGCCCCAAGCAATTTAAAAGTAAGGGATGGGATATTTGATTGAAAAAAGTGTGCAAAGATCTGCAAGGAACAGGTGTTATGTATCTTGAAGGATACTTCTGGTCAGTCTCCTGTTAGTTTTTTCCACCTCTGATGAGTACTGGACTTTGGCATCACCATCACTGGGGTGCACACCTATGCAGAACATTCAAGTATAAGGAAATTTTATGGGTCATTCCCCATACATAACTCTAACCTTCTTTGATTCCAGAGTGCATGTACAAACCTGCCTAGCAAGGAATTTAGATATTTGGTTTTTCTCCAAATCCCTTCTCTTGATGGAGTGGCCTGATGTGAGGTGAAGGAGTGTTTCACCATTCATGTTGTTTTCCTGAATGGTGAACTATGCTGAAATCAGCCAAATACCCATTGAAGGTCAAAGCAGCACTTCAGGAATAAAATATATTTACTATATACCAAAAACTAGCAGTTTTTTTAAATGTTAGTCTTTAAAATTAGGGTATTTACTCTTTTATATCTCAAATACTTTCCTCTTCTTCCTTCCCACAAAACGTAATGTTATCAGGATAGGAAGAGACATAACCAGAAAGAAAACAACACCTCTAGTTCAGATCTTCAACTGCACTGCATTGTTGGGAATACAAGAATTCTTCATACAGATTACAGATCCTGTTCCAGGAAGTTGTAACTCACAATAATCTCACTATTTTAGAGCAGGTGGAGGAAGTGGAGAACTTTTTTATGCTCATTTCTGCAGTGTTTTAAAGCTCATTTGTTTTATGAGTACTGTATATATTCTCTTCCTGATACTGTGCAGAATTCAGGGAGGGTAAAGCAAAGATGGGGCTGGCAGACATTTCATGGGAAACCAGAAAAAACTTGTGCTTTTGCTGCATCCCGATCTTCTTACCAGAGTTAGCATTCTGTTCCTATTGATTTCTTACCTTCATGACTCACTGCAATAAATTTGAATCCTAAATCAAACATCCACAAAAACAAAAGCACTGATTTTCTATCACATTTCTATTTCTGTAGTCATTTATAGCCGAGCTGTTGCATATTTAGCATTCCTGATCACATATGCTAATGTGTTACACCTTATTTGTACTCTCTTTGCAATGAAGCAAAGATGAATTGAACACAGTATATAGGACAATAGAAAGAGAGATACAAAGAAAAGTAGAAACAGAAAAAAATTGGGCACTGGGGGCAGGTTCTGGCACAATGCTCATTTATCTCTATCATCTGTAATGACATAAATGAGTGCATCTAGCTGGGGGCAAAAAATGCTGTAATTGCTAAAAACAATATAACTTATATTTTCTAGATGGGCTCTATAATAAAAGAGATACTTGTGTTTCTGAACAAATTGCCAATATTTCTATGTCTGACTTTATCACTTAGAGGGCAGAATGGGCAGTTATGAGACTTAGGTAAGAAAATAAAGGATATGGTCACCCGACATCAATTTGTCATTTTCTCCTTCAAACTGAATGTATAACATAAAAACATAAGAAAAGCATGTGTCATAATAGTAAGGCCTTGACTTTTATGGGAAAATGTAACCATTTAATATGAAAAAAGTATCTTCAAGGTGTCTCTATTAAATCAGCCCACAGCTCAGTATCAGAGAAGGGGCAACACCTGGTCTCACTATAGCCCTAACCAATGATAGCACAATTTTAATTCCAGCAAATTTCTTTTTTTTTTAATTTAGCTTATAGTTTTTTTAAGAAACAGATAATTGTCTGTTTCTAGCAGAAACATTAAAAGTTCAGGCATGCATTTGAATTGTGCATTTAAAACACTTTCTTCTGATCATCTATTCAGATAATAAACAATTTTCCTCTTCTATTCCCTGTAAGGGAAATAATTCTTAGAGTTAAGCACTTTTTGCCATTGATGTTCTCCATTTTTATCTTCTAATCAAGAGATTTTATTTTCCTGTATGCCACAAAGGTAAAGGTAGGGAAAACACTGTAACTTGTACATTCCTAATCAGTTGTGTTTCAGAAATTATTTCAGTAACTGAGCATCAGAATACAGATGGGCTGATGTGTGTTCACTTCTTAAAGATATCAGTTTATCTATGGCTACTGGGTATTTCAGTCCTAGATTTGGATAATTATTTTTTCCGTATAAAAACTCCAAACAACACAAAGCCATCACACCTCAAAGCAGCACTGCTATAAGAAGATTAAAATATTCGAGTACTAGGAAATGTGTGCAACCAAACAAAGCTGTCTCTGCAATTTCTTATAGAAGGTAGAAATTACTGGGACCCTGGTCTGTAGATGGGTCATTTGAGTTATAATGAGCAAGGGTGAAATACAACCCAATTTCCACTGACAATCAAAGAATAAGACTTCCTCTGATCTGTAAAAGCATTAAGAATATACTGTACACTTTGCAAGCTGGAGACCTCATGGCTTCTGTTTTACCTCTCAAAATAGAAGCATCATTGATTGTTATTCAAAAGGAGAACCATTTCGGTGAGACAAAAACCTAATATATTTCACACTAGAAAAAACATGTTTGCTTCTTCTCTTAGCCTGTACTACATCAAAATTTTCAAAATAAATTATCAAACAGGTCAGCCAGTTCATAAGTTTAATACCAGGCAGAAGCAAAGATGCTTGGGCAGTGAAACTGCAGGAATAATTACAGTTTTCAAAACAGGATACATACAGAAATTTATTTAAAGACATTTAAAGTACAGATTCTAGACCCAAACACTTCATTACTGCAGTGAATTTTCCCACCTTTCTCTTGTTACTAACCTCCTTGCAATATTTCTAAATTGACTTTAAAATGGTCTTTTGGGTAGATATTTTTCTGCTGTAAGGTTGGAAGAAAAATTGGTTATCTATGCCAACACTATGGATTTAGTAATTGTTATACCTCCAGAATCAATTCACCAGTGCAATAAATATGCCCTACATTTTTGTCTTAGAAGTATGTGAATTCACATTTAGCTGAATTTACAATCCTCAGCTTGTCTCCACGTAACTGTTATACCACTGAAAATGTGTAAGAGTGCTTTTGTTATGCTGTGCGGTGTCATTTATGTATGTGCTCAGGAAGAACTGTACAGTGCAGAAGTAAAACTTCCTGCACAGTAACTGCACAAAGCTTTCACACATTTACTCTTGCTTTCTAAAATACCAGTGTCAACTGAGCAGGGACTGTGTCAGGATGAACAATGACCAGAGGTAGTGGTATTCTTATGGAAGATTAGCAAGACATCTAAGCTAAAAGTTTTAATTGCTTCTCACCACCAAGCGTAACAATTATGAAAAGAAAATGACTCGAGGGTATCATGGAGAACATCTGTTCTTCTCCAAACTACTCTCTAAACAACTGCAATAGTCCAGGGTGTTTTCAAAGCAAGTGCTTTCAGCCTAGAATGTATGTAGATGCCTAATTTCAGATAAATTTAAAGATCTAGATCTCAAGTTCTTTCTAAACCTTAGACGTCCTGGTATTCAAAAAAGCAGTGATTAATTAGGCTTCATCTTGCTGAACCAAAGTAACAATAATTTAATTCGAAAACATGAGTTATTTTTGTCAAGCATTATGCTTGCTTCTGTTTTTTGTGGCTTAGAATCTGTAGGTATCTAGTAACCAAGAATCAGCTATGTGGGCTGTATCATTCGTGCCAGAGAAGAATTAAGGCCAGGAATACATTGCCAAAGTTTTCTTAAGGAGATTACTCATAGGGATTATGCTGGCTTTCAAAAGGCATCTTTTCACAAGAATAGTAAGCACAATAAAGAGATACTGAACTCGGAAGGCTTGGGTGTTCTCCTCCTGTAAATCACACTGAACTCTTTTGCAAGTGTTGACAGATTTAGCTAGCCACAAATCCAAACATTTCTCACATTTAAGAAAAGATAATTATCCTCATGACACAAGTTAACGTCTGCTAGGCAATAATCTTTTTCTTTAGTGAGAAACACTATTGCTATCAAAAACAACTATAACTTTTTTGAAGTTAAAAAAAAAGTAGGAACCCAGTAAAACAGAAATCCTCTTATCAATTCTCTCCTTTTCTCTGCTTTTGCAAGAAATAAAAGTGAGAACAAGACACTGCAGATCTACCAGTTTCTACCAAACCTGCTTATTATTCAGATTATAACAGGGTTTTGTCTAGCCAGAATTGTTCACGTAGAGAGGAAAATTGTGTAAGTTATTCCCGGATGATTAAAAACATAAAAGATTTCTGGTCTAAGCATTTCAAGCTAAGGGGGAAAAAAAAGGCTATAATCTGCAAAACTGAAACAATATTGCCTTACAATATTTTCATCACAAATACCAAGTAATTAGTATACTTTAGTGCAATAGTACTGGTCCAAGTGTCCAAGATTAGGCTTGGGTTTATGCTCTCCTGGCTTGCTGATTATAAATACATAAAATGATTATTTTTTCCATCAACAACTACTGCTGTTTATGGCTTTGTCTCAGAGCTGCTGACAGACCAGGAGCTGTGACTGCTGATTACTATGTAGAATGCAACCTTCTCTGCCTGTTTTTTTTTTTGTAAAAGCAGTGGAGACGTGTGGAAAAGGACATGAGGAAAAGGACAGAAGCACCATACAGGACTCAGGTACACTTGCTTCTAACCACAGCCTTCTTTCAACCACTTCATATTAGTACCTGCTGTGCTCTTCAAAGCAAACACGTTACCTGAGAGAGTTACATATGCAATAGCCAAGCCCCAGTGGATATTATACAGGTAATTACTACCAATCAGCTACTTAAGGCACTGAAAATTTAAAATGTAGCAGTGGTATGAAGACAGAATATCTAAATACAACACAAAATGTCTTTATCCCTGAAGAATACTGTAGGCAGACTAGCTAGTAGTGCACTAGCTTGTCAAACTTTCCAAAGGTTTTCTTCTTTTGATAGAATGCAAGACAAAGAGAGTTTGTGTTAGAAGCAAAAGAAAGCAAGTCAACAGAAATCAATCAGCTCTGGAGAGTTGAGGAGAATAAATATTTGTATATAGGTGGGAAAGTAAAATTGCTTCAATAAAAATTGTTTAAATTGTTTTTAAGTCAAAAGCAATAAAAAAAAATTAATATGCCTTTCAGTTAAAAAAATCCCTTTGTGAATTCTTTTTCAGCCAAACAGCAAAAACAACAAAATAAATAGGATTTCATTCCCCTGAAGCATTATTTTAGAGCAGTTGCCTCCAGTCAGTCACAGAGCTTGATCCTACCCTCACTGCTCTGAAACTGCTCTCACTCCTGCTATAACAAGCACCACAATTATTTCATCCTTCCCGAGATGTTTGGTTGGATGGGGTTTTTTCTGTGGCACATTTGTGTGTGGGTGCAAAACTTTCAGCCAAGGGGACTCAAAAATCTTCAGTTAAAATCAGTTTTCAAGAAGAAAAAGCAAAATGTTAGACTAATATTCAACAGAAAGACAAGGAGTAGTTCAGTTATAATATTCCCAGCAAAAGCCTCCTTTCCAATAATTACTAGCACCAAATGTTCATCATTTCATCTCAAGTGAAAATGAAAGGAGCCAGATGTGTCAATTTACTGGAAAACAAGAAAGCACTAGCCCATAGATTTACACGTTCTCATTCACCCCTTTTGGTAATTTTATGAATATATTTAAAATACTTCCAACTAGAGTTGCAGACATCCATCAAATTCCAGCCATAGACAACTCAATTTTTCTTTGAATGGGACTATACTTAGCATTCCCTCACCATAATGAATGGACATCTTGGATAGATGGTACATCCTTCAGCCCTTTACAAAACAGACTTCATTTATAGCCCCAGAAATGTGATGTACTGAACAAAGTGCTTGACCTGAAAGACTGGGAGTGCCAAGGGGATGTTGCTAACAGCAGGAAATGTTTTATTATACTTGAAGTCTTCTGTAATGCCATATTGTGAAAACTGTCCTGGGCCCCAAAATCACACATGAACATGGAGAGAAACAACTCAATCCTTTGTGCTTCTGAATGCCGTGCTGGCATACCACATTTATTATTTACCATAATAAATAGCAGAAGAGAATGCTGAAATTCATCATCAAAATTAGAAGGGATTTCACATTAGCATTGTCATTTTTCTCCTTGATTTTCCTCTTTTAAGAAGAAAGGCTACGATTCATTTGAAATAGCTTATCTCTAAGATGAAGTGATATTGTGCTATACAGTAATTTGTAAAATCTAATTAATTTTTGTACCCAGAACTGTATTCTGTCACTGAATGGAAAGAGAAAGTTGAACTTCAAGTCAGCTCATTCAAATCAAGAGTCACCTGCTGGCTTTCTAATCAATACAAGACAGAAATACTTTTATACCTTATAGTCTGAACCTGTAACCATACAAACAGGTACAAATAAATTGTTGCCAAATCTCTTAAAATTTTGAAAAAATTTTATATAAATTTTCATTTTTAATACTCGTTAATTTGTAGATTTAATAAGGTTACTGGCTTGATTCAGTGGACTTGATGACCTCTGTACTGAGATCAGCTTTGAACAGTGATACTTATTTAGGATTTGAGTTTCTGCAACTAAAGCTGAGATGCAGATGTCTAAGTCATCTAGCTTTAGCCTTGAATCTGGCATCCCCACATTGTAGTTATTGTAGAGAGATGATTTCTCAGGAGAAAAAGAAATCTGTTAGGATTTTTCATACTAAGCTGATGGTACTGTCGTCACCATACACAATCAACACGTGAAGTAAAATTTGCTTAGAAATCTTCAGCAGATATTGTTTTGGCCTGCTCTAGACTCTTGAAAGCTACTTGAAAGAGAAATAAAAGGTTACAAAATGCCAATAGAGTTGGATTCCACTTCTTCAGTTATAAAATTCATGAATTTAAAAGCAAATTGGTATCTTTAAGACAGAACTGAAAATGTCACAGAAGGTAAAGAGGAGACTTGAGTTCTAAACCCCAGATGTCTACCACTGCAGGCAGTCATTCTGGCTACCTCAGAAAGGCCACAGAACGTGACAGAAAAATGCTTTCCAAGACCCAAGTTCACTAAATTTAAGCTCCTGTAAAAAGGTCAAAAATCTGCAGCCATTGTGTAACATATGAAAATATTTCTTGGATTCAAAGGCATGTTCCACCACCATCCGATGTCCTTGGTGTCTCCAAAAGCAAGGAATATTTTAAATATGATTCCTAGTATAAAGCATGTTCTACACTGGAGATGAAGAATAATCCCAGTTCTTCCTTCTATCTTCACTTTTGTTTTAACACCTTTTGTTAATGTTTGGCGTAGTCATGATCATACAAACAGGACATGTAAACAGCAGAAAGCTGAGAAAATATAGTGTGTATAGCACAATAAGTTTCCTCTATCTATCTCCTGCCCTCAGCTGCAGCCTCCTGTGTTTCTCAAGGATAGAAGGCACAAACAACAAAGCTGAAGGGCAGAGTGACTTCCAGGGTCAGAAGGACCTTGCTGGCTCACAGAGATTCAGAAATTCTGAAACGTGAAACTCTTACAGGCACAAAAATACAATGAACTAGTCTTCTTTCATATCCTCTTGGAGATATCAACACATTAGATGTCTGTCATTTCATGTCAGAAATTTGATTTACCAAACCAAATGTGTATATTTAGCTATAATTTTAATTACATGCTCCTTTCCATAAGTTTATGTACTAAGCAAAAAGTAAGAGGAAAAGGGGAAATTGTCCCTTGCCATTACAAGCTTTTCAAAATGTTGCTCTTTGGAAATTTAGGAGTCATATTCAACCTTTCAATCAAATTTAATGCTCAACTAAATTTAAAACATTTGATCTTCTACAACATTAAGTTGCCTTTCAATAATTGTTTTGTTACCCTCTATTTGCCTCAAATATAAAGAACCGTCACATAATCTATTTACATTAATTTGGTCAAACTGGGCTAAATAAACCAACCTCTTTTAATATTTCTTCATAATACAGTTATTTCAGTGCTCTGATCATTTTACTAACCTCTTTTAGAATGTGTTCCAATTTACTGGTACATCAGAACACAGCAAAGTTTTTCCAGTGTCTTGTAGAATGATCATTCCCACCTCTGACTCTAAAAGTATTTCACCTACTTCATCCTTGAATTTCATGAGATTTTTTCAAAGCTGTTTCATATTGGTGGTTTGTTGCTGTTATATGATCAGTCAAAACAGAGCGGTCTCTTTCCCCTCCTTTGTTTGTAGCTATCTAATTGTTACTTCAGACTAGAAGTGCTTGGACTATGAGATTTTTGCACTTTATGTCACCAATTTTCTGACTCTTTAGCTGGAAAGGACATTTGACCCTTCTTGTACAACAGTTTGGCCATCTTGGCTCTGTCAAGGACTCCCAAATCAAAAGACCACACAGACCTGTATTTGTTCATATTCTGATGTTACTAATGCATGAAATAGGAACAGCCTCAGAACCAGCTTCTGAGGGACGTTATTCCTGTTAGTATGCCTTTGGTGCAACCCACAATAGACTTCTTAGACAGTTTCTCACATAATTCCTAGTTCTTTTATCAATCCCTTTACTTTCCACCATAGACAATAGTATCATATGGAAAAACACAGCAAAAGATATTTACTTAAATTGATATAGATGAAGCTCAATGAATTAATTCCATCTAAGAAAGTAGTCATTTTAGCAGAAAAGATGTAAAATTAATGAAATACCATTCACCTTTGATGATCGATTATTTCAATTTATCTCACTTTACCACCTACCAATTACCTCTATCCCTTATTGTTCTTTGTTCCAAAAACATGTTCTCAGTATTCAGGTCAACCTAATAGACCCATTTTTGCTTATATCATTTTTTTTACTGTTTCAGTACAATTTTTTCCTATTTTCCAGTCATCAGGTAGTATCCTCCCAAATAAAAATTGATTTTAATTTTTATATACTAAAATACTTTCTACATTTAAAAGAGTAATAGACAGAGTGCTAAGTACTTTCTAAGCTTGTATTTTGCTAACTTCTAGAAGGCATATTTACAGAACAGGGGCTGCTTTGAAGTCTATATCAATATGCAAGGAGCTTTGCATAAGATCTATCTTGCATTCTGTTACTTGAAACATAACAACTCAAGCTAAATTTAGTTATGATTAAGTCAACATCACCACTGTAATAATCCTGGAAGGATATAAGACTAAGGTACCACTGGTGGAAATCTTGCAGTGAGCTGTAATCACTTCCTTTTAGGTCATATATTTCTGTGCTGTACTAAAAATATTTTTCTAAAGGCATTGTTCTTACTGACTAAAGTACTAGAATTAGAAAAAATTTCCATAAAAATCCCTTGCATTTTCAAAAAGATATTGTAATTTTTTTTCACATCAAGCAAAATTTGTACTTAAGAAAGGTTAGTGTTTGCATTTTTTAAAGAAAAGACAATAGATACAAAAAAATAATTTTGTTTGGGTTTGTTGATTTGGTTTTAATTATAGACTGTGTTACTTGTTGATTAGGCAATAACAATATAGGGGTTTGAGCAAAAATTATGCCCCAGTACAAGCAATTAGAGGAAATTTGTAACAAAAAGTTTTTTTACTTTTGTCACAGAAAAACCCTGAGAAGATCAATAAGTATTGCAGGACGGTTTTGCTTCATTATGAAATTGATCCTTCCAATATAAAGAAATCATTTATTTCATCATTTTTTCTGTTCTGATAGGTACATTAAAATTAATCTTGTACTCTCCATGTCTGTTGTAGCAAAACAGAATCTTTCAAGGAGGGACGCACAGTACATTATTTCTTTTTATTATTAGTTATTATCCACAGCAAACCAAAATATGCAATGCACTGGCTAATTGTCCCTTAGTGGGAACACACAGATAACTACATCAACTAAAATATTAACTTCATATTAAATGACCATTTATATTTCATTTAAAAAGTTGTCAGTTTCCATGTCTGAGAGCAGGCGATGAAAAAAATCACACATGTTGAGTTTAAAAGGAGACTGCAGTGTTTTGCTAAATGTGATGCCAACCAATAGCAGGCCATAGGCAAAAAGCTCTGTATGGCTTTATTTCCATCTGGGAGTAATGGCACAGCGCAAACCCCTAATTTACATGACTAAATTACCTTTTTCCAGGCAGCCTTTTATATCACAGCTGTCTCCTGATCTGGGGTCCTATCTTACAGTGGACACATGATGGGGTTATTTTAAATAGGATTCAAAATCATGATAAAACCGTCAATTTACATCTCTTCCACCCTACAAAATAAAACTCCCTAATCTTTGTAAGAAAAACACCAGGTTTTCAGTCCATTGTCTACAAAAAGGTCAGGAGTGTTTTGTGGGGTTATTTTTTGTTTGTTTGTTTGTTTGGAGGTTTTTAAATCTGAAATCTGTTCATGGTGCATACCTATATAAGGCGTAATAGTCAGTATTCTCTTTTGTACTGTAGAGGTATCCAAAGTTACTTCATTGCCATCAGGAATGAAATGCAATACAGACGCAGGTATTACATCACATCCACAATTCTGGTCTACATATGAATATCTGTGTTGTTTGAAAATAAATAACTATCACCTTGAACCCCAGGTTTACTGCATGTCTCCTATGAACTCTAGCTGCTTTAGGAATTTGAAATTAGCAGTATTTTAAGGGATACAAAAGTACATTTAATCAATACTGTTTAACAACCTTCCTGACAAAGAGGGAGACATTGTCTGTCTCTCAGTATGAACCTTTCCCCTCTCTCACTCTTCAGTACAAGAGATGATTTCACAACCTGCAGCTACCTCGCTCAGGTGTCACAGACAACTTCATTTGCATGATGGCCCTATCCATTTTCATCTGTGTTTACCTCTGAAGAAGACAAAAAGGATTGTTGCCAAAGTCCTATCACAGCACAGGCGATACCAGATGCATTCTGGTTTTTACACAGTGAAATATTAACTCACGGACCTGTTAATCACAGCTTTTCATTCAGAGGAATATGGAAACTAATAACAATGCAGAACACTAAAAGGAAACACTGTTCTCCCTTTTTAGCACAGATCTCTCGCAAGGGAGACATTGTCTTAACTGTACTCTCATGACAGTAGGTGATCATTCAAAGGGTGAAAACTATGAGGATATAAAAAGTTTTTCACCCCAGTTATAACACAGAATTCTACACTAATTTAATTTGGATGCTTACTGAAATTCTACACTAATTTGCTAAATTGCTTGCTAGCTTGCTTTCAGAAGTCTTTTTCAATAGATATAATTTCAACAATATACTTTATCTTGTTGGAGGACATTCAAGAATTCTTTTTTCAAGCCACAGGGATATGATGTTTTTCAAACTGAAATCATAGCATTTGATAGGGTAGAGCATAAAATCAATAAAGTAATATAAAATAAGATAAATGAGTTATCTTTTTGGGAATCTTTTGGTTAAATGTATGACAAGCTTTGTGCAAAAAGTGAATAGCTGATGAAAATCTCTCTTGAGCATGAGAAAACTGGATTATCAATTAGCCATGTGTCTTCAAAAATCTCCTTTTCTCAAGCAGCCTTCAGTTTTACCCTCATTTGTCAAGTGCCAGCAAAAAATGTTTGTGATACACAGCAAAGCCTTGCTTGCAGGCTGCCATTTTCTTCTTAAAAACTAAAGCTTGGTAAGCCTCACTAAACCTGTCTAGTAAAATCCCTTACAGCAAAAACAAAGCATGAAGAATTTCTTAAAGTTAATTATTTCAGTGATTTAAAATAATATTAAAGTCAAGCTGAAAAATTGTCAGCCACTCTAAGGTCCCAGGGAAAATCCTCATCCTTAGGCAGTAAGAAACTGGGACCACAGAACATAATCATAGACCTGAGGCCTAAAGGTCTGGGGTTGTTAAGGGTTTGGGTTTCAACTTCTATTAATGCCCAGAAGCAACCCATCCTGTAGTCAGCTTGCGATGGACTGAGACTGTTTCCTCTTGTTTTGCTGAGTCTTCCTGTATGTATATTAGAAAAACTGGTATGTCTCAACAGCAAGAAATATAGTAGTTTTTGTAGGGGCAAAATTTAATTTTGTGTGTTGGAGTTAATAGAAAAGCTTTGACTTAACGATTCTCCTGAATCTGGGCATTACCATACTCCCTGGGAATTCAGATTGATCTGTTTTTTCCTCACGGATATTTCTAAGGTATAAAAGCACTGAAAAACATAGTGTTTGCAGTACATAATGCTAATCTGCTTTCTTTAAATTTTCTACTGCCAGCAAATGTTTCATCAAAATAAGACCACATCCATATGCTAGCTGGGAAAGAAGAAGGTAGAATTAGAAAATGATTGATACTGTTATTAACCAAATCCTTTGACTCCCTTACAAGGAACATTTTTAATTCCTCATATATTTATTGACATTAAATTTCTCTGCTCTTTCCCAGTTTGCTATTCGTAGTGAATTTAATTGCACACCAAGGCCTGTAAAGCAAAGGCAGCCTACTAGAGAAATGGCCATAAAGCTGTTATAACTTCATCACACATCAATGGCATGCTATTTTTAATTTTAAACTTCATGGCTCCTTGTGCCTCCTGGATAACTCTATCTCCAAGACTACAGTTACCTCTTCATCTCATAAACAATTGGAATAACAGCTGATCTTAGCTCTGCATATGCTGTTTTATGTTAAACACAGTTTAATATCCATAAAATAAGTCAGGTTAACAGCACTAAAAATAGAATCATCTTGATCATTGTGAAACAACAATATCATAGAGGGTGATGACAAAGTTTTACTTACGGGGACACACAATCAAAAAATCATAGAATATCCTGACCTGGAAGGGACCCACAAAGATCACCAAAATCCAGCTCCTGACCCTGCACAAGAACACCCCCAAGAGTCACTCCATGTGTCCAAGAGCATTGTCCAAACACTTCTTGAACTCTGTCAAGTTTGGTGCTGTGACTATTTCTCTAGGGAGGCTGTTTCAGTGCCCAACCCCCCTCTGGGCAAAGAACCTTTTCCTGATACCTAAGGTAAATTTCCCCTGACTCAGCTTCATGACATTCCCTGGGTCCTGTCACTAGCCACCAGAGCAAAATCAGTGCCTGCCCCTCCTCTTTCCCTCATGAGGAAGTTGTAACTGCAGTGAGGTCTCCCTTCAGTCTCGCATTCTCCAGGCTAAACAGACCAAGTGATCTCAGGCACTCCTCATACAGCTTCCCCTACTTCACCTCCTTTGGACACTCTCTTATATTTTTGTATCTTGATTATATTTTGGCACCCAAAACTTCACCGAGTACTTGAGGTGAGGTCACACCAGTGCAGAGTAGAGCAGGACAATCACATCCTTTGTTCAGATTTCTTCTCTATGTTGCTCTGCCTGGACCACAGAATTGAACAAGTTCTACTAGAGTTGAAAAGTTTGTAAATCCCATTCTTTGTCATGGTGAAGAATTATGTTCTATGCCTTTCATGAATTATCTAAGAACTAATGAAATATTTTACTGTTCCTCCTTCTGAAACATTGTTCCACAACCTCAGTGCTGTGAAGACTAGAGTATTTTCAGCATGAATCTATCTCACTCCAGTGCTCAGGGGTCTTTTACAAGTACAACATATTCATTTAAGCAATTTTTTCTCATTTTGCAGTTTAACACAGAAAGCTATTCAGAGACAGTGGTCATAGTCTTTCTCAGCCTTTCTTTTGCTTTTCTGAACAAACCAAACACTTCAAGCCAGCTGTTAAAAGAGAGGCTTTCCAGTTCTCTTAATTTCCAGTTCCAATTTTAAGATGGAGACTGAGTACTATTACTTCTATATTACTGTTAGAAAAGCAGCTTTAAATCATATTTGGAAGTGAGAAGCATGCCTGGAATAAGTTGAGCCTCAAGTTGCTATGTCTCTGTCCACTTTTTCAAACAAGAAATCATCCTTATTCTCTGACATTAGTATTAAGACTGACTAAGGGGCATTCCTAATCAGTCCCGTGTCTGTTCAGGCTTTGGCACTTTCACTGATGTTTAGAATTTTACCTTCATGCTAATAGCATCTTGAAAATATTGTTTGCCAAGAGCTGTCTTGAGATTGTCATCCTAACAGTCTGCAAGACAATACACCTCTACAGACCTCCAGCCTTCCTCAGGGGGTCTTGTTTCGGCCGGTACTCTATTGGTCACACATATCTTAGTGCTTTCCTAAAGCTTCTGTATACATGGTAATCAGCATGCCAGCAAGGCTAAAATCACCAAAAGCCGAAATAAAAAATTCTGAGCTTGGTAGGGCTTGCTCAGAAAACAAACATGGGACCCTGTGAAGGATCAAATCATGGATCATTTTCTTAAAGGTTAGAGAAACAATCTGAAATGCAATTATTTAGCTATACCCGTAGATACAACTATCTACAGATACAGAAATAAACTTTTGCATCTCAAAAGTTGCAGGTAAATCTGAATTAGACATGAATTTCCTGACATGGTTGTCACTAACATAGTCTTCTCCCTGCTTTATCACACAGTTCAGAGAGGGACATTAAAAAACCCAACAAAACGGTAACAACAGAAGCCATGAAGACCATTTTCCTCTAGCAATTATAGAATGAACAATGTTTCAAGCTCAGTTTAGACCATATTTGGCCATGAGTATATCTGAAAGTGATTTCAACCATTACTGTTATCAGTCACTGTGCCGTGACAAGACCAATGTGTCAGCACCATGGATGGGAGAGCAGCACATTTTTTTTCCCAAGAGACATACATCAATGTCTCCAAGAGAGCAGAAAAGAGAGTGTGAAATATTTCTGAGACTGGTTTTATTTGATCTATTTCAGACTTTGATATAAAGAAAAGAGTCACTGTTTGTCTTCATGGAACTATCACAAGAAAAACCTTTCATTTTTATCTCAGATAATGTTCAAATTGCAGCCAGACAGCAATGGAATGGAAAATCATCACGTGAAACAGAATGGTTTGGAAGTAAAGATATGAAGGGGAAAACTGTTAAAAACGCAGGACATAATTATGCCTTGTTTATCTCTGCATCAGCTTATTGTCCATTAAAGTAAAATCTGGGTAGAGTTCACTGCTTAGGGTAGAAAAAATTCAGTGGAAGAATGAAACATCTCGAGAATAGGGGACCCTGGTTTGAGACACATTTACAGGTAAATTTCCAGATTATGTGACTGGAATAAATTGACAAGTTTTTATTTTCTCCAGAACTATTACACGTTTTCTGTAGAAAGTCTGACTTTATGTAAGACAATTATATATAAATTACTGTTATGCAACTATTAAATGAATAGTTATGCCACCAGAATTTACAAAATTCTGAGAATGAACCTACATTTCTGTGATTAAAAGGCTATTTTTATCTCTTAATTATCCAAAAGAGCCCTTCTATATTCAGATCTAACAAGAGTAAGAATGGGAGTATTCTGAGGGATTGTGAACATCCAGACCAGGATGTAAATGTAATATAATTTATTTATCCATTGTACAAAAAGTGAATTAGAAATCATATGAACAACTTATTAGCAGTGTAAAACGGTTTTGTGCTGTCTTGCCTTGGCATTCAGGTATTAACACTTTGCTGGAATGACCACAATAGGAGATGTTTTTATATAAGAGCTGGAGTTGTTCAGCCAGGAGAAGAGAAGTCTCCAGGGAGATTTTTGTAACAGCCTTCCAGTATCTGAAGGATACTGGAAAAGAGATGGAAAGAAACTTTTTACAGGGGCATGTAGAGACAGCACAAATGAACATGGCTTCTAATGGAAAAAGAGCAGCTTTAGATTAGATATTAGGAAGATTTTTTTTTTTTTACTGTGAACATGGTAAGGCAAAAGAACAGGTTGCCCACAGAAGTGGTGGATGTCCCACCTCTGGAAGTGTTCAAGGCCAGGTTGCATGAGGCTCTGAGCAACCTGGTCTGGTGGAAGGTGTCCCTGCCCATGGGAGGGGCATTGTAACTAAAGGACTTTCATGTCCTCTCCAGCCCAAACCATTCTACATTTTATGACTCAGGTCTGTGGGATTACAAAACTTCTGAAATGACTGCACTGCTCTTTGTACACACAGGGACCTGACAAGAATAGCACAGGTCATTCTGACATCTCCCACCGTGAATAAAAGAGAATGGCCACTTTTCCTTCTTCATGTCTGTGAGGGGAATGGGAACATTTTACAAAGTCTTCTGGCAGCAAGGAGATCTAGAAGGCATTATGTCCCTCTGTTCTGTCACACAAATGCTAGCAAGCAGTTACAAAAACAGATAGCCTCTCGTTATTGTGAAACATCTCACAGGGGAGAAGGTTGGTTGAAGGTAGTGAACACAGTTACTATTTTGTTTTAGTCTGTCAGCTGCCTGAGGCTTTCTGTCAAAAAAACCAAAACAAAGCCTAGCCCAGAATACAGTTGTTTTCCCAAAGTAAGCAATTTCCTAATGTTCTAGCTACATGTACTTAGCATTTTCCATCACAGTCTAATTTCCAGTGTTTACTATGATTATGTCAGGATACATGGCACATAATAAGTCAGCTTAATTTTTTCCATATTAACAAATTAGCGCCTAGGAAGTCTCTATTAGACTTCTGTAGTATTTTCTGGATGTATGAATGATTTTTCAGCAGCGAAAAAATTGCTTCTGGGTTTCAAATTCACAGTCTCATCCCTTCTTCAAACTAGGTTTTCACACCGTTGCAATGCAAAATGTAAACCATTTATAAATGAAAATCAATCTATCAGAAATGCATATAAGGAACATAACTTCCAAGAGAAATTTTGTATTTACACTCAAAAGATAAGTGGACTTCACTACATTTTTAATGATCTTCGAATGAAATTTATTTTGAGCTTGCATATTTGCCACTTTCCTGGGCTACAATAATCATGTTTGGCTGCCCTTAAGTCTCATTGATTTAATTCCCAATTAAATTCCATAAAAATTTACTGAAAGAAGCCTAAGAATTTTAGTAAGCAAAGAGATAACTTATTATAAAAGATAAGGTTTTTGCTATTCTTTTGAAAGCAGTTAATAAAAATATGTAGCCTCTGTATTATAAGTACTCTGGTATTATCTGAGTAGAGTATTTATGATAATGTATTCCCTCAGGTATTAATTGCATGACTGTTTGTTTTATAGAAAGTATTTAAATGTAAATTAGAAATATTAGCTTGCTCTATTTCAATTTTTTTACTGGTAAAATGCAACCTATACAGTGAATACAATTATGATGTTAATCACTGCTACATTTCTTTTTTTTCCATGGTACAGTCTTCCTTTTTTTCATATTTCTGAGGATTATTTTTTATGTCACTTCTCCTTACTTTTGTATATCAGTGATATGGAGTTATCTGTTTCACATTATATGAATTCTATTTGTATCCGTCACTTTTTGTTGTATGCAAAGGCTAAAAATTCATAAATATGTTAAAGAAAAAAAAAAGGAGAAATAGAAAGATTGATTTCCATTTCCCAGGAGGTCTGTCAGGTCTACATTGAATCAGAAAAGAGTTAAAGGAGTGCTGTCTCTCACCAGCATTTGATTTTCCACAAAGCACTTTCAAAAACAAAACCAGCAAGTGTTCTCTAAGCTGTGTGCAGACCATTTTGTATTTAGCAAGCAGGAAGCACACTGTCATTTGTTTCTGTCATATTATTCCACTGGGTGACAAGAACAAATTCCGATGAAGCACTAAAGAAAACGCACTTAAGATATGTACCTCAGCTTGCATCAAGGGGCACTGGATTGTTTTTGTGAGCTGCAATAAAGTGGTGCCTGTGTACAACATAAACAAAAAAAGGACTGCCAAAGTGATCTACAGAACTGGAAAAAGGCAAAGTTTGGCAGATTCTGTATTCCCAGGGAGTAGTGAATAGTTATTATCTACTTAAGTTCACTTTCTTAATATTTCCTTCCTTCTGACTGAGCAAAGCATTGAATCAACAAATTGATTCTTAAGGAAGAACTCTGAGAATAATGGAAAAAAAACCAATATAAAATCAATGCACAAATTCAGAAGGCCAAAAAATTTAAATATTTATATTTGTATGTTTATAGACTAATCCTAAATCCCCAAGATCAATGATACTATCGCATACTAGGCCTTCATCCTCATTACAGGAATAAATCCTCGGTCAGTTGAATAAGTCACCTTCCGTTTCCTTTTTAATAGGTGTTTTTCCTTTTACACCTAGGGATCCTTAAACTCTCTTCTGGTTTCATGCTCATTCACTGCATAAAGGTAGCAAATACAATTTCTGGAAAGTTCAATTTACACATCTTACAGCCTGCAATTTTAATGTTGGTTTTTTGTGACCATCCTCAAAGGACTGAAATAAAACTTTTATTCTGCCAAATATAGACCTGACATGCATTCTTTTGCAAATTGGAATTCATGAGATCAATTAAAATATGAATAAGTATTGCAAACTGAAATTGGTTTGCATTCTGAGCAGGAAAGCCTGCGGGAATATACAAATGCTGCAATGGTTCTCTTGGGAAGTAAACTCTAACATTTAAAAAATGTGTCATTTCCCACATGATTAACAGAAGCCATACTCTGAGAATACACATATACCCTGCCACCCTGTCTCAGATTTAGAACTTTTGCTACACACAAACAGAAATCCTCCCCCAAAATAGCTCTGCCTAGGCAGTATTGCTAGTATCACTGATCTTACTGAATACATCTCCCTGAACAGAATACATTTCAAAGTTTCTCAGATGTTGCAGAGAGTAAAGCTGGGCAGAGATGCAGTGATATTGGCAAGTCACTTCATAAACCATGAAGAGAATCACACACCCAAAGTCTGATCATGACTGTGCTGCTAGCACAGGTGGGATTTCCCTAGAGGCGAGGGGAGGAGGCAGGAGAGTATGGGAGTCATCAGATGCTGCTTTGTACAGGGACAGAAAAATCTGCAGAGCCTGGTTCAACTGACTAAAATCTATAAAATGTCTTTCTGTGTTCTCTTAATGGAAGATGGAGAGCTGCTTATCATGCTTTTTAAAAAGCCCAGTTTGCACATTTTCTTTAATGCTATAGGGCATACATTGTCAGAACGTGATTCTGAACTACATTTTGAAGTAGTTTTGGCTCTG
This sequence comes from Machaerirhynchus nigripectus, assembly GCA_013397975.1. Taxonomy (NCBI): domain Eukaryota; kingdom Metazoa; phylum Chordata; class Aves; order Passeriformes; family Dicruridae; genus Machaerirhynchus; species Machaerirhynchus nigripectus. Next base: position 3,067,152 of record VZRQ01000586.1, read on the forward strand.
TCACAGGAGGATACAATTTGACATAGGTGAAATATACTTTGAACTATATTCAAATAAGATTTCTTCTTCTTTTTGTATCCACAAGGACGTGGTTGTGTAGTCACAAAGGATGAGCAAAGTAGGTTATCAAACATCATTGCATCAAGAAAGGAAATACTCATTTCCCTCTGTTTGCTCAGGAGAACTTTCAAAAGCCTAAGATGCAGATCTTATATTCATTTGATGGCCATAGAGTATGATATTTGCACAAGAAAAATAAGATAATATTTTTACATCGCAGATGGTTATCCTTTGTTTCTTTTGTTGCAAAGAATTGCTAAGATACCTCAATAAATGAATCTTTGTTGTCAGGGATCGTTATATGATAGTGCCAGAGAACCTGGGCGATACTGCAAGTCCATAGTACTAGGCATGAAGAAGGTATCTACTGACTTCTCCAAGCTCAGGAACTTACTGTCTTAAAGTAAATCAGAGAGAAAGGTGACATGGAAATTCAGAGATGCAAAGCGTCTCTGTCTTGGCTCAGCAGCAGGCTGATGAGGGAAGGAATAATGCATAATGTATCACTTTGAACATGTCAATGAAACTTTTAAATTTCTGGAATCAATCTCAATATGAGGATGTCGTGCTCACTGATGTATCTGTCTGAAAAGATGCTGTATTTTAACTCTCCTCCAGAGATTCAATGTTTACTTTTTTTTTTTTATTCGCTAGGTATGTTAGCAAGATATGTTTTAATGAATGTGTTTATTTTGCATTTTCTGTATTCACAGCACCAGAAAATATTTTATTATAGAATTATGAATCAGTATTTTTTTTCATGCAATGTCTGACATTTCGATATATAACAAAACTCCTAAGGCTATGTGCTTGTGAGATCAAGCACTTGAACTTCTAGCCTGACATGTATGGATGAGGCCTATTTTTCTTCCACCCTTATTCCACTTTTTATGTTTTGGTCTTTTCTTATATAAATCTCTCTTCAAAACTTACATACATGTTAGTATGAATAATCCTTTCCCTTTGGAATTCTCTATGTCTTAGAGTAGAAATTACGTAAATTCTGGTTTAAATTATTTTAATTTAAAATCATTTAGATTACTGAAATTATTACGGTTTGTAATTATCCTCTGTGCATCTAATGTCTCTGCCAAAAATCTTCTGTAACAACAGATTGAGGTGAAAGAATCACATTTTATTTCATCAGAAGCAACGTTTTTAACAGTTCCAGCACGGAACTGATATGTAGTGAGGCAATTTCCCAGTGCCTTTTCCTTCGAAGCTAGTATTTTGCATACCGTGCATCCCTGAGCCTGGTTTCCTGAAGGAGAGATTTTCTCATGAAGGATCCCTTATAGCTGGCAATTTTCAGAAAGCCTGTAAAAGTTCAAAGGGCTGAACTCTAATCTGAATAGTAGGAAGTTTACATGGTTTTGATGCATTGTGAGTACACTAAGCTAAAATGTCTGACTATTTTTCCCACCCCTTTTCATCTCTCCCAGAAAGGACACTGAAAGCAAAACATTATCTTAAAAACATTATGTTCTCGAAAGAAAGCAATAAATGCTATATTTCAAGCCTGGTATCAGGAATGTAATTTTGAGATAGAATCTGCTAAGCAACTTCAAATTTGGAAAACATAAAATGTATATTACGCTCCTCTATTTAAAAAACCCACAAAACCACACAATATTTTTGTCACTCAGGCGTTTAATTAGAATTTCAAAAATAGATTAATTGTAATTGGAAATGTAATAAACTATAGTTTGGGATTTTTTTCTAGGGAAATCCAAATTAACATAGTTAATGAAATTACTTTACTTTTTTGCTTTGTCAGTAAACTAAATCCCTTCCACAGCTTTTTATTTGGAAAAAAACCCAACCAAATAGATAATCTGCTAAAGCAAATGGTCTGCTTTTTCACCCAGGGATTACAAAAGCTATTAAGGCAAATTCCTGTGAACTACATCAACAGTACTTTAAAATGAACTTTTAACACCTTACAAATGTTATTTTATTGGGAAAAAATGACACCAATTTCTCTAAATGCCAGAGGGATTTAAACTGTGGTAAGATGAAGTCAGTGGTTTTATGAAGTGTATTATCTTCTGGATACTGGTTTGTTGAAGGTTTTAAAACCATTATCTCACTAAGCTCACAAGTAATGCTAAGAATGCCTATGAGCTCATTTGAAGCTGATCTGCAGTGTAATGAAGAAAAACAATATATTTTCTTCCAGCTGCCAAACTAGCATGAATGAACTAAGCCACTCTGGACATGTTTGAGGAACGTGGAAAAAAAGCCTGTAAACATCAAGCAGGAGCTTCCCAGTGCTGGCAAAATACATATGAGCAGGTTTGGGTATGATTCTTTGTTCAATGCCAATAGCTCAGCAAAGTCTCTTCCTCTGCCCGAGTTCTTCAACGTGGTGAAAGCAAAGTTGTGCTTTGCTGTGGCTGAACTGCAACAAAACCTTGTTACAGGGAGTTTTTGAGTGTGGGACCCCGAACTGTGCTGAGAGATTCTCGTTGCTTGTCTTGATTCCTCAAATGTTCAATGAAATGTAACTTCAAAACATAGGACAGGGTGTAGACAGCAAAAAAATACCCAAGCATTTGGGAAGGCGCGCATTGTACAGCTAAATAAAAGAAAGCTCAGCTGCATTTCTTCTTCTAAATGATTTTTATTTCATTTTCAAAAATCCATAAATCTGTATGGCTTAAAAAATGGATGCTGTGATTGGTTTTGGAGAAAAATATTTTGCTTCAGCAGAGTCAAAGCATGACACAGTGCTGAACTTAAGAATAATTTCCACACTAACATTAAAACATTTCATACCCCTAATGCCAAGAAAGGGGTATGAAATGTTGTCTCTTTTTTTGTTCTAAGTGACACCATTGAAAAAATTAGCACGATTCCAGAAAGCATATGTATTTTCACATCAATGGGAAAATGTTGTCAAATAATTTCTGACTGAATTAAGAAATATAATTGAAAATATGTTTTTTAAAAATGTGAAAATAACATTAATTTCCCTACACATGCTTTTTCTTTTTTTTTTTTTTTTTTT
>VZRQ01000586.1:3070234-3145580 GCA_013397975.1 Machaerirhynchus nigripectus
TTTTTTTTTTTTTTTTTTTTTTTGCTAGTTTAGCAATCATTTTTACTCAAAATTCTATCCTTTTCTACTCTTAATAGAGCTTTTGGTTTTTTTAGTTGGCAATGATATTTATCCTCCTTATGATACTATATTAATCCTTGCACATTATTTCAGGGTAGCCTGGGTACAGGGAAAAATAACCATGTGTATGTAACATACTTTGATGTATAGATGAGCTTTGATGTATAGAAGGGAGGTAAATATGTGATAAAATTCCTTCTCTTTTAATACATTTACTGATTTAGTAGTCACCATAAGGCATTTCTCATCACTTTTTAAAATGAAAGTGTACAGTCTTTTTGGTTGATGCATTTGCATTTAAATTATTTGCTAATATAAACAATACATTACTGTGAAAATTTGTGGTTTTAAACTAAGTTATCATTAAATCTGACTTTTTTATGGTAGGTCTGTCAATCAAATGACAAATAGTTAACATGAAAAATGTGTGTTGCTGTTTGAGTTGTAATCATTTAATCTTAATCTTACTTTATTAAAAAACAAACAAAAACCCATTAAGTTAGATGTTGCACATGAAGAATCTGTTTCAAATCAAACTGCTGGGAATCCTATTTGAATATTTCCAGCAGAGAACATCATTTTCTAAATTAGCAAGAAACAGAGATTTTATTTTAATATATTTAGAACAAACCAAAACCAAACCAAAAAATTCCAACTGGATTTATCATCAGAAACACAGCTTTGTGACTGCATAGCTGTGGGGTAGATAACAGGACATTTCTAAATGAACCATCAGGAAACATCACTTCATTTGAGGCTTCAAGTAAGCTTTTTAAAGAGATTAATTAATTTACTTTGAATATGTTAAGCCTTGTATCACTACCATTTTGACAACATGATCATTTCAGAACTTTTAAAAAAGCTGCCTACATAATTAAAGGCTCAGTTCTAGTTTTATTTTTTTATTTCATAATTCAAATTTCTTTTGTTAAGATAAACAGTAATATTTTTATTTTACATGAATATTGGAAAAAGGTCTAAAGGTGCCAAAGATAAGAGATACCTAGAGATTAAACAAATGGTTTTGATTACAGGAGAACTGTTAGCAGGTTTATAATGAAAATGTGGGGACTATATCTATTTTCAGTGACATATGGCTTATTTATAAATAAAAATATGATTGGCAGTGAAATAGACACAATCTTATTATTGTCTCATTTATCTATTTTTATGTCTTCCAGTACTGTAAAATCTGTTCACTATCCAGTCATTGTGACTTTAATATCACAACAGAAATAAAATGCAAGAAGCATTAATATTATAAAATTTAAAATATTCATATCTAGGAGACTGCAACAAAGAAATTTATCCTCTAATTAAAAAAATTTTAAAAAAGCTGCCTACATAATGTGTAAGATCTGCTTATAAATGCTCAGACTTAAACCTACACAGACCAAAAAATATATGTACCAAAACCATAAAATTAACCTAGACGTTAACCTAACTTTAAGAAGTCAATTCTCTTTACCTTTTACTTTCACATGTTCTTACAAAAAGTTATTTGAAAAAAAAAATAAATCTGAGAATTTAATAAAACTTGGAGAAACCATAGAAAAGAAATTAATAAATAACCTGTGTGTATCTTATCCTGTGAAATGAAACCTGTATCTTTTAGTTGGTGGTTAGTCCATTATTTGTACTCAAAATACAGCCGTAGCTGCTCACTCACTAAAGACTCAGAAGTGTGATCAGGAAACTTTTTTAACTGGTTGGGTTGACTTTATGGACACCTGAATTTCTACAGCCTCTTTGAACATGCACGGTTACATCTGTTCATCTCTGGCATCCTACACATCTTTATTACGCCCAGGTGGTGAACATGAAGGGGTGAATAACCTGCTTTTTTGATAGACTCTGCCAATTCTAATAAAGGCTAAGATAGTGCTTTTGAAAAGTTACCTAAAGAGTGCTATTAAAATCAAACTTTAATTGAGGTACCCAGCTTATTCTCATCTTGATCTCATCATTTTTCATTCACATGTGACACATTGCCAGCTTGTAATAAGAACTTATAATAAAAGGTGGCCCAATGGGAAGATAAAAACCAGGACGGAAATAGCTTATAGCTTGAAATGAATTCAACATGGGACTGATGGCTTTTAGCAAGATAAGTAGTCAAGACTGCTCAATGACAGCTATCTCTTATTTATTTACATTAAAATCCTATTTATCTGAAGATCTTGGTTCACAACATAAATTAGCAGGAAACCAGAAGGACTTGTCACACAGATCAGATCATCAAGATTGCTCTGTGTATTTCAAAGCACACAGTTAAATTCATCTTTCCTGCACAATTGGTAAAGAAGAGAACATGAACTCCCACAAATCTCAACCTGGTAGGTCCCAGAAGCTGCTCCTGCCCAAGGCTAGAGCCAGCACTCAATATAGTCAGTTCTCAAATAATGAAGTGTGCAGATAAATCCTGGCATAGGCATGCCAACTAATAGCACTATGTAACAAACTTAGAAAGGCTGAATAAAAGGATACTTAATTCAAATGAAATTGCAAGGAAAACTTTATACAGAGAATATAAATATCCATGCTTCACTACAATATATCAAGTGCTATTAAGACAGTGCTGTGTAAATCTTTCTGCTGCTTTGTTTCCCCTTTGGGTAGCCACCAACTCTAAGTTTCTCAACTCCCACTTGCCCCTCTGTTATGACATTATTTGTGTTTGTCCCTGTGATTCATGCCAACTTTGCTACCATTTGGGTGCCTAAACGCAGTGCTACAATTAAGATTGCATCTTTAACATTTCTATTCATATATTCCATCAAAATATTCTCCAAAGCATCTATACACCTTTCAGTAATGATAAATAACTGACTCAGGTATCTATTCATATACCTCTGAATGTAAAACAAGTTAGATAGTTTGCTGTTAATGTTAATGCTGTTAATAGATGCTCTTAATGCTGTTAATGCTGTTAGATAGATGCTGTTAATGTCTAGGGCTGACTTCAAGCTGATAAACTGAAAACAATGATATTTATAATTCAAAATCTGCATGGAAGAGCCATCTTCAGAAATATGTTTTTTCCAGCTGCCATGATTAAGGAACATTCTGGCTGTGGAAAACATTCTGCAAGGACCTGCATAAACCTGCTTTAAATAACATAAACCTGCATAAAACTTCGTGTTGTCGGGTTTTTTTGAGATGGCTGCAGTAAGCTCACACTTTCAGTGGTCTGGCCTGTCACAACAGAGAGTCTGAAAATACCACCCTCCATGGAAACAAACTAAAGGTGATCTGAGGCAAGCCATGACTGCAGCAGACTTTTGGCTTGAGCAAGGTAACTGTTTATACCAGCTTTTTTTTGTTGTCGGGTTTTTTTGTTATTGTTTTTCAGTTTGTTTTTTTACGTTATATGAACATGCTATTCCTTATTCTTTTAAAACATATGAGAAATCTTGCTGCCTAAATTCTCTCATCTCCTGCACTATTTCGCTATTCCTGTCTGTGGTGAGTTTGCTACAGATACAAGGACATAACAATCCAAGATAGCGATTGTTGTGTGAACAACCAGGGTGACTGAATCTTTGTTCAATGCAGTATTGAAAGCATGACATCCTTAATTTCCTGCAAGAATTGAGCATCATTGAGAGTTAGAAACTGGTTTTAATAAACAAATTAACAATGACCAAATCAGATCCTGGCTTTGTACAGCTTCTGCAAACAATCTGGTACAGACTTCTGCCAAATGAAAAATATCTTTTGAAGCAAAACCCTGGCAGTTTCAGTTTCTTCCTCAAGACTTCTGTAAAAGAACTCTGTCTTAAAAGGTAACAATAGCATCTGTATTAAGAGAAAAAACAGTCTTCAAAATTCACCTCTAAAACAGAGCTCAAAATCTCCATCTCACTTTCTGTCATGATTTAAAAATATGAATAGGTATTTCAGTCATGATTTGTACTAAAACAAGCAGGGTCATCTTTCTTCCTCATTTTTGGGGCTATGTGGGTGGATGACGCCAGCCAAGTAGTACAGAGGGATCCAGAGCCTTCAGGATCAAGTTTGCTTACAGGTCTGCAATGTAAGGTGTTCCTCTTACAGCATTTTGATATTGGGCCAGTATACAACATCAACAGACAAAGGTGTTTTTTATCTATTCTGTATCCTCAACACTTGGCATTTTCGGTGTAAAGAAAATGGAAACCAAGTCAGATAACTTAAAGGATACAACATATAGTAATAGAATTTAGACATATAAAAACTTAAGACAGAGGAGAATGGTAAGAGACATAAGATATCCTGAAAACTCATTCCAGCTTTTTAGTCATTAAAAGAAGGGCAGAGATGCTCATCTGTTACTCCCTGGTTTGGAGGGATGTTGCCATATGATACTGAGATGTCTGATGGTATTTACCAATCTTTTTGCTTCTGCCTTTATTGAAAGATCATCACATTAAAGGGAAGCAAGTAAAAGGCTATTGCAAAAAATAAAGAAAGAATCTGTTCCCTACATATCATAGTAGGTATGAAAGGTAGTAGTGGACACTAACAACACCAGGAGGGATTCAAGTCAGGAAGCAAAAAAAAGCTTTCAACTATTATGGATAATGAGCGACTGGAATAATTTGGCTGGGGAAATTTTGGAGTTTTAATCTTTGAACCTCTCTAAGGACAGCTCAGGCAATTTGTCAGGAGTAGTCCATGATGGGAATAGCATCTGTCACAATGTGACTCTGACCTGGGGCAGAAGGAAAGTCCAGGTGATGCTCTTGAGGTTCCTTTAGGTCTTATTTTTCTATGACTTTCATAGTTTACTCTTATTCAGAAAACTAATAAACAAAATCATAGCTACTAGCTTTTTGTTACATGCGTACCTGCATCTCCAGAATTCCTGATTGCCTTTGGGAAGCATTATATGGCTATTGTAGCTATGTCAATAATTTTTATATCACCTGTGGGACAAGTTAGCATTTGTAAACAAACATATTGTCAGGCAAATTTAAATCAGTCTTTCCTTTGAGTTCAAGAGGAGCTCAATTGCATCATGTAGATTCAGACAACTGAGCTGGCAGCTGATCTCCCAGGGCTCCCTTTGTAGTCAGCACATAGATGGGCACTTTCAGCAAGCAACTGAGAGCATGAGACTAATTTATTTCTTCTGAAGACTAGCCAAATAACTGAGCAGGTTATTAAAATAAATTGAATTGGAAACCAGTAGTTGGACAGTGTTAACACTCTCCTTCCATACCTTCATAATGCCTAAATTACTAAGCAATAAATAACCAATAGTTAAAGAGAAGGTATGAAAATATGTTGTGGAAATAATAGCATTAAATTAATCACATCCACAGAGTTTAAAGATTTTGCTGCAATCTCTCATCCCATTTCTGTACCATGAATAATATCAGGGCAAACTAACTGTTTCCCTTAAAACTCAATGTGAAAAAATTCCTAAAATAGGCTGGCTATGTAAATATCTAGTGAAGACTAAAAGAAAGCAAACCTACTTTATTTTGGCTCCCAGTCAGAGTGGTAGTAAAAATAAGATACTGTTAAATAAATATGTTTTAGGACTACTTAGATGTGTTTTATAGTAAGAATAAAGTAAACACACTCAGCATAATTTCTTCCAAGGCTTTTTGAGATATAGATTCCCACAGTTAAGTTACAGAATAAAATTAAACACAGAAAATGTTTTCTCTAGCCTTCAGCTTCCTGGTCTGCATCAATTAAAGTTATCCTAGGATCAAGAGTGCTCCTCTTTCCATCCGTAATATTCAATATTTTATTCTTATCTAACAAGGTCTAACTGAGTAACTCCTCAACATTGAGAGAATATTGATGAGGGAAAACATAATATTTTCTTCTTACTATTTACTTCAAACAATTGTTCATAAGACTTTCAAGTAGCCTTCTGCACATGGTGGGATTGTGTAAAGAATAAGGATGAGGTTGTGACTGAACGGCACAACAAAGAATCCAGGACTGCTTTGTTAGTTAATTAATTAGTTAGCTAATTAGTTTGTTTTTACAGGATAGGTGTATCATAATTTCATCAAAATTTTTATCATTATTTATATTACATCTCACTGTTTTAACTGAATATCACATTTCATTGACACTTTTATTCAGCACAGCCTTACTGAGCCCCAGGATAACCAGTCTACCACTGAACAGAGAAATTTGACAGTTTAATAGAAAAATAAATTATTTGCTACATACAAATAATGGAAAAGTCTGCACAATTTTCAGGGACTCTAGTTGGAATTGTGATAATAATTAAAACTACTGAGTACAGCCATGAGACAGTTTTGACCCATTTAATGAAAAGGATATGTGTCACATTAATACTGTCATTACTGTGTAAGTTAATCTAAACATCCATATTTATCCTTTCTTAAAAACTTCTTTAAAGATATAATTCATATTGATGCAAAAAATATTTCATTATTTAGCTTACAGTATGGATGCAGTACTAAAATTTTAATTTTTCTTTTTTTTCTTTTATTTTCTCATCAACTAGCTTGTGAACCCTTTCCACAGTGACAAAAGTATCTTTGATGGCATTTGCCTTCGGTGTCTCCCTTGTGCTGAGGGGGCTCAGAGTCGCTTCCACAGGCACCAGAATGCCAGGTGCTGCATATTGAGGGGTTTATTGCACCCTGCTGCTGCTGCAAGGGGAAGGATTGTTTCTCCCACGGATCTCTCATAAAAGGATATTGCTTCTGGACTGCTGGCAGGAATGTTTAACATCGCCCATGCATGTGCCCTGCAGAGTTATGCGGGTTAGCAACTTCCAAAGCTTAGATAATACTGCAGGAATTGGTGCTGAATAAATAATTCATGTATATTTTCTTACAGCTAAAAAAAATATACAAAACTTGTGTAGTTTGACTCAGATTTAAGCTACTGTTAAAGTATTAGGTTTTATCACAGATGTCATTTTTTCCTATTTATTTATTTTGGCACCAGGGCCTTTTCCAGAGGCTTGATGGCAGTATAATAGAAACTTGATAAATGGGTCGGTACATTGTTTTCATTCTTTCCAGATGTTTCCTTCATTATGCAGAAAGCTACAAAGTTCAAATTTTATTATCTCTAACAAGAAAAGGAGTGCAGTTCAGAAGACAGTGTGGATCCTTATTTGGCCGGAAATTATGCTTATTTTGGTTAGAATGGGACGTGCATCAATAGACACATTTAAACAAAACAAAACAAAACAAAACAAAACAATAATGAAAAAAAGAAATCTATGAAGTAGTTCAAAGAAACAAGTTATGGAAGATACTATATTCAGTTTTTATTGTGGACGGGACAGCTAGTACTGTCCTACTATCTCTTCCTGACACCCACCAGTATCCAGTAGATGCATTTGGTTATTGCTGCTCACCCATGCATTGCTTCCACTAGCTGTGTAATAACAGCAGGCTAAATAGAAGCAATATCAATAACCACTCTTTAAAATATCCTTGTGTCTGAATATAGAGTGTGCTTGGTTTTTTATAGGGTCTAGATGCAAAACTTTAAACGACGGTCACTACTAAATGATGTAAAAAAGGGTTGCCCAGGAACATTCAAACTTTTAATAATTAACTGAAGATCCTGGGACTTATTTGACACAAAAATTAATAAAAACGAAAGCATGGAGAAATTCTGTTTCCTGCTGTTGTGTTATGTAACCCATCTTCTGTTTAGAAATTAGGCCACAAGAAGTTACTGAATTGCAGTAGGTAGTTCAGCTGGCATTTGCATACAAATATAGAAACACTGGCTATAAAAACCTACTAGTATAAAGGTTACTTTAAAATTCCTGTCATTATCTTCTTGTATGGTTGTCATAACATTTCTTCATATAAATATGTGGATGAATAAAGTTGTTTCAAGGAAATTTTGAAAGAGTTTTTCCTTTCAAAGTTTGCTTATCCTGAAATTACCAGCTTTCAGGAGCACCTGTTTTCTCACATGAAATCTTTGTGTAATTTGTTTTTCACCTTTGTATTTTATTGAGGTATACAGCAGTGGATTTTTGTTTTAACCCTTTAGAAAGGAACCTGCAGGTTTATAGTTTTGTTACATTCAAAAATATAAAAGGCATCATCCTACAGAAATATCAGCTTTTCTACTTCAAAGCTCATAATTTAGTTAAGTCCTCTAATGGAACTATATTTCACATATGCTGAAAATACCCTTTATGCTTGTGTTACTCCTCAGAGAACCTAAAGATGAAAATAAAGTCATTTATTGCATAAGGAATAGCAACTGTATTGGCCATTAACCTCAATAAATTGCATAGACTAGAATGGGGCATATAAAACACTCATAGTAGTGAGATTTGACAGGGCAAGACATTTATTCAAGCCAAAGTACTGCTTATAGAAAGGAACTCACAGATTTCTGTGCTCACACTACTCTGTGCTGCCATCTTCTCCAGTCAGATAATTTGTTTTCTGCTTCATACAATATTTGAATGCCATGCCCTAGGCATCTTATTTCCTTATAAAGATTTCCTCCTCTCTTACAATAATAATACTGAAAAAAAGTGTTATTCTATATTAACTTATAAATAATTTTTTATCCATTAGCATTGTACTTATAACTTTAAATGTAAGTATAATAAAATAATTACTGGGGTATACATTATACTGCTTATATGAAGAACACTTTGTTAAAAATTAAACCCTTTTCACATCTATTTTGCATGTAATACCATACACACGTCTATTTTTTAAAACTGTTGAAAACTATATTAGCCTTTCAGAACAAGAAAAAGGAGAATGCTTCCATGACTAACTTCCTCCAAGCCTCTGGTTGAATGCAAATATCAGTTTATCTGTTTCTAAAATTTTATGTAAATGCATGCAACTCCAAAATGTTTTGGAAAATGAATTATTTGCTGGAGCCCAGTGATACAAATCCTCTTTGCTTCTAGGTGCTCTTCCAAATCTGGCAGAATTGGGCTCTTTACGGATAATACTTTTTTTAAAAAGTGTTGTGGGAAAATATTGTGTAGATTATAAATTCGAACACTCAGAAGTTAGAAACTGTCGGTTCAGTTAAATTCACTCTCTCTGTTTTTATATAACTGAATGAAAACACAGACATCTTTCCTCATTATACACAATTGCTTTCTGCAGGAACCCTGCCTTCTCTTTTGAGTCAGTTTTATGGTACTGGTTGAGTGTGGTGATACACAGTTTTTAAATCCATTTTTGAAAGTGTCCACTCATCTACTGCTTGCTTAGTGTTGTCTCAGTCTTTAAATAATTTCTTTGACAATTTTTATGATTTTTAAGGTCTTAAACTTCTAAGATTTTTGTCAAGACCTTAGCATTACCCACAGCCCCATGTGAATGTTCTAAACTTCTTTGGTCTGAATAAAATTCACATGCTTAGTTCTTAGTCCATATGTAAAAAATGCTAGAATTGTAGAATAATTTGGTTTGTAAGGGACTTCAAAGATCATCTCATTCCATCCACACCAACGTGGGCAGGGAACCTTCCACTTGACCAGGTTACTCAGACCCCCATCCAACCTGGTCTTAAACACCTCCAGGGATGGGGAGTCCACAACCTCTCTGAGCAAGCTGTGCCAGTACCACCCTTATAGTAAAGAGTTTCTCCTAATACCTAATCTAAATTTCCTTCAGTTTAAGGCCATTTCCCCTTGTCCTGCCACTACATCTCCTTGTGAAGTCCCTTTCCAGTCTTCTTGTAAGCCCTTTTATGTACTGGACATAAATCAGCTTGGTATCTATCAAGATGTTTTTCCACCTGCATCCTTCCTGGGTCTCACTTCAGTGAATTCTCCCAGAAAATAGCTACAGGATGAAGTCTTGTCCAGAATGTAGTAGTGGACAAGGTTGGCCATGAAATGCAAATCTTCTTTAGTGGTATACGGTTTATATATATTAATATATATCTTTAATAAAAGCCTCCTAATGAATTTTATATTGGTTTTATGAAAAAGGAAACTACTCCAGATAGGAAGTCATTAGTCACAGAGGACAACAGCTGGTGATTGATTTTGACTCCCTCATTCTTGGTGACATTTCTGATTGCTGCATGTGTGCTTGGATGAAAGCATCCTCCTTTCATTGCTCTGCTTTTCAGTGGAAACTGCTGTAATTACTCAACTTTGCAGCAACCAGCTACACATGGTTGATCAGAAGTGGTTTCAAACCCTGACTGAACAGAGGTCTTTGGATTTTATTAAGACCTCCATCAGCTTCCTGCCCCAAATGGGAATGAGAGGGCTTCATGCCCTCTCAACATTGCTCAAACCTGGGTTTCATTTTGAAGTACCTAACTTCACTCATTTGTGTGGTTTTGCAGTTGAGATTGAGGGTGGTCATAGAGGAGACGGGCTCAAAGCAAACTCACTTTGGACATTCCTGGTTGCTCACGTTCCAAGGGCTGCCCACATATCATTACATCCTACCTGCCACATGTTGCTTTTCAAATGATTGAGAGTGGACTACTTAGAGGACCCCAAAGGCTGCTGGTTATGCAGTCAGAGAAGGGAGGTGGCTACTTCACTTGAAGTTAACAATAAGTTTTTGTTGAGTGGAGTTCTCAGAAACTGTTTAAATATTAATTATTTTTCTTTTAAATGTTAATTATCTGGTTTTTAGACCAAATTTTCAGCTACCTACAGACTGTGTTCCCTAGAAAAAGAGGGTCTTTGGCTGATCAAGAGGGAACCTGTTGGTCATTTCACAGCTTGCAAAGTGACAAGCAAGTAAATCTGAAGTTGAGATCAGGGTGTTATAAAGGGTAGGTGGGAAATGTCACTCACTCATAAGAAGCAGAGCAGCAAGGAAAATTCATTTCAAATCCCTTTGAGCGTAGAATGAGCCTTAGGTGAGCCTGTTCTAAGGATGGAAAGGCAAGGATATAAAGCTTGTTCCTGAGGCTCGCAGGATCCACATACTGGGAAATAAGGATTTTGAAACCTCTGGCCCCACCTCAGCACTGCAGGAGTTTAAACACAGTTTGGATGGGAGTATGTGCCTTAAATCCTGATCTAGGCATAGCATAGAGTGGGAGATCGTCATAGAGATACCTCACCCAACTCCAGGAGTGGTGATGTGTCCCCCAGTGACACTTTGCTTCTTCATAGGTAAAACAGCAGGGTTAGTAGGCTTTTCATCAATTTTGCTGGTCTGTTAGTTTCTTCCCATTTTCAGTTTCATGTCAGAGCGCCATAAAATCAAACTCTTTCTGTATTTAGATATCAAAATGTGAAGAGAATCAATTGGAATTCTCTGATGACACTGGTTTTCATGGGAAAATGAAAAAAAAAACAAAAAGTGAAATTATAGAAATTTTTATTTTTCAGAGAAATATGTTAGTTTCTTTTGATGAAACAGCCCAGAAGACAGATAGAAAACCTGATAGAAACCCACTGATTGCTTGCCTGCTGTTGGAGATCAAACTCCCCATCTGTGGATTTGACATAACCCCACCTTCAAAGCTCTGGATCGCACAGCACACACACTTTGCCAGGGAGACTGGCCATCAGCTTTGAAGGAGTGGAAAGGCTGTCAGTCTCAGGATCCCAAGATCCAGTGTATTTTAGAGATTTACTGGCAAGAACTTTGGCTATAAGTAAAACAAAGTATTTTTGTTTCTGTTTATGCTTTTATTTCCTACGAGAAGAATTAAATATATCCTTTGTTTGGAATTTTAACGTTTTTCCCAGTTCCCAGAGAAGTCAGTTTTTGTATAAAGTGGAGATTTGAATGTATTTTGGATGTTTCTGGGCAAGAAGTGGATATTTGACCCTGATTGTTCATTTTCCTTTTTATGTAATATATTTTTCTTTATCACATGTCTCTAAGGAGGCTAAAGATGATACTATTCTTCTCATTTTACTAATTGGAAACTGGAATAAAGGGAATAGAGGCAAAAATGTTGACTTTAATTTAAGAGTAAATTTTTACACTTTGTATACAAGCAAGGTTCTTATTGACCTGATTCGCAAACCTCGACCTAAACTCTTCTGACCATCAAATATCACTTTTGGGTAGCCAGAAACGAAAAAATTTCAGTTAATGTAAGCTTCTCTTTATTTCTTTTAAAGGCAGAAGTACAATCTGATTTTTAAAAAGTAGCAGTGAATCATAAAAACCAAGAAACCATTTTAGCCTAATTTTCTAAGACATGTTTTTGCCCGTCTGTGCACACACAGCCACATTTGTCCATTTTTAAACTTACTGATCAATTTAAACTAAGACCTGACAAAAAGTTTTAGATTTCAGAAACAACTGAGGTAGTTATTAACCTACAGTTACAGTTCATAGTTAAGTACAAATTTTCAGAAATCACAATGCTAGGCAAGGGTGTGCAATGAAGGAACAGGGAAAAACTCTGTGACACCATCCGATAAACCACCCAGCTCACAAATTCTGCAGCAGAAGAAACAGAGGTCCCATGAAAGCCTCTTGCAGTGCATGACCTGATTTATTAACAGTTCATTCTGCACTGCAATCTGAATGAGGCCTGGGCAATGAAAGAAAAAAAAAGAAAAAAGTGCTGCGCTTATGTATTAAAAATGTGGGTACTGAAAATATACACATCAATGGGTTCTGCTGGTAACTTTTCCTGTTAGCCCCCACTAAAATCTCAGTCTTGTTTTAGTCCTGCTTAAATGCAAAGCACACAAATGCCAGCACCAAGACAGCACTTTAGCACACTGGGGTAGGAAGTACACCCTGCCTGTCCTCAGTGAGGATCTTCATCAGCTAAAGGGCATCATGGCTTCCCTTACCAATTGGAAAAATATTGATTCCATGTTTTGATACTGCAGTCTAGTTCTCTAAATTGTTCTTGTTCTTACAAGGCATGGTGGAACATGATGTTATCCCTACTGTCACTGATAATGTCAGAGGGAGCTGTGGGGATGAGTTGTTGGCACTGCTGCGCCATAGTCCCACACCTCTTTGTTAGTCAGAGGAGATCTTGGACACTTGGGAATGATGGTCTCTGTTCCCTTCTATACAAAGGAATGGGTCTCATTAGTCAGATTCTATGACCTCCTACTCCTGAAAAAGGAAACTTCAAATAATGCCCTATTCTGTGTCTGTTGCCATCAGATGGAGGATGTTCATTTGTTCCTAGAGATGCAGTCTTCTTGTCTGTGCAGGCTACAAAGAAAAGAGACATGTTCTCTATCAAAGAAAACCACAGAAAATTATCTGCCAGACTAAAAGCCACCCACTGTAGTTATGAAAAGATCATTTTAAAGGGTCATAATTTAAGCAAATATGAACAATGTAATTTTTTTATGTATGAGAAAAAAAAAACCAACTCATTACATGGAAGAAAAATGTCTTCCAAAGTTCACGAAGTCTTCCCAGTTCTGAAGTACTGCAGCTTCTCATCTAAGGGCTGCAACAAACAGCCTGTTTGTTTAAACACCAGGTTACACACTAAGAATACCTAATAAATATATTTTTTCAAATAAAGAGTTCAACAAACATACTGAACATATTTGGTAGCTTGGCAAAGTCATAAGTCAGTGAACACAGGGCCTTATCGTAGAGTTTTGTGCAATTTCTGTTACACTTGGTTTTCCTTGATGGTAGAAAAAGACTTCAAAAGCAAGGAGGCACAGTCATATAACCCAGACAGGCATGTAAGGAATGTAAATTTTTCTTGCATCTATGCATTTAGTCTATGAGGTTTACGCTAGCAAGGATCACTCATGAGGATAAGAGTTGCAGAATTTTAGCTTTATTTGTGCAGTATAACACATGGCTGATTCACTGAATGCGACAACACAACACAGAGAACCCAGAAATTTTTGGCCAGCACAACTCCAGAACTGGAAATAAGAAAGATGTGCCAGGAGATGATCTCCTGTTCCCTCAGAAAAAAGTTCAGCATGTATCACACTGTGTTCTGCTGCCCTCTTCTCCTCTGCCTGTCCTTCAAAAAGAGCCTGGATCGTTCCATTCCAGTACTCCAGTCACAGTAGCCATCCCACCACGTCTCCATGATTCCAGTAGACTGTAGCCCTGCAGGCATGTGCACATCTCTAACTCCTGTTGTTTATTCCCCATGCTATGTGTGTTTGCATAGAGCTGTTTAAGTGGGACCCCCCAGTGAAGCCAACTCACTGGCTGGAGTGGCTGGAATTCCTTTTTTGCTGCTCTTCAGGTGCTCTCCTTCTGACCTGTGATCCCCCTCCAGCTTCTGGGCATCTCCTCCTGGTACTAGCATGAAAGTCAAGAAGGAATTAAATTATGAATAATTTGTGTTGGCTGTTTTGGAAAATATTTTGTAGTTATAAATAATAGTATACAATGGACTGCTATCACTGCAACATGTCACAAATTATCTGTTTGATATTGTTATTAATAATGACATAACTTGTGTTTTTCCTACTGGATTCTGTTCCACACAAAGTCATCTACCCATGATTTTTAAGATAATAACTTGCCATTTACTGTATTTGAAATACCATAGTTTGAATTTGTAACAAACATATAACTCTAATCCAGAGAGCTTTTCCTAAAATCAGGTGAGGCATTGATTTAAGGTATTTCTCATGAAACATATATGAAACAAATGGCATGAAAAAGACTTTCCTCAAGCAAACAAGCCTCCACTCTGGAACATATTCAAGACAAGTTCAGTTCATTTCAGCCTAAGCAACCTCGAATATCTCTCTCTTCACTTGCAGAGTGTTTAGGGAATTATCTGAGCTCTTCTTTAAACTTATGCCCTAACCAAGTCATTGATGGTATTTAGAGTGGCATAAGGTCTGCAGCGTTCAGAGAATCTGGCATGTCTCTTGTGCTATAAGGTCACAGCATAAGTGAGAAATCACTTAGCAGCTCGACACCTTGCAAACTGAAATATTCAATTTGAAATATTCAAGGAATGGCATTGTTGGTGGTGGTCCTGATCTTTATGAACTTATTCCTGAGAGTGGACCTTTTAATTTCAACCGTTCACAAGAATGAGTAACCTCTAGCACAAAGTCTACATCACCTGACATTAAAAATGTGCCATTTTTCTTTTAAATATTTGTAATAGCTCTGCTTGCAAAATGAACAGTAAAACTTCTAGGATGAAACTTACATTTATGCAACTGTTTGCAAAAGTATAAGTTTTCATACTCTACATTATTGCAATAATTTAATGGCATTCAATTTACTGGAACTACATTACTTTAAAAATTATGTTCGTTTCTAAAATAGCTTGTATAGAGGCCAGGAGACATTTGCTATGTTATATCAAAATCATAATTAATATTAACAAAAATGTCTCCGAAAGCATAATACATAATTGGTTTAACCCATTTATCAGAGAATGAGTCTGTGCAAGTGAGGCTTTCTTTATATACTCATATACATAGCAAATTGTCTTAAAGTGTTAGCATAGTCTTTAGGAACTCTCAAGTGTACATTTAACATTCGAGATTCATTGTAGCTGGCATTTGCACAACTGTTGTCTCTAAAAGCGAGTAATGTGAATCGTCACAACAATGATTCTTTAGGGAATGCTTCTTTCTGCCATGATGGATTCTGTTTTTCTGTGAAATTTTGAAAATTGAACTGTTTGTGGTAATTGGGTTTAAACTCTTACACTCCTCCAAACAGAATTTGTTTATGTACATGCAGTTGGAGCACATCTGCATGGTTAACTGCCTTCAGTTATCAAAATCAGCTGCTTTCAATAATTACACGCACTATCATAGCATATGTGAGTTCCTGAATCACATTCACTTTATCAAATGTTACATCTATATGTAAACTTATGCATTTTTTTAACCACTGTAGTAGATAAAATTTCCTGTATTCATGGTTTCTTAAATTAGCTTTCACAGAATTTCTACACTTCTTAAGGAGATATGTAGCATATGTCATATTGATCCCAACAGATTTTAGGAGCAGGCTTGTGGCACTATATCGAGAAAAGGCCAATGCAAATACACACCAACTCAAGATGTGCTTCTGCAAGCAAAATACCTCATAAAAAATACTTTGAAAAGGGAGGCACAGTACACGAGAAAGTGTTTTTAACTCACCTCTCCAAAGCTGCCAGCTATCCCATCTACACATACAGATAAAAAAGAAAATTACTCAGAAAATCCCACAGTCTTCTCCCTTATGCTTTTTCAGAGAGGAAAATTTCTTATGTCTTCTTTTCAGACAGGTTTTTAGGCTCAGGGTTCTTCAACCAGGTCATAAATAAATAAATAAATAAGGAAATAAATATTTTAATTGTTACTACTGTTGAGTCTGTCTTCTTTTTGTTTCGTGTTGCATGGTTACCAATGCAAATACCTTCACACTGGGCATAAACTTTAGACTGTTCTGACTGCAACAACAGTTCAAAGCAAAAAAAAGCCAAATACTTAATTCTTCAAGATCTAGATAGCCTATACCACTCAAAAAAATAGTCAGGACCAACAAACTCATAAGTATCTGGCCAGTAAAATTTCATATGTTACATTCTGAAAATTGAATTTGAAATACAATCTTACATTTTTTAAATATACCAGCTTGTTTTATTAAAACACTGTAATAAACCCAATATGATAGAGAATAAAACAATGTGCCTTGTAAAGTAGAAAACAATTGGGTACTAATGGAATCCTTGATTTCAGAGGAACAAGATTATTTCATTTATTTCTCTGGATTTAAAAAAAAAAAGAGATAATAAATGTATCAAAATGATAAGCATAAATATGGTGCTATACTTGCATTTGAAGAGTTTGAGTTTTCTGCTATAAACAATATAACCAAGAATAGTAACGGACTAACATCAAAACACATATTTTTTAATGGGTTCACAGAGACACAGTTCCTAAAATAATTATTTTCATTTTGAAGACTTTGATTCCATCAAAACCTAGCTTTAATGTATTTTTCTCCCAAAAAATGGTGGTTTTAAATTTGTGTTTGAATAAAGAATTACAAAAAAAATGTAGGATTGTCTATAGAGTGTGAAAAGAATCTCCACTATATTTCATATGTGATGAATGAGGAGCTCCCTAGTTGCCATAAAGGCTTCTCTCTGAGACACCTCTAAGTATGATGCACCACACTTGGACCATGGAAAGCTGAAGGGTTGCCATATGAATAGACCTGAAGATCAGAAGTGATTGATGTGATCATCTTGTCTGACCTTCGATACCACAAGCGGCAAGCATCCTCAGAAACAGTTATTAGTGCCAGAACTTGACACCTGTTTCATCTTATTTTAAAAACGGTATTGTAATCTCCCTTGAGGAGTCTGTTTCAATGTGTAGTTGCACTTCCTGCTTGGAACTTGTGTCTTATTTAATCAAGTCCTTGGATCTATTTGCACCCTTTCCTTTCATACTGAAAAACCTCTCTTTACCCATCTTTTCCATGTGTGAATACCAGAGTAACATGTAAGTTCTTGACCTTCGTTATAATAGAATGAAAAGAGGAGTTGATATCAGAAGAGCAGGCCAATGTGCTGTGATTTAAGATCAAAAAATAAATGGCATCATTATATAAAATCCTCATTTCTATGTTACGAGGAAATATTTTTGAGCAATTGAAATAGACACCAGTGCTATGACACCAGGAAAAATCCACAGATATCTGAAGATTTTCTAGAACAGAAAAGGAACAGAGAAAACATATGGAGGCTCTTCACAGAAATTTCTCTCCAAACAATGTGAAAGACAAGCATATTGAAGTTGAATCTTTGGTTAGGTAAACACTGTTCCAAGGACATTTTCTTTCATAGAGTCATAGAAAAGAAATCTGGTGCAACACAAAACTTTTAGCTAATCTACTTTCAAATCCACATGATAAAATATCCAAAGGTAGAGAGGCAAAAAAATCTAGTTTCCTTGACCCAAAAGTGCTTGCCTGTTTTGAACAGATTCTCATCTCAAATGCTTTCATCCTCTTTTTCCCCTCAAAAGAGAGAGGTCATGAACTCAACTTGTAGTGGAAAATATTTCTTGGAACATGAAGAGTCAGTCACATAATCACTGGCATAGAACAGAGGTACTCTGAGCTTTTAAATATGGACACACAGTGTCACCCTCATAATCTAATTTTGAATCCTTCTGGATGAAAGTAATTGTTACTATTATTGCATTTTATCCTTTTAAAGTGTGTCCTCTAGGGTGTTGCCCTAATTGACTTTTCTATAACTGCAACAGTACTTTTATGCATTATAAAACATACTAATAAATAAGCATTATAATTATAACGCTTTCAGCTGGGAATACTTAGTTAAAGGTCATTTTTTGTTCAGGTATATAGTTTAAATGTTGTCAAGTTTAGAAGTAAGAACATAAAATAAAATTAAAATTCCTTTTATATCAAATGTTCTCCCTGAAATTATTCCAGGAGGAGTATTGTAAAAAGCATGAGGAAACTCACCTTCTGCAGTTAGGTTTCATGTGTTGTGTATCGAAGTTTTGTGAAAGACTATCCTTTTCACACTCAACATGGTATTTTAGACAGAAAGAGAAAATAAATTGGAGAAATTATGTAAACCTTATATGATTACTAAAATCATATTTTTAAATTATTTAAATTATTTAAAATTTTAATATTGAACAAAAATATTCAGGAGTGATATCCAGTGCAAATTATATGAGCACATCTAATTCACAAGTTTCTTACTCTTTCCCATTTTTATTAAATTTTAATTACATAATTACCTCAAGCTAGCTTTATGTTTTCAGAGAATGCATTCTCTTTTCGAGGTATTGACACATCAGCATACATCACATGCCCCTGTATCTGAAATCTGAACACTGGAATCTACAATACCAAAAGATTCTTTCAAACCAGTATTTTGGTCCAGTATGGTGTTACTTTCATATTCTAGTGGCAATTTAGAAGGTGAAGTCACTAAATAAATCACCAAACTGGGAAAGGAAAGAGGAAACAATATTCACTGTTTAATTCAAATCCACTAATTACTACAGTAATTAAAGTAAATTTAAAAATTTTTATAGAAGAGATTTAGCATTAAAAAACAAACAGAAAACCGAAAACAAACAAACAAACATAAAACCACAAACAGCAAGAGCAAGATGAGTCTGTAAGTGTTTAGGGTATTGGCTGAGTTGTGTGAAGGATTTATTCTACGTTTTCCATTAGTTACTTCATCACTTAGGGCAAAAGCCCCGATGTGGAGGTGACACAGCAAAACTTCTGAAAACATTATAGCCTGGATATGTATTACTGGAGAGCTGCCAGAGAGGACAGCTACAACAGAGTAGAGCAGAGCCTCTGCCAGATGTCAATTTTCGGGATATGGATCAAGTTGAGGGAAGGAGTTCTAGAGACTCTGACCAAAAGCCTGTGAAAAATACTGTATTTCCACTTAAAACATTTATTTCTGTATAATCTACAGTTTGAGAATGAAACATATGAGTTCTGAGAATATGAACAGAAAATTCAGCTAAAGTTAAAAGCCAAGTTGGATACGCTGTCAGAACACAGAATCTGCTAAAATGCATGGCAAATGGATTTTCTTTCCTATTTATAATTGATCTGTTGAATATAATTGTGCTGTGCATTTGGCTAATCATAGAGCAATCTGCTTCATATTGGTTATTCTGACACCATCAGGGCTGTAACTTCTATATATTGTTTAATAAAATGCTGATTTTCCCTCTTCTGAGACCCTCTTGGTGTCAGTATTTTAAATTTACTGTGATTACGACTCCAGTAATAAGGCATAACTGTGTATAAATATCTAAAATATGAGACAATGGGATTCAATAATTGGCTGCTACCTCTAATGTTGCTCTGATATTTTAGACACTAAGCTGTATCTTTTATTTACAGAAATGTTTGATTTTAAGCTCATGAGCCCTATTCTCTGGCCAGTAGAGGATACTCTCCCTCCTCTTTAATGTCCTTCAAAGTCATGCAAAAGTCAAGAAAATCTCAACAAATCTATGATCTTTTCATTCAAAAAAAAAGTGATTTTTCTATAGGGCCTTAAAAAGAGGGTGGAGGAGGCTACAAATCCCCACACAAAACAGTGAAGAATTGCATACACTACACACTAACAGCCACGCCATGGACCATAGAGATCAAATGTTTCCAAATTCGTTAGAAAATCCCGAAGACCCTGTTCTGAAGGCTGCTTTTACCAATCAGCCTCTCCATAAATGTCACATCAGAACAACACAAACCACTAAAGCAGTCCATAACATGCCTGTGAGGACGCTTGAACAAGCATATGGTGTGCCTTTTATGCATCCAGCCAGGAGCATTAAATTAAAAGGGTTACTTTTACTGTGATCCCCTTAATTGCAATATCTTCCAGCAGTGTTGTGTTGTAAACAAGGTCATCTAATGGTCTAATCAGCTCATCTTCCCTTTGGGAAAAGTGCATGTTATTCATTTGGGTATAAATGAAGTTGCAGCTAGAGGAGATGCAAGTGCTTGGAGACACTGGTCTAGGTACAAAAAAGACTAGCTTTAAAGCACATGGTAAAATTTACACTATCTTTTTTGCTATAAGTATGCCTTATTTGGAAGAAGAAAATGTAGCATCAGTTAGGGCAGGCTTATCTCACTTGAGTTCCCTGAAAGGATCCTCTCTTTTCCTGATTTTGTGAGGAGAAACGATCTCTAGGATGCCAAAATGAAAAGTGGTCCTAGCGACAGGCCGCTGGCATCCTTCTTGCGCTCTGTTAGCGACTTTCCCTTCAGAAGCAAACCTGCAAGGCTAAGCACTTTGGGTCACAGCACATAACTGAAAAAAATGAATTGATAGATAGCTATGCTTGAGCACTAGCAAAAGGCAAGAGTGATGGTAAGTGTAATAAGTTTGAAATGCCAGGAACATACAATTGTTTTGAAATCCCATTATGAAGATGTATTATTATTAGATTCTGCTGTTGCCTCAGTAAGAGAAAGAATATAAAACACAAATCAGTGGGCACAAAGGTTGGGATGAAATCTTAAGACGTCCGTTTTCTCAACAAACTCACAAATCACTTCCTTCATTTGGAAAGGCAGATGCACCGTTTTGAAGAGCCCTAAGAAAGAGGATGTAGAACACGTCTTGCTGTTTTAGACTTCACAATCTAACTGGAGAAACTTGCATTGTGCCAATAGGCATTGCAAACAACTCACTCAACTTCTCTGCCAATATGGCAATTTGCATAGCATTACCCATAATGCTTCAAATTGTGCCTTTGCTTTGAAAACAGATTTAATTGAGCCTTGCTGAGCTGCATTAATGTGTCTGTTTAAATTGAGCAAATCTAATTAGCTCACATGAAAGTTATGCCACCTCTGGTGCAGCAAAGCTAATGCAATTAAAGTCAGCCAGATGTATTGAGTATTGTAAACATGCAGTCTGACTGGTGGAGAACAGCTCAGTATTCATCAGAGACTGGACAGTTTCGTAACACATTAACAACAGCTGCACTCTCTACAGTGTACAAGTGTATGTTGTGCTGTCTATATGACTACTTTAAAATTCCAAGGTTTCTGCATTCTTTAATGATACTTGTTATAAGGTTAGAACAATCCCATCTACGTGTGCCAACCCAAGCCCACTTTTTTTTTCAATTAGACCACTACTTGTTTATACAGAATTGCTACAAAATCAATATTTACTAAACACTGCACAGAGAAATACTATTTATATTGGAAGTAATTTCTAAGCTCCTTGACTATTTACATGCCTTTATGAACTGGATTTCTAAAAAAGCTGTATGTAAATGGATAACTGGGAAAATGTCAAGATGCACTTCAAAAATAATGAGAAGATGCTCTAACAGGGGAAAAAAATGGTTTTTTACATGATTAATTTTTTTTACTACACAATCCTTCAATCAGATATCACATCCTAGTTAGCTACTATCTATAAACAGGTTAGCACTTGAGATGCTCAAATGATGTCTTTTTCTTATACTGTTGGGGTTTTTTTTAATACTGATCTAAGTATCTGGTTTTGTAGATGTCATGCAAAAAAATTATTTATAATTCTTGAAGGAAATACTTCAAATCATACTTTTTCTTTGAAAACCTCACTTAGGATAGCTGCAGATTTGGCTGTGTGTCTTTGCTGTCATTTTTTGTCTCTGCTTTCCATTCCCTTCCCAGAATGCCAAGATGATTGAAAAAAATTTGGCTCCTTCCCTGGTAATTGATAACCTTCTTCTTCCTCATTTATTAAATTAAGCTATAATTGCTCTCAACATTAATCAAGTCCAGTTTTTCTCACTGTAGAAAAGTCAGTGGAAAATAAGGTAGGTTGTGCTCTCTTTATTCTTCTTAAATCTTGAACATACCATTTTCTAACTTCTCAACTTTCCTGTCTGTAAAATGGACACAGTATTACCTAAATAAATTATGAATTTGGTTTCCTTATCATTTCCTGATGAAGAAAGTCTCAGATATAAACACTATATAATGAAAGTAACACGTAAAATTGAATTTTTTTAGGTACTAGGTTAAATATTGATTAGAAAAATAGGTATTCACAAAATATGTTGGGTATATATTTTAAAAACTATCAGCTTTTGAGAATAGAAATAACACCTATAAAATAGGAAAATTTAATGAGGAATTAAATTCCTTTACATGTAAGGAACAATATCATCTTAAACACATTCAAGAGAAGATTTTCTGTACTTGGCTGAGCTGCGTAACTCAAGTTCTAAACTCTTTATTTTGTGAGGGTTTCTAAAGGTAACAAGGTAGCAAAACCCAGTTTAAATGTTTCTTTACTGGATATTCAGATTTTCTATGGATTTTTCATTACAGAGAAGGAAAAGATTTGTTCAATGGATGGCATAACACATCCTTTCTTCCCCCGCTGTTTTTCCTGTCTGATGTCCTGGGACCCTGAAATAAGTGACAACAGCTTAGAAGCTGCTCCAAATGCTTTGTCTAATGATCTGCTATTTTTGTGGCCCCACGCCAAGATGCCTTCCCTCAACATACAGGCACCTTAAGGAGAGGCTGCGATACCAGTGCAGTCTTTCCACCCTTCCTGTACTGAGGGTGTTGCACAGTTACTTACCTCCCGCCCCTCTTCTCCCAGGCCAGGTCATAGCAGAAGATTTGGACTGGTATAAGGGTAGCAAGAAGTGGATTCCTTTAGTTAAATTGAGTTATACTTTGTTTGAAGGAAGGAAGAAATCATGAGTGGGGGGAAGGGCTGATTTTGGGCGTTCCTATGTTTCTTGCGTGTTTGTTCGTTTGTTTGTTTGAGCTGCTGGACACAATACAGATTCCCTTGATAGTCTTCATTTTATAAAAGAACCTTCCTGTTGGGCACTAACAAACTTTCATTACCAAAAACTATTAACTGGTTTGGCCATGTCTTAAAAGTCACCATTTGAAGAAATGTCAAAATGCTTGGCGCTTCATAGAATCATAGAACAATTTGGGTTGGAAGGGATGCTTAAATGTCATCTAGACCTACTGCTCTGCCATGGCCAGGGCATCTTCATCTAGATTTAGAGATTATGACTAGAGGGCTGCCAACAACCTGACGGGAGTAATACAGCAGAGAATGCTGTAGCAGTGGAAGATTAGATGTACACAGGCACTTCAGACTGGACTGAGAGTCTGTAATCACTCAATGTGATGTGGAATTTAGTAACTCTAACATAAGAACAAGAACCAAGATCCTAAACACATGGCTTACAAAAAACCAGAGGAATAACATTGCTAGCCATTTCTTGAGTTGAAAGGAAACTTTGTCATTACAATAAATAATAATGTTGTAAGAGTATCATAATGAGACACAAAAGTGAAATTCAGACTGAAAATCTTGACTGAGATAATAAAGAAAGTCTATCTTCAAGCTTTAGTCACTATCTGCTCTTTTTGCCAGGTTAATTGAATCCTCAAAGTAATGCTTAGATCTTTTCTTCATCTCTGTTTTGCTGTATTTCTAACATGTATCCAAACAGGTGTAACTTTATTAATATAAGCATATTAATATTTGCCTAAGTGCAAACCTAATTCCAGATTTAGCTTTAGGAAAACACCTGCTTTCACCTCAAACATCATGCCTGCTGGCTAATTTCTGTCTTTAGATGAAAGTATTTGGTACTCCAATACAACAGAGATCACAGAGGCCTACAGTCACACTATGTGAAAGTTTCTTTATCAGGCAAAGTAATTGTAAATAACTAAGAAAGTCCTGTGTAATATAACAATAAATTTTATCTACTTCTCCCAGCAGCAAGGAATCCCTCTTGCTTATCCTGCACAAGAACTGATAAGACTGAGTTTGTTCCAGACCTTAAGCCATAACAAAAACTTGTCTCATGCAAAAAATAATTAAATACAATCCTTATTTGCTAATATATCCAGAGAGGTCATACTCAGTTTACATATTTTGGCTGTGCAAATTGTTTTTAAACCATTTTGCTATGTGATTTTAATTAGAAGATTGCAAGTTTTATAAACAAATCATGGTGCCAAGTCAGCCTGTCACACTGATTATAAGTGAAGTAGAGAAGATAAATTGATTAAGCATTAGTTATAAAAGCAGAACAAATTACCACATCAGGTGCCAGAATGCAACACAAAATGCAGGTGAAAGGAAAAGAGCAGTGATACTGGTTAGCAGAAATTGGAGGAATAAGTGACAAAACCACAGCATAAACTGAGGAGTAACATGGATAACATACAACAAACTCAGATCTTTTATTGGCAGCAAGTACATAATATCTGAAAATAAAATGAAAACCTTAGTCTACTAAAATTAATTTGCAAACCAACCTTTGGGAACTGTGCTCATATCATTAGAGAAGATTTACTTTTGCAAGATACATCAGATCCTGGCAATCACATTAGTTATTAAGACAACACCTTAAGTTATTTATGCAACGCTTTCTCTGAAAAAGTGAGAGTGCATGCTTAATGCAGGTAACAGATAATAAAAATAAGATTGCCTTTCCTAGCTGATGCAAAATTTGGAACTTTATATCTAGTTCAAGGCAGTAATCCAAGTAGAACAAGCTAAAACTCCCATTACCTGCACTCCAGAGCTAGGAGCAATACCAGCTTAAGTTGTATAAGGCTATAACTAATTGTAATTGGGTTGGTCTACTGGAAAGCTTGTTGGGGATATTTTGACAGAAGGCTCTTTCTGGAAAATAAATAAATAAATAAATAAATAAAACAAAATACCTACTGATCAACTTGAACTGAAATCTTATAGGGAAAGATGAGCTATTGCAATTAATCTCTTTGCAAAAGTGTTTGGTGTCACTATCAAAAAAATCACATCTTTAAAAACTTAGATTTTTAAAATATGAATAGGCTTAAAAAATTAAGAAAGACATTTGGAAACTGAAATACTGATTTAAGTGATCCAAAATACATTTACTTTCATCTCTCAAGATTTTTGTTCATCTTTGGGAATGAAGAAAAAGAGCTCCAAATATGTATCCCAGGACAGCTTTTTACAGCAGTTCTTGTTTAAATATAACCTCAAGTAGGTCAACGGGCTTATCACAATTTTAAATAAGCTCCATCTAGATTTTTGATATCCCTTTTACTGTTTATAGTAAAGTTATTCAGTGTTTTTTAACTCTTCTGTGCAAGGAGGCTCTCTGGAGACTATTCTCCCTCTCTAGCACTTGCATTCATGGTTTTGTTAAAAGGAACACTCCCACAGAAACTATGAGCACCACAACCACAGAGATGTAATTTCTGAGCTTTTTCTGCCCTGCTTCTGCTCATCACAAGTCACACAATATCCAGAAAAATATTGCTCACCAGACTGAACAAATACTTTTCAGAAATACCTTAGGTCTTCAGAATATTAAAAAGACTTTTAAAGTAAACAGCTCCATTCTATATGCCTTTCCTTACACACCAGATGACCATTAAGAGATCTAACTACTCCTTAGCCAGTAGTTACCTAAAACAGCATTTTTCTCATCTGAGCCCCTAAATATCCCTACCTGCATGTTTAAGACACTAAACAAAGTCCCTACTCTCATTTTCATAGTCCCATTCTAATCAGAGGGACTTCTTGGTGGTTCCCTGGTGCGTCCTAGAAGAGAAACAGCATATAACTGCTTTGAATTTAATGGAAGGTTTTTTTTCACAAGTATGGCAAATATCTGTTTTAAAGCAAGAGACAAGAAAACATTATCTTTTTTTTCTATGTTACTAGTAGTTCTGACTTTTCCAGTTGTGAAATGCTGTTCTTGAATCTCTATAATTTCCCTAACAGTGCTTTAAAGAGATATACAAGTCTCTCCTGCATCTCCTTTTTTTTTTTTATGGGGAACTCATAGATACTTGAAAGCTCTCTTAACAGGATAATTATTGCTGGTTGTAATTTGCTGGCTACTGTAATGCTCTGAGAGACAGTAGAAACAGAAAGAATGCACGGCAGCTGAGACCAGGCAGTATATGCCTTTAAACAACACCGAGTGGATTAGCTGTGGTCAAGGAAAGAAAATAAATGTGCAAGTTCCATACAAGATTTGGCAAACAACTATATAAAATTAAGTCTTCTTTTTGCTTTATTCTCCATTTTGTGTGCTATTTCCCTGATGATACATTGTCTTGCAGAAGTATCCCAGCTGTGACAAGACCAGTTTTGGTTTTTTTCCAGTATAACTTTTAGGAGAAATACTGCAGGAAAATTTTAATGAGTGAGCTGAGACTGACTCTTGTTTTTGAATGTCCCTCAATAACAAGTGCCTGTGCTATACTCATTTGACTGGCTCTACATAAACCCAGCTAAAGAGACTAGAAACTTTCAAACAAGGTGTAGGTCTGTGCATGTCAGAGAGAAGATGCTCTCTGTGAGCTATCTAGTGGGTTGTGAAAGAAATCTCTGCAGGGGAAGGATGAGGCAAAAGCTTCCATTGTCAGAAAAATCAGCCTCTGCTTTAGACTGTTAGAAGAGGTGAGACTTACCACAGGGTACAAGTCAAGGCTGCATCCTTTCAAAGACTTATGGGCACGTAGAGCTTTTAAAACCAACAGTGACTGTAATTCAGAAACCTTTTTCCTGAGTCTTTCCTCCTGTTGTGCTGCTGGACTGGGTCAATTAGGAAGCTCAAAACAGCTGCGGTGGGATTCTTGAAGGGATGTATGGGGAAGTAGGATCTCAGTAAGCTGAAGCATCAGATTCAAGGTTTATGATGACTACTGAGACTTGTACCCTCAGAAAGGAGAAAAGGTGCCAGGACTAAAGCCTAAAATGTGTCTGAAATGCTCAGAAATGAATATTGAACTTGATATCCGGCTAGAATGTAGGCTTTGTGGTTGGCTGTTCTCCTTCTGTAAAGTGGTGCAAAAGGGCCTGAGAGAGAACAGATATATTGGTCCTATATGTTAAGCCTAGCTGGCCTTCCACTTGCTGAGAATAGTTATAAGTTTGGGTGGTGAAGCCTAACTATTGAGAGAATAAACATAGGCTTATCAGCAAGGCTTTTTTTCTCACAAACCTGACACTGCCCACTGCATCTGGAACTACTTAACCCTTTTCAGATTGGGTCTTTTTTTACTTCCTGGGATTTCCAGCCCTACAGTTAAAACTGGTATAAGAAAGAAGCCATGTCTGTAGGAGTAATATCTGTCAACCTGAGAGGCTGAAAGGAATTGCATCCATAAGGTTCTGGCCTAAGATTCATTAGCACCACAAAAGTGCTTGAAGTAGCTCAGAACTGCATATGTTACCAAATGATGGTGCCAGAATGCTGTGCCCAGATAAGGGATGATGCACTAGCCAGAGATGTGCCATGCTGTAGGAAGAGCACAGTTATTTATGTGAGCTAACACACAGAGCTGCAATCACTTTTGAAATCAGTGCAAAATCTTTCTTTCCACTGAGCTCTATTTTGGAATCGAGTTTGTTCATTAAACATAAAAATTGTGCAGCCCTCATATCTGGGCATGGTGCTATAAGTTTTTATATGAAATGACCTCTAGCTCAGAGAAGGGCTGCAATTTCACCTCCTACAAATTAATCCTACACAAACCCAGTGTGACACATGAATCATGTAAAATATTTCTGCAGTATTTTTAAGGCCTAGGGGGATACCTGTTCAGAAGATGAAAAAAATAACCTGATATTTGCAGTGGGATTTATTGAGTACAGGTTTTAAAGAGGTTACATTTATCAAACACTGTTGAGTGGATACTTGTCTGGAGTTTCCAAAGAATTTCTAGTTGCATATAGGTTTGTGGTCCAGATCTAGAGAAACAGGAGAGAGAAAGATAGAGAACTGATTTTTTGAAGGCTTATTCTCCAAAGAATCCTTGGAGGAAAAGTTCAAAAGGCAGCTTCACAATAATATATTCAGAAAGTGCATGCTTAACCTGGGCAAATAATGGTAGCTATATTCCCTGCTATTCCTTTGGGTGTAACAGAGGGTACCACTGCAGAAATCTGGTGTGCTGTTTTACACAACCTTTATACCATCCCCAAAATAAAGCACTTTTCAACAAGGGCAGCTGTCTGGCCTTGTGCTTTAAACAGATTATCGATCAAATATGTAGGACAGCACGCTTATAACGAGAGACTTTCAAAAGTCTTGGATATTTTTCAGATATGCTATAATCCTTCAGACACAGTGGAGTCCTGTCTATAGGAATCACAGCAGTAGATATTCATGAAGAATTTGGAAGTGCAGAGATGTTTTTGGAGGGGGAAAAGAATTCTGCTGCAGGTTCAGTGCCACTGTATTTTAACTCTGGTTACTTCACTTTCTATGGCATGTTAAGGATGAGGAGAATTTTCTCCTAAGCCTCCAGCTGAGACACTAAGTATAGGACTATTGGGGACAGCTAAAGCTGTTGACTGATGAATGATAACCAGTTTATAGACAAGAATTTATGTGGATGAGTAATCTAATGATGACTAATGAATAAGAAATTTTCTTTCCGGCACTTCAGGTAAACCGTGCTCCTCTTTGAAATGGTTTGATAACAAGGCAATAAAAGGATTTTCTGCAATAACTGTTTTGCAGCTTGTCCAGCTCTCAACCAGCCTTTGCAACAATTCACCTTTAGGAATCAGTTCTAGATTAGACAAGGATTATCAGAGGAAAGTTTCATTATAAATGACTCCTTTCATGTTTTTCTCTGCTGATAATCTAAACAGGGCTAGCTCATTAGGCCTAAGCACTGTCTGAAGATTGTTCAAACTGTTAGTGTAATGCTAGGCACAGTTTTGAACTATGTTGACGATGACTTGCTCAGGAAAAACCCAGGCATGGTTTGGAGTTTAGTGTAGGACCAATAACCTTTGGAATTAAATAGATTAGGAACTATGTCAGATTATGTAAGACTAGGACCTTATGTCAGAGGACAAGCACTTGTAACTGCAGAGATGAAGCTGTTACATAACAATGGACTTCAGGGTCAGAACACAGCTGTTGATACATTTCGTATGAGTTTAAGTACTACATAAATAAATATACGCAGCAGTAACCTGTAAAAATCCTTGAGATGCCTGTCTTGCTTTCCTGTGCAGAAATAGAGCTTGTGCTAACACGAAGTTGAAGGTCACTCAGACAAATTTAATTTTCCTCAAAGCTATAAGAAGGTTTGTGAAAAAGGGACAGTCACAGATCAGGAACTTTGTCACAGTTCTTGCCCACAGCTGAGTGTCCCAGCCCTCCAGAAGTATAACCTGTTGGGTTTCCTCCTAACTCAGCGATTTGGAGACACGTTTTCGTGTCATTGCAAAAGAGATGCTTAGGGAGTTTAAAGGGAATCAGCAGTGAGGAAAAATAATGCTTCAGCCACACTATGCTATCTGAGACAGTTCATTAATTTTCCCTAGGCTGCTTTCTTCATAGATTCACACCTTCACAAGAAAAGCAGAGATTCTCCATTGCCAATTCCTTCCTTTCAGTGGCTAAACCATAAGCTTAAAAAACTGATTTTGACCATGGAAAATATGAACACTTCTAAGACTAATCAAGTTGTCTTTAGTTTGGTTCAGACATAAGCAACTGATGTCAAATTTCTTCTTTGAATAGCACAGAATATAATTAGAACAGGAATAACGTATGTACTTACTACCTTTTAGCAAATCCTCACTTCACAGTGAGCTTTATATTTAGATTTTCCTATATGTCAAATTTTCCTATATGTCAAATACATCTTTCTTTGTATTTAAAGAAACAGCCTATTTCACATTTATGATAAACTGCTTCACAGCAAGTCACACCAAACAGTTGCAGGATGTAATCTTACAAGATTAACATACTTGATATTCAGACACTTGACTTGCTTGAGGGATGCCTACACCAGTATAAAAATATAATGTTCCCTGCCATGTTTCTTTGTTAAATTGAGAGAAGAAAAGCACAGGCACTGGTGTGGTCCTCAAAGAGTTTCACTTATTGAAATCTCTCAGATTTCTTTAAGACAACTCCTAGGATGAGAGTTGTTTCATATTTCTCCAAGGTTGAACATCTTTTCATAATGTGAGGTCAAGAATATTGACAAAATTCACAAAATCTTTGATGCAGTTCTTTTACAAACTACTCATTTTTAAAAATAACAAGACAGAAAATGTATTTTGTTGCAAACAATAAGATCCAAATGAGAATAAAAATGCATTACCTTTAATGATTTTAAGTTTAATAATTTTATTTGTACAGGAAGAGTTGTATTCTTTGCAAGTATATTTGGGCAAAACTATAGCTTCATTTTGCAAATCTGGAATCTCTGCTTCATTACCAGTTAAGTCTAGCATCATTTTAGCACATAATATGATGTAATAATCTGAGGGTACAGTTTCAGACAAAATAGTGTTGTATTATTTTCCCTGTTGTGATTTTGACTCTGTTTTAGAGGAGGCATATTATACCTAGCAATAATTTAAGATACCATTAAATTAGACATTTTTTTTACTTTTATCACCATTCAGTCCTCTGAAAAATAATCCTCAATATTTAAGTATCCATTGCCCAAAGGAAAAATTTTCATGAGATTAAGGTACAATTGCATGTAAAAAATTAAAGTAATTAAACAAAAAATTTTTGGTTTTAAGTGCCTGATTGAATTATTTTGTGACTGATAACGTTGTTTGATAACCTGCTGAAATTATGCCAGCTAGTTCAAGCTTTCTTCTCATTGACTTTGGTATCTTTTTCAAGTGTTGCAAGTTACAAAACATATTGAAGAAATGGGAATGGCTGAAGGAATCAGCCAAATGTTTAGGAAATTTAACTCATTGCCCAAATCTGACCATTTTCAAGGATTTGGGTCATAGCATAGACAAATGTTAATAGAAATACATTTTCTTGTATATGAGAAAGATGAATCATGCAATATAACCTTGCAAAGACATACATATGTGAGTGTGTGCATAGGGGAGATGGAGAAAAAATTAAGGTTTTGGCTGACAATGACTTAAAATCTAAATTTGCTTAATTTTTTTCACACAATAAGTCTTTTGAACATCTTAATGATACATCAACTTGAAATTGCTGCAGATTCTTCTAATTGATTACAATTAAAGCAACTCTCATTTTTAAAGTAACAACTTAATAGCAATGTACCTGATTGCTATTTTTTTTGTTTCCAACACATATTAATAAAAAGCTTCCGCAAAGTCTAGAAAGAGTAGTTCAGGGGTAGTAGAGGTTAAGTCTAGAGAATATTCAAACCAGATAAACTCAAAATATGTTCATACTATATAAAAGAAATGATCAGAAAATCAAATTTCAGTTGTCTGAATATCACCCATATTCAAGTAATTTCTTCCAACTCAAATCACATTAAGACATATCCATTTTTTTTAGAATTATGCCTGTCTTTTGGCCTTGTTGAAAGTTTTAGCTGACTGCTTTGGCAGCACAATCTTTGGCTTCCCAACATTTTCCATTTCAAAGACACCAAACTGTGAAGTGCAGCAGTGAAATTCACCAGACATAGGTGGACAATCTCATTGTAAAAGAAAAAATGAGAAAAATTTAGCCAGTAGAAATAGATTTCCTCCTAACCCCCAAAGTACTAAGCTCAAAGACCTGTTCCAGTCCCCTGAGCTCAAGGTTCAGTGATTTTGTGCCAAATATGTTTTCTGCTACCATCTGGAAATAGAATATGTACAGAAAAAAATGACTTTGCTGCTTGTCCAGGATTTCTGGATAGCTCAGAGAAGTGACAAATGTGCATGAAGAGTCAAGGTGTGCTGGACTTGTGGCCAAAGCACAGACTGACTCAGGTGCATGCAGACAGCGAGACAGGTGCTTGCAAAGATGACTGGAGGACCGGGCACGTCTTCCCTGTCAGAACTGCAAATGCACAGCAGCAATTGTGTCACCTGGCCATACCAAACATCACACATTATGTTACAGGGCACAGGCACCCACATTCCCAGCCGAGATTTCCCAGGAAAGAAAAGAGGAAGAAGGGTAAAGGAACCTGATTTGGCTGGCTTTCAAATCAAGATGTGATCCAGAGGAGCAAGCTTTATGGGGATATGGCAAGATTTCTGGCATATCCCCAGTGCTAGCCTGGTTTAGCCACATTTCAGTGTATGCTCTTCCACAAGCTGGTTAAAAGTGAGTTTTTCCACCCAAAGTTTCTTTTCTGGAACTTTTAGAGAAAAAATTCTTTCTGTCCAGGTGAAAGTGAAAACACTTCTCCAGTTGCTCCCTGTGTGCTGGGTGGGCAGCTGGTGTTACAATTTACCTGTTGTGGAATACTTCCTAGAAGATCTTAAGAGACGAGAGAGCAGGCAAGAGAACAAACCCAGACTTGCCAAATTTAAGTATTCATTCTGATATACACATGATGATGTACCCCATTTTGCTTCACAGCACCATTTCAGTTCCAACCACCTTTGTAGGTCTCATTTCTCAAGTGTTTGTTCTGGAGTGACTTCTTTCTTCTTCTACAGCTCTTCACTAGATGGATGCAGAAGAAGAAGTGGACAAGGCACGAAACTACTCTCTACCCTCAGCCTACTGTCATGGCAAGCAATCCGTGTTTATAAGGGCAAATCCTAGACACAACTTGTCGTACCTGACATCTGACCCTGTCCCACTGTCGCAAAAGGACTGAGAGCCTTGTGAACACGGGTTTCCACGCTTCTGGGTTCTTCAACTTTGAAAAAGTAATTTTCAAAATTGTTTCATGTATTTATATATGCTGCAATGATTGAGCAAATCCAGTATGAACAGTAGTATGATAGAAGTCTGAGTAAATAATAGCAACTCCATTATCTTTTATCAATCCTGTAATCTGATCAAAATTGATATCAAATTAATGAAATCAAATTATCCTGACATAAGGTCATATATATTACTACTATTTCTATTGCTAGACCTAATTTAATATGATGCTTTATTTTTTATTGTTCTCAAATGGCAATTTTGTTTCAAATTTGTTCACACTTTTCAAAGATACACACATGTACCATACGTGTACAGAAATCACTCTTGCATGTGAGTGTTGTGTGCATCTGGGCAAAACAATGAGGAAAAACTTTCTTGTTATTTCTTAGCCAACTCCTTATAACAGAAACACAATGTAATTAAGTGCAGGCAGGGACCATTTCTAGAATTTCCAGATTAATTCAATCCAGCACTTTAGTACATAAACGTAGCTGAATGATGAACCAAAGATATCTGCTCAAGTATGTGCTTAAATGGTCTGCTGAACAGCTTCTAGCTTCTAAAACTTGACAGAATTAAAACCCATATTTTCCACTTGGATAAAATATCAGATGATTTTCACAAGGACAAAGCTGCTTCCCAAGTCAATAGACCAAGTTCTCATTGCAGGTATATCCCAGAGATCTCACAGTCACTCTGCAGACATCTTATTTTGAACAAGTGGAAACAAGAGAGCAGACTAGCCCAGGAGAAGCCATGTGTACTTACACAGGACCAGAACTCATATACTTTTCTTCGACAAAATGATGAAAAGCAATGTCAGAAATTGAGTACCTGAGACTAACAAAATTAAATAAAGTCTTAATATTTCCTAATTATCAGTTAAAGAGGAAAAAATTTAATCTTGGAGGGAATACTTCGTTTCTAATGACCATTAAAATCGAAAGAGAACCATGATCTTGAGACACTTAAATATGAAGCCTGTTTTCTGTCTTTTCTAAAGATATCCATTGATTTTTTTTGTAGCTATACTTGCATCTCATAGATAATTCTTAAATAATTTTTTTTTATTCCAAGTCTTCAACCACCTTAAGGATAAACTGGTAGTGGTATATGGAAGGTAGCTGAAGACGTTAGGTGAATAGCAGTATTGAAATGCTTGAATCTTTAAGGTTTAACTGACCATAGAAATGTTGCTAAAGACAACATATTAAGCCTCAGGAATTGTGTGGGATGGAATGAATAACTATCTCTACAGCTCTACAGCTACTAAGTAAAAATATAAAGAAATACTTGCAGTGCATTCATAGCACAAATGTAAGGTTGTCTATTCAGTGTAGATTTTCTTACTTCCATCTGCCCTAACTATAATTTTTCCCTCTGAATAGAGAAGAAAATCACTTTGAGTCTGGTTGAAATAAATATTTATTTTTGAAGTCTAAAATAAAAAATATTTTTAACTTTAATAGATCAATATTAAGGCTTCCTAAAACCACAGATGAGGCCAAGGGAGGTGATCTTTCCTCTCTGGGTGATACTGGTGGGCCACACCTGGAGTACCTGATCAGGTCCTGGGCTCCTCAGCACAAGAATGACATGGAAATTCTGGAGCAGGTCCAGAAAAGAGCCACGAAGGTGACTAAGGGACTGGAGCATCTGAGGTAGGAATAGTGAGGGCCCTGTTCAACCTGGAGAAGAGAAGACTCAAAGGGATATTTAAAAATACCTGGCAGAGGGCAGTAAAGGATATGCAGTCAGACTCTTCTCACTGGTGACAACTGAGAGAAAAAAGAGACAGTGGGCACAAACAGAAACACAGGGGTTAGCCATAAAAGGTGTAAAGAACAGGAGCTGCCTGGAGAGTTTATGGAGTCTGCATCCTCTGAGATATTCAAAACTTGGCTGGACATGGCCTTCAGCAACCAGCTCTAGCTCATACTGCTTTGAACAGGTGCGTGGATTGCACAGTCCTCAGAGGCCCTTCCTAACCACAGTCCTATTGTGAGTCTGTGAACAAAGGATTCATTTCTATTGTTAAAGCCAGAATGTCCATGAAGAGGCAGATGTCTTGCCAGGATCAGGACTACAGCAAACATGACCTCATTGTGCTACAGACTTCTGCAACTGAACTAACATGATGGGCTTGTGCACAACTACACATGAAAAACCCAGCTCAAGAACACCTTCTGATTTGCGATGAAAGAAAATTATAAAAAATGGCTAATAATTCTAGTTTATTTTCCTACTTTTGGGGGGAAAAAAAAGACACAAGACTTGTGTCTTTATCACTTTGCGACTGAGTCACCTTCTGTGTTCTAGATCTAGCCTTTTACTTATACATGTGGTTATCCAGAGAGTAGTGCTGAAATAGATTGTATTCCTAAAGCTCTGTGAGCTGTCCTTGGAGAGACATTCAGCCCAGTTTGGACTGAAGGTCCAAATTGAAACAGGCTGCCCAGGGAAGCGACTGAGTCACCCTCCCTGAAGGCATTTAAAATATGTGGTGCTTAGGCATATGGTTTAGCAGTGAACTTGTCAGTGCTTGGTTAACAGTTGTGCTCAATGATCTTAAAGTTCTTTTCCAACTGAAGAGATTCTACAAATCTATGAAAGTCAAGGTTTAACTGTAGTATGACATACACAGAAGAGCTCTGTGAAGTCTCAGGGACCATATCTGGGTTTTGCCTAAAACAGTTTTCTTCTTAGTAGCTGTACAGTGCTGTGGTTTGGATTTAGTGCCAGAGTAATGTTGATAACATAGTAATGTTTTATTTGTTGTTAAGCAGTGCTTACATTAAGTCAAGGACTTCTCATACTGCCCTGCCACTGAGGAGGCTGGGGGTCACAAGAAGCCGGGAGAAAACACAGCCAGGACAGCTAAACTTAAGTGACAAGAGGGATGTTCCATATAATATGGTGTCAAACTGAGCAATAAAACTGTGAGGAGTTGGCCAGGGGTAGTGGTCTGCTGCTTGGGGCTGGCTTTGCATCAGTCAGAGCATGGCAAGCAATTTTATTATGCACTGCTTTTTTTGTATGGTCTTTATCATTGTCATTATTTTCCCTTCTTTTTCCATCCTATTAAATTGTATTTATCTCAACCAATGAGTTTTAACTCTTTTTCTGATTGTCTCTCACATCACGCTGGGGGAGAGTGAGCAAACAGCTGCGTGGTATTTAGTTGCCTGCCAGGTTAAAAACAGCAGATCATTACAAATGTCCAGGGTTAGGGGCATGACAAATATCTCTTAGGTCTGTAGAGGCTTAAATGGGACAAGTCAGACATCCAAGAACGGATCTGTATATACCAGCAGGTCTCATACCTCATAAAGTATTACTGCATTCATACAAAATCATAAATGTGTGTTTAGAAATGCCATTCTGCAGCCATTAATCTTGTCTTAAAGAGGACTATTTGCAAGCTTCTTTAGAGGGTGTCTAGCTGACATTCCTACCCAAAAAAAAAGACAGACGCAAAAGTCCATTTTTCCTTGAATATGAAACTTTATAGTTCATTACTCCTCAAGTAGCTCAGAGCTTAGCCCACATAGCCAAATAATCAAGGAGACTATGAGAAAACCTCTTAAATGTATCACAGATTCAATCAGGACTTGGATGTGGTGTAAAACAGACTGCTGCGACAAATTACAAATGCTCACACCTTACTTAGACACCCAAATTTAGTTGTTTTCTTCTTATGAATCCAGCTTTCAACAAGGAAAATAATGATATAGAAGTAAGGACTATTCCTACTGCTTTATTATAGTAATGTGTGACAGTGTTGCATCCACAGTATTCTTTCCAGTTGTACTCATGAGCATGTTTCTAAATGGTACGTTATGAGTAACTTTTCAAATATTTAAGCAAACGGAGCATCTGCTTCTATGAAGTCTATAAGGAGGGTGGAGTGTTAATAAAGGCTTCATTATTGGCACATCAAATGTGGGAAAGATTACTGTCACTTGTAAAAGCAGTAAACACTGTGAGACCTGCAGTCTGCCTGTGGAAGGCGAAACCTTTCCAAAGGTCTCTTCCTCTTTCATCATTAGACTGTATTAACAGCCTAGCAAAACAGGAGCTCTGTATTAAAGAGACAGAAGCAAGGCAGGGTAAAATGCTGGAAGTAAAGCCACATGGCAGTAATCATAGTGAATAACTCTAGCTGTAAAATTTCATTAAATGAAATTAACTTTATAGTCACAATAAAACTGGAAATAGGAA
Source organism: Machaerirhynchus nigripectus (assembly GCA_013397975.1). Lineage (NCBI taxonomy): Eukaryota > Metazoa > Chordata > Aves > Passeriformes > Dicruridae > Machaerirhynchus > Machaerirhynchus nigripectus. The sequence continues at coordinate 3,107,514 of VZRQ01000586.1, forward strand.
AGGTTATGTTCTTTCTGGAGAGAAAAGCCTAACTGTTTCAAGTTTAGAGGGAATCACATAGGCGTTTGAAAGTGTCTGCAAATGTACTATTAAGCCCTAAAGTTCAGCTACAATGAACCATGAAAGAGGAGTAGAAATTTGCATATAAACGTAATGTAAGGTATAATCATATTAAAATCACATGAAATCTATGAATCTACAGTGGGTGTGCATGTGCACAGCAGCAATTCCCAGGAGGGGAAGCTTCAAGAATGTCAGTCTTTACTGCTATGAAATGTGACATGTATTAGTTTACTATTCCTCCTTTATTGTTAACTTGCTATTCACTTTGCCACTGCTACCTTCTCCCACATCAAATGCAATGATTGCAGTGAGAATATTGCCAAGACTTCTCTTGCCTCCTTGCAGCCCCAATGATTGCATCTCCTTTGTGAAGTGCTGTTTTTCTGCAGTGTTTCCCCTCCTCAGAGAAAGTTGCTGTGTTCAGCATATTTTTTAGAATTCCTGATAAAAGATTATAAGCCTCAAAGGCTTGGACATCTAAACTGGGACAGCAGTGGTTTCTGGATTCCACCCCCAGCCTTGTTATGCTTTTTGGAAACATAGCATGAGACATTTTCTTCTAAATAAGTAAGACACAGCATGATCATTTAGGTGTTCATTTGAATATTCACCAAAATGTTATTGATATTAGTATGATTTGCATAGCAATAAAAATTAGTTTTGAGTGACTTTCCTTAGAATAAAATATTCTGTTTACATCTGAAACAAGGAGAAGGGAGGTTTGGGTCATGATGGGGTGAAGGACAGGGAGCATTTGCTAGCCAGATTTCTTATTTATAAGCACTCTGATTTCTACCTATAAAACAAAGAATAAACATATCAAGATCACAACACCATTGAAGTTACCTGCTTAATCCTGTTGGCATTCCCTACAGGGCAGTTCCTCAAATCAAAGGACTGAGTCTCTTCAGGAGCCTCCCATTAATTTTTTGGGGGGGAGGGCAGTAGAGAGGGGAGAGAGAGAGACATATGTATGCATACATATATATTTCTTTCATCTGCATACATGTGAAGCTTGGCAACAATCAAACAATGTTTTGCAAGTTGATGATGATATGTTTGGGAGTGACTGTTCTGTTATTGAATTTAACCTTGTTCACCTGCAACTTAAGCCCTTGCATTTTCAAACACTGCTTTACATACACAGATTTATACAGAGTTTAGATTTATTCTTCAGGATTTCAGACTCTAACAGCATACCTCTGGAATCAACAGAGTATCTGTACCTTGTCTGTAGATCAGCAATGTCTTCAGAAGGAAACTGTAGTTTGGTATATGTAAATGGTATATCCAAATATTTACACCAGAGAATAGTATATTGTCGTATAACTATTTGTTTCAGATATTCTTTTAAATATTTAAAAAATTATACTTTTATCAACATAAATATATTTTAATAATGATCTCAATGGCATTTTTTCTTAAACCAGTCTTCCAGCTTGAAAAGCTTGTAGAAGAACACATCACAGATTGTGAGAATAAGTGATGCCTCTGAAAGAGTAGCTGTCTTAGAAAGCACAAGGATCATCAGAAACTCCAAATATTACAGAATTTAAATAGCATCTAATTAAAAAGAAGCACTTCATTGCACTTTTTAAAATTATTTGTATGTGGATCATAAAACAGAATATGAAGATATGTAAAATCTATGACAACCCCGGGAGATGCAGCCATGCAGTGATCCAAGTTATTACTAAGGCAAACCAGACAATATAAAGCAACAGTGAAGAAGACGGGAGGGAATAATATACTTTATATAGCAATTTTGTGATCTAGACTTCTTAGAAGCCAGAAAAGGTGGCAGACTGCCTCAGCTGCCTGGAGCTCCATCTTCTCAATAGCATCCCATGGAGATTCATTTGGACAATCATGAGCAATTTACCAAAGGAAATTTTGGAGAATCCACCTAACACACTGGCCTCCAGAAGATCCCTTCAAAATCTTTGGGTGTCCTTACTAACAGTCACCACAGCAATGAGGATAATTAGGAAACATCACAGTTGTGAGAATTCAGTGACCACATAATTTTTGTCAGACAATCTTGCATCTCTTCCATGCATAAAAATAAAGCAATATGGTAGAATATGTTCAAAATGGGTGGAAAAGAGGGGATAACACACCAAAGTGAAGAAAGAGTCACAACAGAAGCATTTGGAAAATAATACAGAAAATTTAAAGCAAAAGATGCCATCACAAGTCCACTCACCTGGCTTTGATATCTGGTTGCTGAGCAACATGTTCATTTGTAACAATCACTGAGTTTTATAAAACATGGTTTGTCTCTTTGCTGGAGGTGATATATAGATTTCTCAGTCTGTAATCTAGAGATGGCCAAACTTTGAAAAATACACAATAAACCAGCAGGCTTCAGCTGAAATCCAATTTATTTTATAGTCTACAGCACTAATTTCTATAACCAAGTGCTAAATGTTTGGTCAATATTACTTCCTTCATGCTTTGCAACTAAATTATGCTGCTATATAGGGAAATGATAATTATAGCACTTGAGAAGCACTTTGTATTTCCAAAGCTCTATTCAAAAGTTAATTACTAAAAAGTGATATAACTTGACCCCTCTGGCTGTATACCCTGGCAGAGCTACACACAAGGGGCAATTCTGTGAGGTTAGCAGCTTTCACAGTCTCTCCTGAACTGTGCCACAGATTTCCTGAATGAGTCTTGTGAGATAACTTAGGTGCAAATTTTGCTGATCGTGGTCACAATCAGTATAAACAAATAACTTACAATTACTTCATTAGCATTTCATTAGCCCAGCTGACTAACACTGTACTTGGTGAATAGCCTTAATGAGGGATCCTCACGGTAAATAGAATTAAAGAGCAACAATAAATTTAAAAATGAGAGAAAAAAAAATGTTAATGGACTTTAATATTTTTTCACTTCAAAAGAGTAATGAACATAGTAAAAAATTATTTTTCAAGAATTTTCAACCTGAGAGTATTTCCTTAAAACCTTGAAATATTCACAGACCTTCCATAGTCATTAACTGTGGAAAACCAGCTGCACGGATGTTATTTTCTTAAAGCTCAAAACCAGAAGATGAATAATAATCAGGGTAATAATAGAAAAGATTTAATGTTGGCTGCAGGGTCTGGCCTTTGGTTAATATTTACACACAGTACAGTACAAGTTTTAGAATCTATCCATATTTGTAAGTCAAGCAAATGAGTAACTTCCCTTTGTCATCACTTCTGAACAGAAAACCTGGTATCTAAATGTACTCTCAAAACCACTTTAATGCTTATCAGCAGAAGTATTTTCTGTTTCCATATGTTAAGTGTCTTAGAGTGTTTCCAATGCTGTCTGAGGATAATCTACAATACTGGGAGACATTAAATTGTATTCACATTAAATATTAGGAAAAGATTATTTTTTAAGAGAAACAATGTATTGTCAGTTACTTCTATTAAGATAGCAAAGCTCTCTTGTAGGTGGAATATAAAAGTAAACTTTCTAACAGCACTGGCCAGTCTATCATGCCTGATAAATTTTTTGATAAATTAATACGTAGGGGTTTTGTTTTAATTTTGAGAAGTTTAAGATACACTTGATCTACTTGATATTTTTGTCTATGCTAAGATACTTTCCAGTACATGGTCCTTTTTTGCATTTTCAGTTATCCTTCTGGAAACTGTGTGAAAAATGTGGGAGTTATCAGTGTGACTGTTACATGCCTATGATTCTGCTGCTTGTTATGAAAAAAGTATGGGTTAACACAGAATTGGATGATTTTATATTTCTGCATAAATTCAGAACATGGCTTTAGGTAACACCCATTATCAAAATGTACAGGGATAATATAGCAGACCTTGCACATTGTATCTCTGAATAAACCTTCATACCCATAGGAAAGGGTGTGAAGTAAAGATCAAAAAGACATGACTTCTAAAAAAATGCAGATCTTCCAAATATAGGGAAGTAATTACCCTTGGAGAAAAGTATACAGTATTCAGCTGCATCTTGAAACCTCCGGTGAGGGGGACTCTACACTCTTCCAGTGATTGGCTCTTCACACTCTAAATGAATATTTTCTTGTATCAGGATGAAACCTCTATTCCATGCAATTTGTACCTTGTGGTCCTTTTCTTCTCCATGTGGTTCCTTGTGAGGAGAGCCTCCATCCTCCTTGTAGCTACCCTTTAAAAACAGGAATATTGTGATGAGGTCACCCAAAACCTTCTCTTCTCCAGGGATTAAAGACAAAACTCCTTCAATATTTCTCCATTGGGCAGGTTCTTTGATCATCTTCTTGGCTCTCTTTTGGACCCTTTCCATTCTGTCCACATCATTCTCGAATTGTGGGGACCAGAACTGGACACAGTACTCCAGGTCCAGCCTGACAAGCACTGAGCAGAGTGGGAAGATCACATCTCTATCTCAGCTAGTAATGCCCTGTAGATGCAGCCCAGGATGTGATTTACCTTCTTATCTGGAGCAGCACACTGCTGACCCATGTTCAGCTTGTTGTTCACCAGGACCCTGGGTCCCTTTCAGCAAGGCTGCTCCTAGTCTGTAATTAGCTATTTGCTAAATAGCTATTTGCTTATTTTGTGTCAGATGTAGGACTTTACACTTCTCTGTGTTAATCTTCTTGCTAGCCCACTCTTCCAGCCTGTCCAGGTTTCCCTTCCAAGATGGCTTTGCCTGCTGTCCTTTCCACCTCACCACCCAGTTTGGTAAAATCAGCAAACATAGTGACAGTGCTGTCAAGTCCATCCTCCAGATCATTTATGAAAATGCTGAGCACTGATCACCATGACCTGTCAGCCAGTTTCCTATCCATCTTGCAGACCACCCTTCTAATCTGTATCTTGCCAGTTTTTCTAGAAGTTTTATACTTTTAGTAGAAGTATTGCAGTTTTATAGAACTCAGCTTTCTGGCATACTGGATACAAGGCAGTGTACACTGACAAAGCTAATAGTTGCACCCATAACTAAAGGGAACTTGAAAAAATAATTTCTTTTTGAAGCAGTCACTGAGATTTGCCCCTACAGTTTTCAAAATGAGGTGGTGCGTTTGTTTTTTCTCCCTGGAGAATTTTTTTAAATTGAAGAAAAACACATACATATCTCAAATTGCCATATGCTTTAATGTTCACTAAAATGAGTTTGGAACAAAAACTGGCTACAAAACACAATTTCCAGTGTGTCTGCAGAGAAATATCCCTGCTTGTAATGAATGAAATCTAATCTTTCCAATCAGTTTAAACTCTGCTGCTTGGTATGACACATATGGTAAACTGATGTAGCCTTAAATAAATACCAGTAACAATAATAACAACAGGGAAAGATCCATAGGAGGAGAGAACCATTATAGCATGGTTCTGCCTTATTGGTAATTTGAGATGCTGATTCACAACATTAGGCACTAGTGGAAATAAACCATGTGACTAGCCAGTCAGGGAAGGCAGATTTGGACATAATGGCAACTGAATATTAAAGAGCTGAAGTGAAAACCAAGGTCACATCCAGAGCCAAACTGAATACAAACTCAACAAAATCTCTTAAACAGTAGTGTTGTTATGACCTAGTGTGTTCAAAAAAGATATGCTTTTAGAGATCTCTTAGTTCCTGGGTGGGTGAGGCATGATCAGTGTGGGATCTTCAATTCTTCCATACTGCACTGCGGTTTAGATAAAACTAAACACATGCTATGCAGAGATAGGTGCCACTGTGTGATGCCATTAGTGATACAGACGGGTTCAGGGCTTACAGGTTAATTGCTTATTGTGGGCACAACTGGTATGGCTAAATTTTTCAGCTGCTCGTTAGACAATGTATATTGCTTGTTCGATACTTATTATGCTTGCCAAGCAGAAGGAGGAGGATGTAGGGCCATTGATAAGGGGTAGAGACCGTGACTACAGGTCCTGGTTTCGGATCCTGGAACCAGCTAAAACCAGCCCTGGAGTTTGGACTTGGACCAAGAACTTAAAGAGCATGCGCAAGGAAGTGGGGTAAAAAGTTCAATCCTGAGGAAGACCTTTACTTCATCCCAGAGACCCCGGCCCACAACCACCAGGCAGCAGTGCGCAGGCGCATTAAAATGCTAATGACTTTTGAGCTAATTGTAATACAAAGCGGGGACAGATGATGAATATGCATAGGTGTATTGCATAAGTTAATGCACATGAACTTGTAACTGGATAAATACCAAGCTGAGCACTGCCGGGGTACGCACGTCTTTGGGGGACGACCTCCCGTGCGTCCAGCATCATAACTGATCCATTAAAAGCATGCCTACTTTACAACTTCAATTAGCTGTGGAGTCTCTCCACCCATCATTAGGACAATTTGGATTCACCTAAGTGCTCTTATACATCTTAAACATCTATTCTATGATGTTCATTAAGCTGCATCTTAGATGACTTCAGAAATACAAGGTTACATTTGATGATATGCTACTCATAATACAATATTCTCCTATAAAAAATGAGTTTATAAAGATGTTTTGATGGCACAGGTCTGTGTCAAACAATTGGACTGTGGCTTCTAAATTTGCACTTGAGAAAAAAATTGTTGCAGCCTTGTTTTCAGATCATTTGTGTGTATTAAAATAAATGTGATTTAAAGTGTTACCTTGGAGAGGTTTCCCCTGCACAACAAGCTAGACATGTTAGAAGTATAATTAATAATGATCCAGAAAACTTGGAAGTAGTGCAAAGCAGTTAATTTAAATATCCATTCTCTTACAAATTAGCCATAAAAACTTTCAAAAAGAAAACCATTTGAAGAAATTCACATTTAGAAAATTCATTGCTCTGGTTGTCTTTACGTAGTTTTATGCAATATCATCCATGTTTTACACTTGAATTCTAAATTCCACTGCTTGTCCTACAAATAAGGTGTCCAGTGAGGTTTCTAAATGTAAGTAAAAGGCACAATGGTGTTCAAGTTCGTGGGAAATTTTGGACAAAGGAGATGTTCTGCAGACATATAGTAAATTTTTAATTGTACCCCTTCCACCCAATCATCACACGATATCTCTAAAGTGCAGCTTAACTTCTAAGCAGTTAAAACATAGAGGAAAATAGCCACAAGATACCAAATGAAAAACGTATGGAAACCTATGTATATTAAACACACCTAACGCTTACTTCAAAATAAACCAGTCTTTTTTCCTGTTGACCTAGAAATGTAAATACAAGATCCCTTGAATTCAGATTAGGTTATGCAACAAGAAATAACTATTTGCTGATAAATTCTAAAGAGCACCAATACACTGATACTTTTGGATAACAAATACATGTGGACTACTATCAAACATACATTAAGTTAAACAAAAATCTGATTTTAAACATATTATTCAAATTTATTGACCTTGTTACAAATTCTAATGCTTTCCAAAATCACTTGATGGCAAAGCATAACTGTACATGGAAGCTGTCCTGAGGGAAATCTAGGAGCTTTTTCTAGGTTAAAGAAGATGAAAAATTTAACCACAAGAAATGGCTACATCTCCTCTCTATTTTTGAGCAAGCAGGGCAGTTACTTAGGAAAGCTGTTTAGCAGTGAAGTAGCTAGTGTAATTTAAACTATTGTTCTGTTTTTGTGGGAATACACTACTGAATGAAAATGCAGCTGTTCAGACTGCTGCAGAACAACTATTTCAAGCTAACACTAGACCTTGGAAAACAATTGTACTGAAATTTCAACTTGTCAGCCAATACTAGTCATTTAGATAGGGGAAAAGGAAGTTCCTTTTCTGGAGTCCATTCCAGCACAGAAAAAGAGCTGTTGGGTATCCTGTCAGTTGTAGGAATTTATATTTTGACTTTTGATTAAACCTTACTTAGAATGTCCCAAACCAATGGCAAACAGATAAGAAATTGAAGAATTTCTATACATATAAATATGTAAAGAATTCAACAGTAATTAAGACATCTAGAGAGGGTAATTTGAAATATTTCATTTTTTAAATTTGCAGTATTTTTCATAACCATGTCTAATTAGTATTTCATCACTATGAAGTAAGAAACTGAGCGTTCCAGAAAATTATCTAATATTGTGCTTTGCAATTTTGTCAGTCTTTTCATGACAGATATGAAAGGTATGTCCTGAAATTCTGCTTAGAGGAACTAAATTAGTGATTAGTTTTCAAATGTTCCTTACAGCCAGGCCATAAAGTCAATTTTATGACTCCTTGTTTGTAAGGAAAGGGAAAGGGAAAGGGAAAGGGAAAGGGAAAGGGAAAGGGAAAGGGAAAGGGAAANAAGGGTAGGGGTAAGATAAGCAAACTGTTATAGGGAGAAATCTTATCTGATGTTATCATAACCACTGAAAGTAACCACATTTAGACACATAAAAGAAAATGAGATAATTTGAAAAAATTAGATTCCTTGTCTATTGCCATATGTGTGAGATAGCTCAAACCCTTTCTTGGTCCAACAGATGGTGTAAGAATAGTCACCTCTTGTTTCACTAAGATAGTCTTCTGAGGAGCTGCAACTTCACCCCAGTGATGGAGAATATTTTTCCGTACACAGTTAACTGCTATCCCCTATTAAAAAATGCTTTCCTTTTACTGTTCTGCTCTTGAAATCTAGATCTTATTCAAAGGGTAATCAGGGTTAACATATGATGAGTGTGGTAATTCTTGTCTTTGCTGCCAGAAAGCCAACTGATATTGAAAGCCATGTTTGGCACGTCTATGTACTTTGATCATTGAGCTGAACACCACAGCAACCAAAAGCAGAAAATTCGTTCAGACACTTTTAAGTGAGAACAACTAGAATTATTCTATTCTATGAACTGCCATGTATCATTCACTCCTTAAAAAAGGGAGGAAAAATTTCTTTCTCTTCTTTCAGACACTTGTTTTACAATGGAGTGGGTCTTGATCTTAAGGAAATTTTCTTTGCCTTGAATATTGAGTAGAAAGGGACCAGCTGTGACCAGAAAGGTAATTTTGAGATGGGTAACATCAGATGAGATAAATCCTACCTAATAAATAATCAATTTCCACAGTGATACTTCTTCCATATTAAGCATTAAATACTGTGAATAATATTTCAAACTCCTTTAAGTTGTTTCCATGTTTTCTGCTTAATTAAATGAGTGATATTGTATTTATTCAAAACCAACTAGAAGTCGTTATGTTTAGCATCTGGGGACAAATTCTAAAACCCCTAACATCCCTCTCTCTCAGCCCAGGATACATCTGTTTCTGGGTAGCCAGAGTTTTTCTAACATTTTTATGCCACCACCTGAGATAAGGCTGCCATGTGCCAGGTTTTTCATGACACTTTGTCTTTTCCAGATGGAAGTTTGACCATTCAGGATTTTGAGCACTTCTATTATTTGTCCAGGAATTCTTGGCATATAGCTGCTCAGTCACAGCTAACTTTTTCCTTTTGAAAAACCATAGTCTGAAATATGGCAGCCCTAATGAGAGGAAAACCATCTGTCGTTGCTGTAGAGCTTAGATTTGCCCATAGATAGATATATTTATCTGGACAGCTGCAACTTTGCAATTGCTGCACTAATCAATAGTTTTTGGCTGCAATTTTTGCAGCAGCAGCAGTTACATTTACATTTTCTTTCCCAGCTGCAGCTGCACCAAGAGAATGAAAAGAGAGGAACAGCAAGGAAAGAGCACAAGCAGAGGTGCTGATTCAGAAGGGATTTTCTTAAGATCTCTTCCCTTCATGTTTTAGTGTGTGAAGCCAATCAACAGCTACTGACTCCATGATGACAACAGGAATTGCAAACTGCACCACTGTGCAAGGCTCCTCTGACTTATGGACCCAGCTCACCTCTGTGAGAATTCATTGTCCATTCACTGGAATGTGACCATTGCCACACTGGCACTTGCTGCCCAATTTGGCAGAGGCAGATAAACTGTTGTTGGTACAGTGAAAAATGAATAAACTTACTAAAAATGTTATGTTGCTGGAAACTGTAAAACTCAAAAATTCAAAAATCTAGTGGTGTTTTGGCACATGAGAATGGAGTTATCTAATGGCATTGGCAAAACTGCTGGGACCTACATTTCTATCATTTTTCAGTGCAAAACTTGAACTGGAAGCAGTCTTGCAGGAAGAAAACCCTTCCTAATTCACACTGGGAGAGTAAATGGCAAAGGTATTTCTGTAGGAGAATTAATTTGTTTTCCTTTTTGCAGAAAGACTAATTTGTCACCACCAAAAATGCAGCTATTGATGATGAAACTTTTACTTTTATTCAGCAAAGTTTGCTATTCCTGCCTTCCCTGCCTTCATGGTTTATGAAGTTTGTTGGTGGATTGCAGAACAGAACAATTGTCTAAATATTTGTAAAATGGCAGTAAAAATTCCACTTCTCCTCTGCCCTTTTTATTTATACCTGCTATGTCTGAGGACTTGTCAAGCTATGGGAGCTTCTCTTTAACCGTTTCCTGGTTAAAGCTCATCCATTCCAGCCAAAGAAGGGAGCTGAGAAAGGTGGAGATCCTAGAGACTATTAGAATCCTTTCTTTCCCTCATCTTGTGATAAGTCCAGATGAAGCAGTTCCAGGGAGCAGCCTCCTATTCCTTGAAACTTCAGAGAAGAGGGTGAGCTGTTGTGATCTTCTCCTTGATGTCCCTCAGTCTTTCTATATCTATGACCATTTAATCTTTCTCTCCCATCTCCCATTTCAGCTCCTCTTTTTTTTCTTTCCATTCATCATCTGCCATAATCATTTGGCTACTCCTCCTTTTTCTACTGCTCCCAGGAATGGTGTCTTTTTTAGGGGGCATATCAGCAAGGATACAGATGTAACCAGGAGCATAAAGGAACTGTTAACTGTTAGACGTGAATGTGCAATTGTCTATCCACAGTAAAACACACTTCCAGTGTTCAGCTTTGTTCAGTACAGAGAACTTTCTGTGCTGAATGTGCGTATTTGGTAACCCTTTTGCAGATCTATGCCCAGTGTCCTCATGAGCCAATGAGAACATTTGACGCCCCAGAAACTAATTTTGTCAAGGAATTACACTGGTTTAATTTTGTTTGTTCTGAATCTGCGTACTTCTCACATAATTTAATGGCCCCTATTTCTGTACTGTCAGAGAGGAGGACAAAGAAATCCCCACCTACACTATTTCACTCATAGTTTTGTAGGTTCTATTACGTCTTCTCTGTGTTGTAGAGGCGCCGGCATAAGTATATTTTGTCTCAAAGATTCTTACTGGTGCAACAGGAAAGTTGTGATTAGAAGAAGAAGTTCTGCAGAGGTGGAGCAGTACTGTCCACCATCATCACACAAAATCTAGTTTACATAAGAGGCATGCACCAGGTAAATTACAAAAGGAAGTGGATAGGTGTGTTGTCGTCCCCCGCCCTCCCCTTTTCCTCTCTTTCTCTTTCATTTTCTTTGTTTTACTGCCCCACCTCCAGATTTCATGACCATCGAATGGAAAAAAAGAGTAATTAAAAATTATTCATGATCTAGCACCACAGGAAAAATGAAAGGAACACAGGGGAGACTCAGGCACAATGTACATATCTCATGTCCTCATGGTCTTGCTTTCCTGACTCATTTCTTTGAATCATTAACCAATCTTTAGGTGGAAATCAAGCGATCCTAGAAAAAGGAATATTTTGGCACCATGTTTGGTTATCAGAATCAGGATCAAGAAGTTCAGCCTTGTCATTTTCAAAGCCAGTTAAGAAGGAGGTACAAGTGCCCAAGCAGTGTTTTTAGTCAGTCACACTCCCTGCAGTCTGTAAATTGGGATTAGTCATCCAGGAGGCACATGCTGTGAGGGAGGAAGGAGAAAAAAAATAGCAGGCAAGAAGTTGTGTTGATTGAATGTGCTTTCCACGTGAGCTACTGGTGCATCTGCTTGTGCACTTGTATAGGAAGGTCTCACTCTGCAATTATACCTCTTTTCTTCTCCCAGCTCTTTTTCCGCTAATGTCGGAGAAATTGTGGGTAATTCTCTCTTCTCCTGTGGTTCTCTTGCATCTCAATGAAATTCTTTCTCTCATGGAACGACCTCTCTCATTCCTAGAGGTTTCCTGAAGTTCTCCAAATATTCCAGATTTGACTCTGTCTGAGAAGACCTATGCCTGTTAAGTAAGAAAATAAATAGTTCTTACTAGTGGTTCACTTTCTATGGATAAGAATAATTAGAACATTTTTGCAAGGCCTGGATGATATTTTCACAGCATCTTTCTCTTGTCTTGGGAGTCCTGAGTAACACTGTGTCCTTCACATCTGCTGTGTGCTCTGGGCAGTGGGGAACTTCCTTAGCACAGAGACGTAATATCTGGGGAAATGGATGATCACTGTAAAGAATACATTGAATTGTTGTTGTGCTTTACCCTATTTAACATCCAAAACAACAGCATGATCCTGGAAGACCAGGGGCAAACATTCCTGTTAAGAGTATCTGTGACTTTACATGTTCATGTCTGAGGTTAAATGGTAGCTGCAGGCAGAGTACTTTTACTTCTATGCAAACCCCTTGTCAACTATGAAAACATATGGGTCCAAAGTAATTTAAAGCTTGATGATGATAAAAATTAGCTTGGGCTAGATCCTCAGCTGCTACAAAAGCTAATGGAGCTAGCCTAATTGCACCTTGTGAACTCTATGTTTCTGAGTAGCATTTTTTTTCAAGTTTTTAAACCAGAATCCATGTTACTGAAGTATTATGGAGTTGGACAAAGAGGGGAAGGAATGTAACTTTGCATTAAACAGGAGACAGATCTTGCAGAAAAGTAAGTCAGGAACCAACAGCAGGTTTCTTGCATAAATGTGAACACCACAGTGCCTAGAAGTCTAAACACTATGATATTCAGACATCACATTTCCTGGTCAGAATATGTCAGATCAAATCTCCTATCAGCTCCCAAAATCTAACAAAATATGAACCTGCACATCTATTTCTGTTTCCTATAACACAATGCTGTAGATAATTCACTTTTGTCTTTTTTATTTTTATGTGTAAAAATATTTAATCTTTCTGGATGTTATAGATCATATAATATATTCCTAAGTGTTTACAACATGTTTTGAAGGTAGTTAGTCAGTAAAAATACTTGACAATTACCAATCATTAGTTTCTCAAAGTCTCCTTTACCTTTAAATCACTCTAATGATGCTCTCATAAAATACGGCTTATTTACTATCACTTTTATGTGTGTGGTAGCTTGCACACCATTTCAATTACCTTCTATCTTTGCCATCTGGAAACAGGGAGAAGATCTTGTCTCCTTTGTACTGTATGGAAAATAATTACCAGGGAGACTCTGTCTCATGACAGAAGGAGAATTTTTACATCATAACTTGATTGCTATTTTCATAAAACAAATCTATTTAACAATATATACACCAAGGATTTATATATGATACTATTAAAAAGTTGTTTTCATTTCAGGAATTAGTTCTTCCAACTGGACAATAACATAATATTTCAAAAAACATAATAAAGCTTCACAAACCAGGCTATTTTTATCACCCAGATATGATGCACAGGGTCACAGCAACCTGAGGAAACAAAAAGTTGTTTGGCAAAACAGCTCCATTATGCCCTTTAAAATGTGATCATTAAAAACAGGTAATTAGCAATAATGGTCAATTTAGTTTAGATTAGCAAATGAAACTTCAAATATTTATCTGAATTTAGACAAACTATTCAAATGTAATGAGTAACAACAACAAACTCTTCCAGTCTGCAGTTCAGGTGCTTGAGCAGAATCTCCTTGAGAACAGTGGGGATCTTCCGAAGATCAAAGGTCTGATCAAAGGTCCTGCATTTTATTGCAGGAACTGTTTCCTCATGAATTATGCAGGTATCAATCTTAACCAGAAGTTTTTTGCATCATTTCTCTCTCTTTTTCCTTCTAATCTCAGAACTGGAAGAGAAGCAAAAAGCAAACATAAAAATGAATAATGGGAGGCAGCAGATGTAGCCAAAAATTTCACACATCCAAGAAGAACAGGATCTTTCAACTTGAATTGAAAGTGAGAAGAATTTCTTGACTCATCACCAGAAAAAAAAAAAACCAACCAGTTTTCAAAACGTGTGTGAAAAAATGTCACTGAAAGGGTATTTCATATATGCCACTATAACATAAGGAGAGAGGTATCTACATGTAAAAGCACAACAAACTACTGACTGGAAAATTGCAAAAATACCTCTGCCAGCTCTCAATCATATTTTATTACCATAAAAGGAAAAAAAGTTCCATATTTATGCATGCTAAGAACAGTGACAAATATAAATACCTGTTTGTGTAGAAATTCAAAATTAATCAAATTTTGATGCCTGCAGGGAGAAAGAGAATCTATAATGCAGTCCAAACAATGTCAAAGAAACATGAACAGTCATGGATCAAATTTATGATAAAAATTGCCCCTGGGAAATTGGGATTTTTTTCATGATGGTTTTACATCTTTATACAATGTAAAGACACACTTTTCATTTGGTTATCTGTGGCAGCAACATAAATATCTTCTCATCTCTGGTCAATATCTGGTACAAAGACTAAAAAAAGCAGCAAAACAAACATCTGCAAGAAGACTCATTTTAAATATTAAGTCTAATATAAAATCATTTTATCTTGTCTTTCAACTGCTTGGAAACATATTCAGAACAGTCATTCCATAGGGAAATTACTTCTCTCCCATGAAGAGATTGTTAACTGTAGTCACATATTTCATGGTCCATGATTGTATGAACTTGCCCTATTTCAGCAAAGAGCCCAAAATCTGTACAACACTAATTCAATGACAAGGCCTAAGTATGAAGCTCAGAATGTCCTTCTTGCCTTTTCTTCATGCATCCCTACAGACAGGCTGGCAAGGCATGTATTGCCTAGGTAATTGAGCATTAGATTAAGTGGACTGGTGTATTTGTTGTCTGGATTTTAGCAAATAAGTGGAAGAAATAATTGCCATCATAAGTACAGCCACAAATCCGCTTTACATTTTAATTTAATGTGTTTGTATGGGATCTTAATCCTTAAAATGGTTACACCCCACTGTAGCTAGCTATAAATGTGAGGCATAAAGTTCCCTTCTAATAGCATGTCATCAGCATTTGCATTTTCAGCCTGGAAAAAATCATTTTGGAAAGGTTGATGCATTTTGAAATATTACAGCCAATATTTTGCAAGATGATCAAATACTTTATTTTGTAGGAAGAAAACTGCAATAACATTGCTTTTTACAAAAGTTGTTAAACAAGAAGGCCAAAGGAATTTTAAAGAATTGCTGCAATGAAAGCGAGTAATGTATTTAGTAAATAAAACTACCCACTTGTAAACTGTTCTAGGAACCAATATAATCTAATTTTTCTGTTTATTTTTTACCTATCGAACCTATTAGAATAGACGTAAACAAATATTTGAACTTGAACATATTTCCTCAGAGTATTATCACCTTATATAACTTAATGCTTTCCCTGGTGCAATGAGATGGTGCTTAAATCTAGTGGTTAATAAATGTATTAATTTTGGGGGATATTTTCTTTATTTTGGAAACAATCTGTTGGTCCATGTGTCAGGACCTGGAGCACACTGAGAGGGCTGCATGACCCCAAGGAGCCTGTCAGGGAAGCCCTACTTGTAGGCCAAGGAGGGCAGGCTCAGCCTGGGACCCCAGCCCTGTGTTCAGCCCAGGCCCTGTTGAGGCCATCGGGACTCCCCAGGTGGACCCCAGTCCTGCTCCGTGGAGAAATCCCTCTCCTACTGCTTCTTGACATCACATTGCACAGCTTCCCACCATAACTAGTGCTGGATGCAAAAACTACATAGATCTTTTTGCACAACAAAAAGCTAAGCTCCGTCAAAGCACCACCTGGCAAGAATTTATGTTCTTCCACTGAATAAATCTCACCTTTAAACACCAAGATACTATATTTATTTCCACAGAAGTTAATTCATCATACAGTGGTCCCCAGCTGCTCTGACAACTGCTCTGAGAAACGCAGATGAAATTGAATAACACTGGTTTGCAACACAGAATTTGTAGATACAGAAGTAGAAAAAGAATGAGAAGTGCAAGTTCACTTTATGTAATAAATGAAAGGTGTAACAGCAAGGTGTAAGAACAGTACATAGAGGAGATGCATGAATTCCTGCCAAGCAAACACAGGCTGCTTCAACCAAGTAGACAAAGCTTTAACATCCACTGGCTTCCTAAGCACCTTCCCAATACAGATTTGCCCTCCTTATGATTGGACAATCCAGTGTGTGGAAAGCCTTATAATATCCAGAGCCCTGTCTCTTGAGAAACCCCCACAGTTTCTGATAGCATGGAGCTGAAATTGGAATGTAAGAGACCAAAGGAAAAATTCCAGTCTGAACTCAAACAAATCAAACATTACAAAATGACCCTGTATAAGAGAGAAGTGCTACTGTAAAATTGCAAACAATGACCCACAAGTACAAAGACTCTCATATTTGAATTTAATTGAGATCCTGGCCAAGGTCTCACAAAAAGTGAAATCCAAAAGATATCAAAGATAATCACCTAATGTAAACAATATTAAGCACCTCTTTCATGAATAAAGATGCTATCACTATTTTGCTTTTTCTTTGTAGGTGACTGCCCTTCCTTGACATGAAGTTGCAGCTGCCATTTTAGTATTGGCCCAGGTTTCTAGTTCCCACAATCCTGTACAGAAATTGTGTTCAAAAAATATGACCTAGGTAGCTCTTAGCCACTGAGGGAAATGGAGTGTTTTATTGTAGTTGCTGCTTTTAAGATCCATTTAAATGTGATTATGGAAGTGGCAGAATTTGCAGACTGTGTTTCCCATGCTTCATGCAAGAACAAGAAGATAGGTGTGAATACAAACAGGAACATAAGAGAAATGAAGGGGGAGGGGAAAGTCCATGTTAGTACAGCCAGATTAATGTGTATGTGCATGAACCCGCAGGTATAAAAAATATACACAAATATTGATCTAAGTGGGAAAATTGAGAATAAAATGGAGACCTGCTAAATTATCCTGGAACTTTATACTTATGTAAGGTGTCTATATTTACGTACAGTAAATTCAGAGGTCAGAAAAATGATTGAAGACACAAGCTTACCTTGCCAGTTCTCGGCTCCTAAAGATCTTGTAAATAGAAATCTCTTTTGTTGGATAAATACTTAAAGCAGATTGAACCACTGCTCCACATGCAATCAAACCAGGCACTTGTAAACTTAATTATGAGTGACAACCCAAGCCAGAACTTCAGTGCTGGCTCACTTCACTCCTTCATCTGTGTACCCTCAGGAATTACAATTCTAATTCCTCTGTCGCTAAGGAAATTACATGATTAAACTAGCTTTCACAAGGAAATCAATTACTCCTCATATTTTTTAGCTTATTTTTACATCCCAGAGCCTTCTTCAAGACTTCATATTGAAATGACTCAACTACAATGTCATTAATATCACTTTAATTTTTAATTTTCTTAGGAAATCTGTTTCTACTTCTCTAATTTTGTCCCTCCAAAATATCCTTCCAAAATAAACCTTTTGGACAAAGAAATGGCACTGAGTGGATATGTCAAACCCCCTATTACCCACAAGCCTCTGGAAAGGCTGAGAGTTATAATGGACTGCCAAAGACTATGTTGAGAGCATTAGGCAATGGGGCGTGGAAGCAACGGGGTACAAATTCAGCAGAAGCCACTTGGTTACTTAACATCAGAGGAACTGCAAACCATCCTGCTTGCCCCCAAACAAGCCCCCTACACACCTGGGAGGAGATGAGGTCCTTGTACTACATACAGGGAAGTGGCTGGGAAAGACAGTGTGGATTTCTCCTCCCACAGGAAAAGGCAAACACATTCAGGGGATTGTCTTTGCTCAAAAAGCTGGGTGTACCAGGCGGGTAATGCAAAAGGATGGGGAGACCTGGTGTGCATCTCAGGGAGATTTGACCTTGGGGGAAAATAATCTGTTGTAGGTTGCAGGAAGTAAAGTAGCAGAAATGGCATGAACCAAGGCAGAGTGAATTTTGTGAGGAACAAGGAGAGTACAATGATGGGCAAGGCTGGTGCTGGTGCCCAATGATTGAGTGTGCTGCTTCTCCTGTCCTAATCACCTGTCTTGGTGGAATGGAGCCTAAATCATGGCTTTTTTTGACCATCTGGAGGGGTAGAGAAAGCCCATGGAATAGGAAAAAATATCTGTGAACTGACAGGGAATAGTAGACAATGAAATATATACATCTGTATGTTGGGTATAAAGCTGGTTTAAGTAACTAATTTAAGCTGTAAGAGAAAGAGGAGGAAGTGGGGACATTCATTATGTTTTCCCGCCAGAGCAACTGCTATGCATGCTGAAGACCTGCATTCTGGGAAGTGGCTGGACATCACTTACTGATGGAAAGTAGAAAATAATTCAATTTTTTTTCTTTGCCTATGCATGCACAGCCTTCCATTTTTGCTTTAGTAAACTGTGTTATCTCAACCTATGATTTTTCCATCTTATTTTCTCTCCCATGCCCACCTGAGTAGTGGAAGTGATAGAGCAGCTTGGTGGGCACCTGACACCCAGCCAACGTGAACCCACTCTGGTCCTGGATATTTTTGCTTCATGATTTACTTAAATATCTCTGATAGGGGTGTCATTATATAAGTTAACAAATTGTCTGTATACAGATAAAAATTCTTTCTGTTTCACAATGTAATATTCACCTGTGTGCTCTGCCACTCAGGATTATTCTTTCAGTCACACTGTCTTGTATTTGTGTGCACACATGTTTACCTGTGTGGGTTTAAGTATATATAGCTATATAATAAAACTTAATTTCTTGCTTGGTCAAATTTTCTTATGCTGTTCCAATTTATCCTGTCTAATGAGACAACTTCTAGCAACAGACATGTTGACAGTAAAAGTAATAGCTTTACAGAAGCAGTAACCTGTTGCTGTGCATTGCTATATTGAAAAATGGATGCTCTGATTTGGAGCACATCTTTTTATTGAGCGACTACACTCCATGATGGAAGATACATGTGAGAGAAGAACATTCCTAATCACCAAATGTTCTGATAAAGAGGACCAATTAATCTTTGTCTGCTAGAAATGAGGATAGGGATTAACTCCTATAAACTAGTGTGAAGACAAAGTTAAAATAAAACTTAACAATATTGAAGCACTTTGCAATTTTTCTTTCCTGCTCTGTGCAAATTACTTTGCACTCATGACAGCCTATGGTTTAATACAGTTTCTGATGTCAGGTATGTCAGTAATGCTGAGAAAAGCTGAAAACTATAAATTATGCAGGCAATGACTATTACCTAAACCTGATTGCCTAGTTGCATTTATGTTAGCTCATCTTTCCTTGTTGTTACCTTTAGGGAATTTACCATAACACGGCCAGCTCTGTGGCAAAGCCAGCTCCCAGACAGGAAGTTCACCTGTTGGCCTTGACCACTGGTGAGCAAAGAACTTGGGATCACCAAGAGCTCATGGATCTGTACCAGGTTCTAAGTGCAGCCTTTGGCTGACCATGCAGGTTGTTAAGATGTTCTTGGTTCATTGACGTGATGGTCTTAGTATTTAGGTACCAGCTCCATGCAGAGTGCTGCTCTCTGGCCTCAATGCCACAAACAAAACTCTTTCACTTACTTACCGTGAGCATACAGTGCTTTGCAAATCATGGCAAATTAAATGCTGCACATTTCTGAGCCCCAAGTGAATTCAGCTAAAGGGAAATTTAAAGTATCTTGCTATGTTGAGCTTATTGTCATTCACTTTTACCACTATTTTCAAAGAGGAGTGAAAAAAAGAACAAAGAATTAACTTTTTTCCAGTATGTAAGATAGGCTTTTCAGGGATTCTGTAGGTAACAATGTCACTGAAGGATTAAAAAGATAGATCATCAGTCTGAAACATACATTTAGATAAGGTGCACTGCACTCCACAGGAGAAATTCTTTTCACTGGCATGAAGTCAGTAATCAAGCTGTATGCAAAAGAAGCCTGGAGGCCTCCAGGTTCTTCATTTGATCCTTCCAACCCACTGCCTAAACTGCAGGATACAGAGCTCCCACAGACCCACGATCTTCCTACCTGTAGACTGGAGAGAGAGCAGCAGAGCCCTGGGCTAAATGGACTTGCAGGAACCAGGGCCTCTCAGCATCCCTCGCACATCATTCCACCTGTGCCTCTCCTGGGAATACACAGACACACATTCAGAAACATAGCACGGCCCTAGTGGGTTTATCATTCCCCCTCCTGCAAGCAGACATTTTCACCTAACAAAATTATGCTCTACTTTGGGGTAATTTAGGCCTTTTTCTAGAAGCTAACAAATTCTTTAGAGGTCGTTAATAATGCAGAAATGATGAGAAGGTAAAAATTTTACATTTTCAGAAAAAATTTATTAGTCCTATAGATTTACAAACAATACTAGGGACTCTTTTTTAAAGCCTAGATAGCAGAAACAGGGATATCAACATCTACCAATGCCCACTAATCTTTTAATTTATGAAAAACCTTTTCGCCCAGTATTTAGCTGAAAATATTTAAATCATATTTTAAAAGCATGACTAGTCACTGAAAAAACAAACTGACCAACTTTTTCCTTTTACTGCCTTCAGAGAGTATCTTTTTTAATGCAGTACTACAGCTGCATTCAAGTTTTGCTTACAAATCACAGCAAAATTCACAGGAGCCTAAAAAGAAAATCCCTGTCATGTGGTAAGCCCTAATAATGGTATGTCATCCACTCTGTGTCTCAATTTAATTCAAAAAGTCTTAATAACTGTCACTTTGAAGAAACATGTTTGGAATAGCAATGACCATCTCATCCTGTTTATTGATTTTAGCCATTTTATTATGTTTTATTCAGCATGCTAAAATTTAGAGCCTCCCTAGTAACTTTCAGATATACTTACAGAAAAACTTTGAAACAGGAAGATGGATTTGAAATAGATTTTCCCTGGTTAAATAATAACAAACCAAAAAATCTCAACAGCATTTGGGTCTCCTTATTAGTAGCATTTTCAACTATGAAGCTATAAAATAAAGATTAAAATACCTGGTGATGGCTTTAGAATGAAGGTTTTCCTTCAGTACAAAACTGAAGGAAGGGGCCAGTCGCGTGATTGACCTATTTTCTACACTTGTTTCTCAGTACCTTTGAACTCTCAATATAGAACAATTAATGACTTGCACTTAAATATCACAAAGAATTAGTTTCTCATTTTTCTGTTGACTGCTTATATGCATTACTTGTTTTATTCACCTTTTCCTTGTGTCATCAGAGATCTCAGCTTTCTTCCAGAGTACAAAGTACATGTTTAAGCACCCATCAATGCGTTGTCATTTCCTGAATAACTTGTACAGTAGAAATGTTATTATTCCTTTTGCACAATGACTGAACTGTTCTGGGCCATTTGATTTAATATCAGAGGTGGTGGTGGGAAGGGATGTCTGTTGGACAGTTAGCTTTGAGAATAAACTGACAAAGTTATAGTGACAGAAAGAAATGTCCCTGAAAATGAGAAACCAAACTGCAGGAAAAGCAAAACCAAGTGAACAATAATAAAGATTTCAACAGATTCTGAAATCTGTACTGAAGGTGAAAAAAAAATTTTTTTAAAAATTCATATCTGCCAGAAGAGGTTAGCCTTTTTTTATAGCATCCATGTGAAATCAACAGTTCAGTACAAGCTGAATGCAGCCTTTACATGTTTGCCATTTAGGATTTATGTCATATTGTGTTCTATATGTCAGCTTGAGCTTGAGAGCAGCTGCTATGACATAAATCACCTCCAAATGCTTGCATAAAAAGTAGGAGTTTTTTTTTTTCTTTTTGGATGGGGAAGCAAGGAGCAGGGAGGAGATGTGAGTAAAAAAAGTAGATGGAATTTTTAAAAAATTAAAAGAGGAAAGAAATCAATTTTTGAAGTTTTGTATCATTCTCAACCTTCAGAAGACAAGCATTTACAAAGTTTTCTGTACCACCAATCATTCTTGAAATTAGAAAACAGCAGCCCTCCAACCTTTGTTCCAAAACTGCAAACAGTCAGGGAAGAGTACACACAACTGTTAATGGATCATCTTTTTTCTGGATACTGTCTATGACATAAGAGTGGATTATATTTGCTAAATACTCCAGAGTAGCATCAGGGACACATTCTGTTCCTGCTGTTGCTGTAACCATTGCTACCTTAATGGCTGACCATGCAACAGTTTTTAATTTATATGTTCACTCAGGCTCTGACTCTTTCCTTTTGGTTTTACTGATTTTATTGTCCTTGGTTCTGGTTTTTTTTTGGTTTTTTTCTTTTTTTTTGCTGTGGCTGCTGGTTGCAGGGGAATTTGGAACTCATAAATGCTTTTGCTGTATATATCTGTCCCACATAGCCCACAAACTTCTTAGCTGATACAAACTTGGTAAAAGTGCTGGTTCTTTGTTTACTGCTATGATTTGTCTCTGTGCTAAGTGAGTTAGAAGTTGTTTGATGAAACATATGGCCTCAAAGTTAGTAGAAGCTTATCAGAATTTCCATTTGCAATGTGCCTTGTGTTTATTTCACCCAGTGCTGCCTGAGAGTCAAACTGTGAGCCACCCAGTCCCCAGGTGGTCAACGGACAGGGATACTTCCTTCTGCTTATTATTATTTGGGGGGTGATTTATTTTATAGGTGCATAAGTTACATGAGATGAAGACCGCCTTTCAGCCTCTATAAGGTACTGAAAGAACCTGTAAATAGGCAAGGATAAAATGTACCAATAACAACAGCTTCCTTCTCTTGGTGTGTACCTAAAGTATTGTTATATAACTTGTATTCTTGCTTGTATTTACTAACAAAACAAAACTTTGGTTTTAAATGTTAAGGAAGAAGTGTTGCTTTAGGATGAAATGATGACTTTTAATGCACGGTTTTACAAATTGCACTGTTTATTGTGTGCTCCATAAAACCCAATAATGGTTTGTATTTGCTTTGTTCTGACAATAAACATCAAAACAAAACTATAAATACATCTTCACACAATTTGCAACATAGCTTTGTACTCAACTGTGAGAAAATTAAACAAGTGCTGGTGTATATTTCACTACAAATAAAGGCATTTGTGCTGTAGCTGTTTTTTTCCTCTAGACTCATTTAGACTTTCATCTAGACTAATTTTTACTTTCTCCCTATTTCACCTTTTAAAAGACAATGAAGATAAAATATAAGTTAACTTGGACAACTAATGTTGTCAGCTTTTGTAAATGAGTTAGAACTGAGATCCACCTGGTCCAGCAGTGGAGTACTCTTAGTCCTGTGGCAGGATTACAGGGTGCAAATAGGTGTTTAATAGAGATTTGAATGGGTTTAAGATAGTTTTGACTAATCTATTCTAGAATTACTATGCATTTATTTAGATTTGGAGAATGGAGTTGTTTCCTTGAAATTACAAAGCCCCATTTTGGTAAGTCATGATGATGTTTCCTCCATGAGCACATTTTCCTTTTTCTCCCTTTTTGTACTCCTAAAACTCATATTTTCTTATTTAAGCGAGGGCATGATTTTAACAACAAAATGTTTTATGAGAAGTTGGCCAGAGATGGAGGAATTACAACAAAACATGGTTCTCATTTGCCTCTCTCATCTCGTTCAACACTTCTGCTGTTAGAGGGAAGCTGTGGCAAAGAATGGTGCCCAAACTGCTGAATGCTCTCCTATGCATGATTTGAGATCCATATTTTTTCTTGTGGTCTGGACATGAATGGTCCTTCAGACTGAACTCCCCTGACAATAGGACTGCTTTTGGTTGCAGGAGATGTTCACCACTTCAGGCCCTTTATATGGCTATTATTGGACATCTTCTCCTAAATTGAGTTGTAATGCTTCTCTTCTTAAAGAATGCTATAATAAACAAGAAAATTGCAGTGAATGTTCACAAAAATAAATGGTTCTTCTTGGGCAGCAGTGGCAGGGGGCAGAAGAACTCCTTATGTCAAGTAGAGCTAAGATTGCATTCAACAGCTGGCTCCATAAAGTACGCATAAAATATGCAGTAAAAACACAGGAGGACCCACAGGATTCTGCAAGTTCCACCGTGGGAGTCCAGAACTGTTTAGCAGAAACAGGTTGTTTAGACTTTGTTCCTACTGCAGGGAGAAAAACAATAGAAAAGTCAGACACAGTCTTTGTTTCCTGCATTGGGTCTATTAAACATTAAGGGTTTGCTTTTCAGATGCAAGAGTAGTAGCAGAGAGCAAGAATTCTGTTTATATCTGCTTCCCATCCTGTAAAATGTTATGGTTTTTTCAAAAATTGAGTTATATAATATTCTGTATTTACTTTTTGATTAAAAGAATAAATTATAGGCCATCTGAGACCTACTATTAATCTTTCTTATTACTTTGTTCCACAGGAAAAATAAAATAGCTAGGAATATTTCCAGCAATATAAACGATTCTTTTGAGAATTTTATGTCACAGATAAACTGTGAAATTAGCCATTTTTTGCCTTAATCATTCCTCCAGTTTGCTAACAGTAATTAATACAGCACCCTAATTATCCATGTCCCAATAATTTCGTATCAGTCACAGAAGATCCATGGTTTTAAACAAAAAAAAAAGTGGTGGTGAAATAGTCACAATTCAGCTTTATTAACAGAAAGTGAGACGTTTTTTCTTTGACATGTATGAGGGAAGGGAGGAAAAAAAAATGTTATCTGGATCTGAAAGCTAGAAGAGTATATTCTAAAACCTGAAGGAACAGTCAATTTAGGGGTCAATGTTTTCAAATCTATGGTTTTCTTTTTCAGATATACTTCTCTCACCAAGGGCATGTAGCTGAAAGTCAAGGCAGACACATAATAAACATAAAGTGACAAAAAGGATATTTATACAAAATTTAAGACTCTAATGCCAAGAAAAATGATCCATATTGTTTCAAGTGCACAAGACATGCTAAAGCTCCTTGTCTACAAGTGTTTTACTGATGTCCATAACCAGCTGAATCCCTTCCTTTGCTAAGCCAAATACCTCAGCTTTCATCTGTGTCTATCTGAAAAGCTTTAGGTTATCTTAGACATTCATACAGGGATGACAGGTATAATACAGAATTTATGTACACTATTTTAGAGTAGCAGCTGAAAGCCAGCCTAGAGCATTCCATAGTGCCTGATATCCCATCTGCTGCAGAGAAACAATACCAAATTGATTTGCAGAATACTGCTACCCTAATCATGGAGGGAGACCGCTTCTTTCATAAAAGGCGTTGTGGACTTCAGTTGTCTTCTAAAGGGAATTTCTAAAAGGAATCTACAGCTTCAAATCTCCTGAAAGCTACCTTTCTATCCAATGACAGGATAGATAAAATGGAAGCACGTGTCATATGTCCTATGGAAGTCTGGCTGATGAATAAGGAATATCAAAATTGTGATTTTGAAGGATGACTGCTGAGAAAATATCACCATCTTACTGAGTCAAAAAATTACTTGGTAAAAAGAGAATTGATCTATGAATTATTTATTTCTTTCAGGTGAAGTAATCATGAGACAATTAAATCCAAATCAAGAATAATCATCATCATGTAACTTTTATCTAAGTACAAACACAAGTGCAGAAGCCATTTAAAATTTTGAATCCCAGCTTCAAATGGGCAATAGAAAAAGCTAATAAAATTGTAAGATTGCTATGTCTTTTACAGACAATGCTTTTGTCTTTAGATCAGTTAAGATGATATTAGAATAAAAATGCACAAGAATCACTAAAACAAGGAGTTTTAGTGAGCTGCTAAGATAAGGTGGGACAACATATTTACTGAAAAACGTTACTGTTCTTTATTTTACGATGAAAATCTTCTGATTTATGTCTCTTATTTGTCTCTGTCTGGAGTAGAGTAGAGCTGAAGTTGAGGGAGGACAGGGAAATATGGTGTGGAGAATTCAAAGAATGTTAGATTCTGCATGGATGGAAATGCAATATCTTCCATATATACAGAGGCATTACTGTAGCAGAGGACTGTCTCATACAAACCCACATTTGCCATAGGAAAAAACCAAACAAGGGAGTAGAAATTCAGAGCTCTTAAGGATACCAGCTGCGGATGTCCGATGGACTAGAAATCCAGAACTTTAGGCAACTACTGATATTTCATGTGGCTAAAGTATTGGAGGACGTGCAAATGCAAATACTTGGCTGCTGTTCCAGGGGTCAAATGTATGCACGTGTGTGTGACAGAGAAAAAGAGAGACAGCATTCTGATGAGGTTACAGGCTAGCTGACATGTGCAGATGACATGCAGGAGAAAGCCACTGTCCAAACAAAAGGAAATGATTCCCAGAGCAATTTCTGACACAGTAGAATCACAGTTAGCAACTCTGAGGAGGCGCACTAAAAGGAGTCTGCCCAGGTGCACATTTTGTTTTTTGGGAGACACTGACAGCTGATACTGCTTTCAAATGTTGTATTTGAAATCAGTTCCAGGAGACAGAAGCAAACATGCCTCCTACAAGAAGAGGTAATACTTCAGAAAAAGAGTGTCCAAACATGATGAAAGACTAAGAACCACAAAGTCCATAGGCACTATGCAGAAAGAATCCCCACTGAGTTACACACACAGGTCCATTAAGTATGTCTGCTATTTCTTCAGGACCTTGTTACATTATGACCTTCATCTCACTCTCTGGTCCCATAATCAGGCCTGGCCATGGAAACAAAAGTGCTGTATTCAGTTACACTTGTTGTACCCTTGACATGACTGCAGAATTCAGAAAATTGGATCCATTAGTGACAGACCCTTGTCACTAAAATTTATTTCCATATTTTCTATTACCATCATCTGAAAAGAGAATTATATTCATGGTGCAAATGCATTTTCATTGCACTATACCTTCATTTCTGATCACTTATCAGAGAAGCAAAGTCCTTTAGACATAGAAATTTAATTTCCTTTATGTGTATCTTGAAGCTGTTATTTGTAGTATCCCAGTGAAACATTTGATTTCAATATAATGAACTCAAAGGACTGATCTTGGTGAGTAGAGTCTATAAGCTGGATAGCAATATGAGATGCCTGCAAACTCAGTGCACTGCAATATGCACACAAAATGATGACTAAAAATCAGTTTTGCAGGTAAAGAAAAGTGGATACAGGTAAAGAACCCTACTGAGAAAAGACTGAACACTTTAAAGACCACCAATGTTTTCAGTGAAATCAGAATAAGGCAAATTACAAAAGAAGAGGCAGATATATAAAAAACCTACTGCTTGCAAGTTGCATGTTATAGTTCTAAGTGACAAACTGTAAAGAAGCAGAAGGGCTATGCAGCGATGACTTTGATGCCGAAGGTAGAAAGAGTTCGAGGTTGATTTCAGCAAGTCCATGGGGAATTAATTGAAAAGTGAGCACAAACAGAATACACTCTGCTGCAATTTTCCTGTGATTGTGTCTGCAATGCATTAAATTTCAATAGATTCTCATAGAATGAGACATGAACATTTTCTCTCTTCTTACTCAAATTCTTTCGGCATTCCTATCTCATTTTTCCAGCTACTGCTTTAAGAATGTAACATAAAACATCCTAAAGGTTATTGTGCTTCACTATTTTTAATTTTAATAATTTTTATTCTGTAATATCAAGATTTGTTTAAAAATGGGCTCTAGGAGATTTGTAAAGTTCTTCTGTAGTGTCTAGGTTAACTGACTTAAAGCTAAACTTGGTTTCATTTAAGTAGGGGGGAAAAAGAAAAAATCACTAAAATAGTAAGTACTATCCAAGGATATTGTATTTCTTTTCTTTTGAGCTGTCTTTGCAATTATGCCTGAAAAGCAGATTTAAAAACCACCAATGACTCGTACCCCTTCTTTGTATTGAGTGCCTTCATTATGTTGATAATATTTTTTTCCAGAGAGAGATTTTAGTATTTCGGAAACATCTAAAAGTATAGCAAGTTTTCATCAATGAGAAAACGTTAAGCTTTTAGGTATCCAAACACATTCAGTACATGAATCAAACTCCTAAATATTTTCTTCACGAAACATATATAATGGTTCTCCACAGTGAATAAAACTAAAATTAATAAAAACATTGATTTTTTAAATGCTCTTTGAGCAATTTCTCTCATTTCCAAATATTATTAAATTCTATATGTAATGTTTACTGATAGCAGCAGTAATTATTGTATATGAGCCTTTCACAGGAACTTGAAAGTTTATACTTTCTCTAGAGAGGTATTTCACATATTTCTATACTGGATTTCTATAAATGTAATCACTACTGACTAGTGATTAAAGGATGCTGCCTTGAGTAATGAACTACCTTCATGAACACCACTGAGAAAACAGCTCAAGAAGGAAATTGAACCACAACACTCCTTGAACTCCAACAGCCATCAAAACATTTTAGGGTGGTTATCATTTATCCTTCTTGCTCTCCCTTTGGAAGGGAGAAAATACAGGTACCTCATGCGTAGCATCTATCCCTTCCACTTCACAACCCAAAACACTTTTAAAGTTCAGAGCCTTTATGGAGGATTCCCAACTTTTATATCCTTCATAATCATTAGATTTCTTGAATGTCTCTAGAGGTAGATGTGTTCGCCAGCATTTACGTCTGCAC
Organism: Machaerirhynchus nigripectus; assembly: GCA_013397975.1. NCBI lineage: Eukaryota > Metazoa > Chordata > Aves > Passeriformes > Dicruridae > Machaerirhynchus > Machaerirhynchus nigripectus. The sequence goes on from VZRQ01000586.1 coordinate 3,136,083, forward strand.
TAAACATACTTTTTCCTCCTGATAATTGAAAAATTTTGTTTTATTGTGAAAGACCTAAGAGCCCCCTAAAAGTTTGCTATAAATTCTGTGTTTAAATTAGGTACAATGGATTCCACCCACTTACTTCTATTGGTTTATATTTATTAAAAGATTGAATGGTGGGTTAGCTAGTTATTAAAATGCTAATTACACAGCACAATTTTCTAATCTGTTACAAGACAACACTGACATATTGTCTTTTTTTATTTGCCTGAGCTCAGTCACTGAGAATGTGAGGTTATCATCCATAAATTAATATATTCCTACAATTTTAAAATCAGAAAACTAATCTATTCCTACTAACACCAACACATATCTCAGGAAGACATATTATTATAGAATTGAAAATAACTGAGGACAGTGTTCTACATATATTTTTTTCTAGCTTCACTGACTACAGCTTAACATCTATACTCTGTTAGTTCTAAACCTTCTTGTTAGCTCCTTTCTAGCTTGTCTGTGTCAGTGAAGCATTACCCTTTACAAAATTGGGACTGGGACAGAAACCTGAAAGGTGTGCTCTCCATAAGGTGAGAAACAACCTGAGAAATGTTAGACCTGTCATTCTACTTACTCCCCTGCCTTCTGTAAAATGTATCAACTAAGCTCAAAAATCTCACTCTCCTCTTTGTTCAGTGGTCTGGCTCCTATAAATGCAACATATCACCTAATGCTCCAGATAGAAAACTGTAATAAATAAGTGCATTTCTGGAGCACACTGGAACTTTCTCAAATCAAACCAAGTCCCAAAGCTTACTACAACCTACAGCTTCTAGTCCAATGCAAAGACTAGTTCTACTTTTTTTTCATATAAATGTGTAGCAGTAACCTAATACTTATTAAACAAACAGAACCCACATGTTTCCTGCACCACAGAGTGCAAATACAGTTATTTCAGGTGTGAGTGGTAAGGGCAATTAATTTTTGGTAGCCTGTTATTCAGAATAATTAATTGTTTTGTGAAGCAGAATGGAATCTTGGAATCATTAGGGTTGGAAAATACCTCTCAGATCAACAGTTTACCCAGCATTTCCAGGTCCACCACTAAACCATGTCCCTAAGAACCATATCTTCTTATTTTTTGAACACTTAATTCTCTGAATATCTGGATTTAAGGTTACGCCTCAGGCAGATCATCTTAACCAAGTTCTGTCTCACACAATATTGTCTACAGTTAAAGTAATTACCCAGGGTTCCACCTACCTGTATGCATTATCTGTGTAACTGGCCACATGTGGATATGCACTTTTGGATCTTGCATTGACAAAAGACAGTTACCTCGAGAGAGAAATCAGTCTTGTCTCCTTTGGGACTAAGGACTGCATTTTAAGAAAAATAAAAAAAAAGATGTTTCTCTTCACAGCCTACAAGGACATATGGTCAAATACGGTCATCAGCTTTAGATATCTGCATCAGTCTTTAGAGTACCACTCTATGAGGATGCAGGTTGTGCAAGTTAAAATTGAACCTTCCAGCTGTAGACTGTCATCCCATATACCTAACACTGCCTCAGATGCCGTTGGTTGCATACATGTATTCACAGAACCAAACTACTCCTTCCATCCCACAGAGCTTTAGGTGTTCGGCGTAAGTTTCCTTTGCACGGAGTGGACAGGCGACTAAGAGGGGTAATGCATCTTATTTCAAGTATGATATCTAAGATTACCAGCTCACTCTCTTCTTGACTAAAAAGGATGCTGTACTAGTTTGAAAGCAAACTAGTGAGAGACTCCAAGTCAGAAACACAATTTAATAGGAAAAAAAAAAATGCAATAGTACAAAAATACAACCCACTGACAGAGTCAGAGTACAACCTGATCCCCTGACGGTCAGGGGGTTGGTAGCAGTCCAATTAAATAGTGGCTGCAGTCCACCTGGAGTGATGGTTCTGTTGAAGCAGTAATCCCATAGAAGGGTCTGGTCTTCCTCTGATGGTCTAGTGGTGGTGTAGAAGGCACTGGTCTTCCTCTGAAAATCCAGTGGAAAAGGCTGCTCATGCTGTTCCAAACCCCAGATTATATCCACATGGGAATGCTTGCCTCCTTCCCCCTGGGCAGAGCATCTCCTAGTGGGGGTGATATAATTCTATAAGTCATGCAGTGGGTCCTTGATTGCCCATTAAACAGAGATAGCTCCCAGAGGGAGTTATCAAGGATGAGTCATGGTAGGTGATAACAAGCACAGCCCCACCTGTTTTAACAGCTGGTGATGATAACAGAATACATACTTTTGGCTACATCTTATATTGTAACCTAGGACAGATGCTTAGACAACTATCTTAAATGGACACTTCAGTGATATGCAGTTATGGCTGAGATTAATATGAGTGTTTCAGAATAAGGTGGCTATGGAATATATGTTATGGAAGTGGAATTTGCAGCAGTTTTAGATGTTTGAATGGACATTTCTGAAACTGACAGCTAATGTCTGCATGTCTTTTATTTCTGGGAAAAATACTGAATTACCTTCTTTCTCAAAATTAAGCAGTTTTAATAAAATAAAAAATAAATTTAAAAAATACTGTATCAACAATATATTTTGCTAAAGCCAAAGTTGTAACCAGTCCTTTTATAAATTCTGGAGTCAGTCTTATGGAGCCATCCACAAAATTGGCAAACATCCATTTCTTTTTAATGCTTATTTTTAGTGTAAGTGGAGTAGTATTATGAGCAGTATAATCTTGGGCTAATTTGAGACACAGAATAAAAATAAGTTGTTTAGTGAGTTCACTGTAAGCCTCATTTTATGAAAGTCTTCTAAAAGATAAAATAATTACTAAGAATTAAATTAGCATCTTACCATGCCATAAATTTAAAATAAATCATTCAGTTTAAAAATCAGTCTCAGAAACTACCACTCTTACTGCATTAATCAAATCTCAGCTACAATGCAGAACTACAGTTAAATGAACATAAAGGTGGGACCATTTAATTAAATGGGTTTTATTGGTACTTCATTTAATGTTGAGTCCTAAAATCTAGCCCATCAATTTTGCTTTTGACAAGAATCCTTTTAACTCAAAGTAAAATTCTTCAAATTCCAGGAATCATAGCTTTAAGAATAAAAAAACCTACAGAATTAATTAATTGTGGCTTTTAGTGCGAAGTTACAGGTGCACAGAAGTGACAAAACAAAAACTGATGAGACTGTATCAATGTATAAACTGAAGTGGAAGTGGAAAGGTAAAGTAGCAAATCAGACAGAAACTCTTTGAACTATTACACAGTATCTGCATTAACCTCTGCAAGGGGTAGCATAAGATTTCTTTAGTGTCAGTGGAAAGAACTAGACCCTAAAAGTAGGTGATTGACCTTACTTACCTTAGATCTCTGCCTTAAGATGAGGTGAATTGTTACTTAGAAGCACCTGCTTCTCCCCACTGACTATAAAAAAAGATAGGGATTACTACTTCAGGTGTAGGCCGTTAAAAACATCTTCCCAACAGGAAGGTAACCAGCTAGAATGACCCATGAAATGGCAGTCATGACTTCATTTCTCAAGGGCCTTTACTTTGAAGGAACAGAAGGCATACAAAAAGAAAAAGTTCTTAAAGATTGCTACACAGGATCTGTTTGTTTACAGTATTGAGACTACAGAGGGGGCAATGAGGCAGTTTCACTTAGATTATAATGGATTTCTGAACGATTAGTTAGCTTTTTAAAAATCCTGCTGTAATTTATGCTAAATAATAATTATTAATAATTAATATTACTAATTAATTATTGATAATTATTAATGACCTTACATCAAGATCAAAGGCATGATAAAGGAAAAATAGTATTGAAACTGATTAGCCACCAGTGATTTGACTTGAATTTGAATTGGTATTTTCAGGAAAGTAGAATATAACATGCAACAAATCTTATACTTGAAATACATATGTTCAAGTTCATTTGTGTTATCATTTTTAAATTTTTACAAATCTATAGTGTGTAATACCATGGAATTAAATGTTCATGTTATAACCTTGTTAATATAATAGATTCACATTTTTAGTTAGGCTTTCATGAATATGAAGTGTAAGCAGGGACAAAGTCTTGGTTTGCAAGGCGTTCAGAATAGTATGTTGTTGCTATTAAATATATCCAAGCTAATGATTTAGAAGTTAGAAACATAGGAAAAAAAAGACATTTCATGAAGTTGTTTTCCACCAGAATCTGTACTTCCCCTCAGACTAAATTTATTGTTCTACATTAAAAACAAACAAGAAATCCTCCTGTGCTTCACTAGTGGAGGGCAGGGGGAGGGTGCTTGACCTTTTCGTTTGGTTTGTTGTGACGCTTTTTGGGTTTGTTGTTGTTTTTGTTTGTTTGTTTGTTTGTTCAAATTTTTTTTTTTAATGTAACATCTATAACCAGGTTTGTTGATGTATTATGCCCACAAGAAGTGGCTGTGAAGCAGCCCAGTTACAAAGCAGATTAGGGCTGTTTGTTCTATCCTGTTGACTGGCATGCCCAGCTACCTGCAGCTGCTGTCTTTGTTCCTTCATGCTGGTGGATATATGAGCAAACACTGGGTGTTTTTATAGAGTCTGTTTTGCATATTCTATTCATAGAGAGCCCAATTCACTTTGTTTGTAGTAACACTTTCGATGCTGTCCCTCACAGTATCCTTCTGGACAAGCTCTCAGAGTGAGGGATGAGTAGGTTCACAGGGCAAAAACCGTGAACGATGGGACTCCAATGGTTGTAGTGAATGGAGCTACGTCTGGCTGGTGACACCAGCAATGTCCCTCAGGGCTCTGTTCAGTGTTTTTATCAGTGATCTGGATGTAGGAGTTGAATGCACTCCTAGCAAGTTTGCTGACAATACCAAACAGGGAGGTGCTGCTGACTCTCTCAAGGAATGAGAGGCCTTGCAGGGGGATCGGCATAGGTTGGAGAGTTGGGCAATCATCAACGGCATGGAATTAAAGAAGTCCAAATGCCTGATTCTGCACCTGGGGCAGGATAATGCCAGGAAAAAGTTGGAAGAAGAGTGGCTGGGGAGCAGACCTGCAGAAATGAACAAAAGCGTGGCGGTGCTGGCCGACGGTGGGGTCAACATGGATCAGCAGTGACCCCTGGCAGCCAAGAGGGCAAACACCATCCTGGGGTGCACTAAAGAAGGATGACTAGCTGGTCAAAAGAGATGATTTCACCCCTGTATTTAGCATTGGTCTGGCCTCACCTTAGTGAGGAGTGAAGTGTGTGGTCCCAGGCCCCATGATTTAAGATGGATTTGAAGGTCCTTGAATGCATCCATAGGAGGACAGCAAATTAGCTGAAAGGGAGGGAAGACATCTCCTGTGAGAAGTGGCTAAGGACTTGGGTTTTATCTATATTAGATCAAAGGAAGCTGAAGTGTTACCTCACACTCCCTAGTTTCCCGAGAAGTGTAGAGAGAGGTGCTGATCTCTTCTCCTTTGCACTCAGTGATGCAACACATGGGAATTGTTTAAAGCTTCATAAGGGGATGTTTGGCCTGGCTATTAGGAAGCATTTCTTTACTACAGAGAGGGTAGTCAAACGGTGGAACAGGCTTCATAGAAAGGTGGATGATGCCCCAAGCTCATCAGCATTTAAGAGTCATTGGGACAATGCCCTAAATAACATGCTTTAGCTGTTGGTTAGCCCATAATTGGTCAGGTAGTTTGATGAGTGTGAAAGGCTGCACTGCTAGTGGTGAATGACTCAAACATTCATCCACTTGCAGTAACCTCTGTAAGAGTCTGTGCTGTAAGAGACTGGACTATTGGTACAAATGGCTTAAACCATCCACTGGGTGCTTTGGTAGTGATGCACAGAGTGGCCTCTCAGGTGCAGAAGGGCATGCACTACTGAGGCTACAGACTGGATTTTCAGATAAGAGAAGAAAATTATAAGAAGGAAATCCTTCTTATCGTGTGGGAAAGGTCCTTCTTACCATGCCAATGCCCTCTCTTACATAATGACCCATCTGTGAATATTCCCCTCCCAAGTAGCAGGATATTCACACTTAGGGTAAAGGTATTCATCTCAGGTGATGGGTCATGATTGATTTAGCTAAGCTGAAGAGACAGCTGCAACATCTTAGGAGATGTCAATGAGTTGTAAAATGTTCTGTGATCCATAACATTACATCATCCAGTGTGAAACTCTGTTCTCCAGGGGAGGTGGGCGTTCCCAGCTGAAACCAAGTGAATATAAACCCAATAGATGTTGTAATTTGTGGTCTCTTTCCCCCTCCTCACTTGATGGATACAGTCTGCAAGCATTACTTCAACAAGACTGCAGCCACTGAGAGGACTAGAAGAGGACTAATAGGACATCATTAGAATGTATGTGAGTGGTTACATTTTTTTTCTACTTTCTTTGTCACTGTCTTTCTCCTCACCCTTCTCTTTTCCCTATCTCTCTCTCTCTACCTCACATTTACTGTAAAATATAAAAACATACTATTTGCTCCAGCATATGGTCTTGTTTGCACCTTAATTTAGGCAGAAGCATCTCTCTAATAATTTAAATAATAGTATCGTAAAAAGGAGGTGATTGTTCTAGGTCTTTACAATTAAATTATTATATTTTATTCTAATCTATTTTATATAAGATAAGAAAACTTGTCTTTCACAAAAAAAAAAAAAAACCCAGAGGAACATGGGAAACATACTTATTACAAGTAAAGTTCCAAATACCTAAAATGAAATTTCTGTCTTCCACACCATATTTCTCATGCACTCACTACTACGGTTGCACGTTGGAGAATTGAGAAGTAGTTACTTGGGAGTGCTGCAATAAGAAGAGGAAATTCCTGGTAGAAGGTACTGTAGGAGACAAGGCTCATGATTCCTTCAGAGATTACTTGAACATGGTTGTAATGTGAAGAAAGAAATTAAAAAAAAAAGTATGAAGTAAGGAAGAAGTCCAAAAAACCAGGTGCTTCTTTTTTGCTAAAATTGGTTGGTAAGAATGTAGAAAATAAAGAAGGCTGGATGAAGAAGACAGTAACAAAGAGACATAGTTAGGATACTGAAAAGAACTGTGTAAGAGACATCGAAAACAAACAGTCAGAAAGAAAACTTCTGTAGTAATCCAAGAAAGTTAACTGCTTGGCAATAGTTCTTGAAGGAACATTTCATTTAAAACACCTTTGAAAGAGTCCTCAGCTCGCAATTTACTCCCAAGGAGCTAAGCGGTGCATTGTTACAATAACATATTTATGGTCCAACACCAAAATAGTACTAGTAATTATTCTTTAAGATATCACAGGTCTATAGGAGCACTTAATTACACTGCAGTAAGGAATCAGCATATTATTTTCCCTGAAAGAAATAGCTCTTTATTTGTCCTTCTTTGTTTTCCTCTTTTCTGAAAGTTGTTATGCCATCCAGGGCTTTGGGACATCAGGACTCTTTACTTTAATTCCAGAATCCTTTATTAATAGATGTGCCAGATTTTCTTATTATATGGAGACTCTTGAGAGGACTACTATACTAGGATGAATTAACATCTAGATTAACTCCTACTAATTTTAAGAAGTCTCTTCCGGTTCTATTGGAATTAATAGGTAAGTATATGGAAATGCCTATGAGGTTTAATCTTTCTAAAATTAAGCCAGAGAAATATTCAGAAAAGTACAGAGAAGTATGCTGTGTGAGAAGCTACTCATCTTCATATGGAAAAAAAATGAGACTCAACAAGTCTAAAGGGAATTAAAGAAAAATCTGTAAATGTATTAAATAAGATGAAGGTTAAAAGTATTAATTTTTTTTATATCTAGCGTTTTCAGGCTTATAATTGTTTTAGGATACTAACCATATGGGTCAGCAGGAAACAATGTATATTAGAGGTTATTCATTCGATTGAATTGAGAACATAATGTGTTGTGGCTTTTTATTAACATTAAACAAGGTAGGAAATGAAATGTCATTAAGATTAATGTTGAATTATGAGCTGTGAAACCTTTGTAGATACACTAAATAATCTTGGGCATGTAAATACTGCCCAAAGATCTAGCACCAATTTAAAAAGAAATGTGTTTCCAAGTTTTCAACCAAAGTTTAAGACACTTGTTTCCACTCCATTTGCCTAAGAGATTCAAAGCCAGATCTGGGCAAAAGGGAACTGAACCTCTTCTAGTCCTGAATATTGCTCTTAACCTGATTTGTTTCTCTTTTTTCAGATATACTTAGGAAGAAAAAAATAGCTAAATTTGAGCACAAAAACAGAGGGTACAAACATCTACCTTTAAGGAAGAGACTCAAGGTACATATCTCAAGTGAAGTGACTTCCTACCCAGCAGTACTGAGAACCACAGAGAACAGTGTGATTTAAAATGTCCTACTGTCTTCATATTTCTCAGCTGCCTAATATAGGGGGATGCTTATTCAATTTGCTGTGGGATTGTTGTTGTTTGGGGTTGTTTTGAACTGTGTACTATTTTCAACCATACCTGTTTTTAATACCTGTTATATTAAATACCATACCAACCTGTTTTTAAAAATCAAACTCCAAAATAGTGGAGCTTTTAGTATAGATTTAGTACCAAAGGAAAAACAGTTTTGCCTTTAGTAAGAAATAAAACAGCATTGACTAAGGATATTGAGTACTTGTGTTTTGTCAGAAAAAGAAGAGGAGGAGGAAGGGGAAGAGGACTACAAAAATGTCAATGACAGCTTCAATAGAATTGAACTGAATTAGCCATCAAATATTGTTGGATGGTTCTATGAAGCTGGAAGTACATATTGTCAGAAGCAGTGAGACAATATTTAACAGAGAGGAAAGCTGTTTATATATTACCAAGTACAGAAATTTCATTTGTCCTTCACGGAAATGGAAAATACGTAAGTGTTACATAAAGGAAAACACCTAACCACATGAAATCAGCAGTTTCAGCATAAAGGAGGTAGCCTTTGCTATGTAAGAGGCCTCATCTTAAAACTTTTCAAGTGCATATATCTCATAAAAATATCCCAATAATTGTTACTGACATTAATGAATTAATAGATTCTGCTATAAAGGTGTTTTTCTAAACCCCTCTGGATCCTGCTGCTTGACATCCCCAAATACTGGATGAGATCCTTACTGACTACTGTTCACTTAAAAGCTGTCTAAAAATTCGTAGGGTAAAAATGTTAAGAATAAGAATACAAAACATACATAGTACAGTAATGGCTTTCTGGTTTGTACTGTAACTGGTCTGATGTTTCACAATTGCTGTCAATGAAGAACAACAATAAAGGTGATCAAAAAGTAATGGTTTTGATATAATACTGCAGAGAAAAATCTATTGTTGTGATTGGCTTTTAGCATCTATTTCGCAGATGAGTGATTGCCAACATGAGCAGGAAACTTCATCATGTTTTCCAACCAGCAATAGGCTACTGCAAGCAAGTGTCATAAAGACACAATTATGTAGAAAGTGACCAAAGAACTAAGAAATATATTATGGCTGTAACTTCACCATTGCCTCCTATAAGTCTTGCTATTCGTGATGTGTGCC
>VZRQ01000586.1:3145978-3222305 GCA_013397975.1 Machaerirhynchus nigripectus
TTTTCAGGCTTATAATTGTTTTAGGATACTAACCATATGGGTCAGCAGGAAACAATGTATATTAGAGGTTATTCATTCGATTGAATTGAGAACATAATGTGTTGTGGCTTTTTATTAACATTAAACAAGGTAGGAAATGAAATGTCATTAAGATTAATGTTGAATTATGAGCTGTGAAACCTTTGTAGATACACTAAATAATCTTGGGCATGTAAATACTGCCCAAAGATCTAGCACCAATTTAAAAAGAAATGTGTTTCCAAGTTTTCAACCAAAGTTTAAGACACTTGTTTCCACTCCATTTGCCTAAGAGATTCAAAGCCAGATCTGGGCAAAAGGGAACTGAACCTCTTCTAGTCCTGAATATTGCTCTTAACCTGATTTGTTTCTCTTTTTTCAGATATACTTAGGAAGAAAAAAATAGCTAAATTTGAGCACAAAAACAGAGGGTACAAACATCTACCTTTAAGGAAGAGACTCAAGGTACATATCTCAAGTGAAGTGACTTCCTACCCAGCAGTACTGAGAACCACAGAGAACAGTGTGATTTAAAATGTCCTACTGTCTTCATATTTCTCAGCTGCCTAATATAGGGGGATGCTTATTCAATTTGCTGTGGGATTGTTGTTGTTTGGGGTTGTTTTGAACTGTGTACTATTTTCAACCATACCTGTTTTTAATACCTGTTATATTAAATACCATACCAACCTGTTTTTAAAAATCAAACTCCAAAATAGTGGAGCTTTTAGTATAGATTTAGTACCAAAGGAAAAACAGTTTTGCCTTTAGTAAGAAATAAAACAGCATTGACTAAGGATATTGAGTACTTGTGTTTTGTCAGAAAAAGAAGAGGAGGAGGAAGGGGAAGAGGACTACAAAAATGTCAATGACAGCTTCAATAGAATTGAACTGAATTAGCCATCAAATATTGTTGGATGGTTTTATGAAGCTGGAAGTACATATTGTCAGAAGCAGTGAGACAATATTTAACAGAGAGGAAAGCTGTTTATATATTACCAAGTACAGAAATTTCATTTGTCCTTCACGGAAATGGAAAATACGTAAGTGTTACATAAAGGAAAACACCTAACCACATGAAATCAGCAGTTTCAGCATAAAGGAGGTAGCCTTTGCTATGTAAGAGGCCTCATCTTAAAACTTTTCAAGTGCATATATCTCATAAAAATATCCCAATAATTGTTACTGACATTAATGAATTAATAGATTCTGCTATAAAGGTGTTTTTCTAAACCCCTCTGGATCCTGCTGCTTGACATCCCCAAATACTGGATGAGATCCTTACTGACTACTGTTCACTTAAAAGCTGTCTAAAAATTCGTAGGGTAAAAATGTTAAGAATAAGAATACAAAACATACATAGTACAGTAATGGCTTTCTGGTTTGTACTGTAACTGGTCTGATGTTTCACAATTGCTGTCAATGAAGAACAACAATAAAGGTGATCAAAAAGTAATGGTTTTGATATAATACTGCAGAGAAAAATCTATTGTTGTGATTGGCTTTTAGCATCTATTTCGCAGATGAGTGATTGCCAACATGAGCAGGAAACTTCATCATGTTTTCCAACCAGCAATAGGCTACTGCAAGCAAGTGTCATAAAGACACAATTATGTAGAAAGTGACCAAAGAACTAAGAAATATATTATGGCTGTAACTTCACCATTGCCTCCTATAAGTCTTGCTATTCGTGATGTGTGCCTGCATTTCACTTTAGTCTAGCAAGCACTTATAACCAGGAATCATTTCTATATGAGCTGTCCAATGGGAATGTAAAGCTATAATTATAATGTATGAAGATACCCATGGAACACTTTATAATGACAAGATGAATTCATTATATTAGAGACAAGCCTAAATGCCCTTCATCAGATATTTCTTGCAGTACAGTATCTTACATATGCTTACTCACATAAATATACTCCCTTAATTGAAATATATTTTTGCCATACTGATAAAATCCAATGAAAGATGACCAAATATTTCAGTTTTGGGGACTTCTAAATTGTACTGTAGGCATCAAATAACTTTTTATTTGGAAGACAAGGCATGTAAATTTGGAAGTTTTGCACATTTCATATTAATATTTTTGAATAATCCTAAAGTATAACAAGTGTTTAGAAATTGTCTTTTATTGACTTCAGCTTGAATAACAAGAGTTTTTTCAATACACCTACCAACTTATACACAAAAGCCTTCAAAAGCCTTTTCCAGCTTGAGATTATCATTAATGATAACATAAGCATCATAGGTATTTTCTAAAGAAAAGAACATTTCATAACATGAAAAAGAAGTGCATTCAAAACTGTAGACAAAAAAATTACAAAAGCAATGCAAGTTAATGCCATAAATGTGTTGTAGCAGTCAAAGTAGAGCTAGAGAAATAAAAAGAAAAATAATTCAGACCATTGCTCTAAGACGTGGTAAAAGAACCTAAAACTTCTGGTGAATGATACAGTTATGTGCAGAGACAGATAATGTATGACATGAACGTAGAGCTGAGATAGTTGAGAAAAACTGCTAGATGGTACTAAAATAATAAACAAATATTTCAATTTATTTTTATGCAAAATGAGAACTGCAATATAATGCAGAGACTCTCAAGGATCTCACTAACCAGGAGGAAAGCTTGTCTTTCTTTCTGCATAAATGCCTGGTTGAATGTCTGTAAGACAGATTTCCCACCATGTGAAAATTATTGTCTCTAAACAGGGAAGAGTTTCCTTCTAATTTTCAAGATTTGATATTTAATGTACAACTTAATGAACTTTTTATAATGTATTATTCTCTTTTTTTTTCCCCAATAAGGAAAAATTCAAATTTTGATAAACAATTTTTTAGTGATTTTTCTAGCTAGATTTTTGCCCTGGAAGTGTCCATTGACTGAAAGTAATAACCACAACATGATTGAAATCAAGAGTGATTCTGAAAAATCTGTTCTAGTCATGTCTGAGCAGGAGAATGCAAATCTACTCTCTATGTGAGAATTTTATCCAACTGTGCAGACACAGTTACATGCACACAGGTTATAAATAGTGTGAGGTCCAGTCAAGTCCCAAAGCACTAAGTCTTTTCTTCTTTTGCACCAGCCAACATTAGAGAAGACCCAGTCATCTGTCACCATGGAATAAAGCTACTTACCTCAGTGAAACCCTAGCTGGCAAAGCTGCTAGTAAAGCAACAGTAGTTGGAAAAATCTCTGATACATCTCCACCTTTTTTTGATATTATTAGGAGACCTTTACTTACCTCAGAAATACATGATGTTTAGGTGCTCAAATTATGCTTAGAACATTCTGCTCTTTTATGAATAAAGTGGAACAAGGTGAATGCACCAGATAACCTCAGAAAGTCATTCACTGAAAGTTCCAGAATTCGACAAAAAATTCAACACTGCACTTTGGGACTAAGATTAGGTCAATTATCCAAAATATGTAGTATGCACAAATGAAATAGCTATACATTTTTCCTCCTTTGTTTTTGTTTTGGGAAAGAAGGTAGGTGGAGAACAGTTGGAGCTCACAGACCATATGTTGTTTCTTGCTATGCAATACAGCAGGAAAAGTTAATTAAGAAAATTAAAAAAAAAATATTATCAGCATCATCTAAAACTTTGCTCTTCGGCTTTCTTATGCTATACTAAATCATGTTACACTGGGAAAAAAAAAAAACATTAACCGAATCTATTCAGGCTACTAGAAACCCTCTCCCACTTGGCTATAAAAAGGGCAGTGTGGTCATCCTACCACCTTTAGGCTGATCCTTCATCAAATCTGTGACCTTGGCAATGAGAGACTTGGAGCCAAAGCAACTGAATGGATCGAGTCATGACATTTTCAGAAATGCTTTGTAGAGTATGTTGCCCACAAACTGTGAGCCATACTATTGGCTGCAGATCAGGCAGTTTCTGGTCTTCCTGTGAGATCAACTGTGGGGTTGGCAAGGAGGGAGCCAAAAGGCTAGTGGGGTCTAACCCACACCTCCTTGCCTATCCTTTCTACACTGAATTTGCCTGAGCTTTTTAGTGTGCTAAAAATCTGCCTCACCTTGTTTTCTGGCATCTTAGTTTTTTCAGCACCTCTCCTATGAAGACAGAGAGTTTGGGGTTTTCAGCCAGGAGAAGAGAAGACTTGAAGGAAACAGTTAGCAGCCTTCCAGTAACTAAAGGGAGCTTATAAAAAAGAGGGGGGGTGATTTTTTATATGGGCAAATAGTGATAGGACAAGGGGAAATTGTTTTAAACTAAAAGAGGAGACATTTAGATTAGAAGTTGGTAGGAAATTCTTTACTCAGAGGGTGGTGAGAACACCCTCAACACTAGAGAAGTTGTGGAAGTATCCCTGGAAGTATTCCCAAGGCCAGACTGGATGAGGCCCTTGGCAACCTGATCTGGTGGGTGACATCCCTGCCCTATGCGGGGTGTTTAGAACTAGATGATCTTTAAAGTCTCTTCCTACTCAAACGATTCTATGATTCAAAAGTCACATCAGGTTTGCTGCTACAAGCAGTCTGTTCAGCTTTGCACATACAGACCATGCTTAAAAATAGTCTTCAAAGCCATGGAATTTTCAGTCTGGTGTTGTACGATAAAGTTGATTGTCAGATTTTGCTAGTCCTCCCACTGTCCCAGTCTGCTACTTTTAATTTCCAAGAGATAGTTTAGGTCATCCATTTTACAGTCCAGTCTCAAAGAGCTGATGTTCTGCATAGTTCAGGGCAAGCTGTGAGTTTCAGCAATAATCTGAGCTTACAGAAAGGATCACAGGAGGACTGGAATGGCTTACACTGGCCCTGTGTTAAAAGTAATGTAATGTTAAATACTCCTGTTCATTCAGGCTCTTTTCCAATATCAGTTTAAACTAATATAAATAATGGAGAATTTAAGTAGCTCAGTTCAAGGATCTGCCTTTCCTTCTACCAGTTTCATTGTAGAATAGTCACTGCTGATTAGGGGTGAAATAAAATACTAAGAATATAGTATCTACAACTCTCAAACAAAGTTTTCCTATGCTTGCCTTGTGGAGTTTCAGGCACTGTAAGCTTTGGACAGATGGTGAGATGAAGATTTTAGCATCTATATTATGAGCATAAGGTCCTTGAGGGCTCCTCAAGTGCTTCAGTCTCTCTCCATCTCATTTAATAGGAAATATGCTTTTTCTTGACAACAACTTTGTGAAGGAAAGAGAGAATAATAATTATTCTTGGTCAAACATTTGATGTGAGAACAGCATCCTTCAAAAGTACATTAATTCATGGAAGTCCAAGTGTGGAAGTTAATTTTAATGGAAAATTTTAATAGACTGTTGATAATTTTATTAGATAACATTGAAAAATTTCACTCTAAGGTCAAGGTAATTTCCTCTTTTGTATTTTGATCTTAGTGCTGTTATGTATAATGAGATGAAGATAAATAAAAGCTGAAGTGTTGCAACCAAAGGGAAGTGCTACATTGCATCAAAGAAGTGCTGAATCTTATCAAAGTGGAGCACAACCATAAAACTCTTTGAGAGTTCTGAAAAAAATGTGAAAGGAAATTTCTTGATCAGAAAACATTTACTTTAATTCCCACTTTTATTTCCACTCAATTGAAACAAAATATCAGAATACTCTAGTTTCTTCCTGACCACAAATTCTGCTGTTGTTTTAATTAGGCTAGATGAGATGCAGACAGTGTTCTCCACAGACAGATAATGCAATGATACAGCTGATGTGGTTTCTGTTGATATATTGTGGATGGGTAGACAAGTTGCATCTCCAAAACTTGTGGCATAGCAGTTTACCTTCTGGACATATAATAAATATTGCTTTTCTGCTTCTTTCTTTACATGGTTCCATGATTTGAGGTATCCTCTATCACAGACTGTTGCAACCAGTTACAGAAAGGTATTAAATAAGGAGAAAAGGAACATAGATAGAGACACTTCTGCAGGAGAAGAGATCAGTTTGGTAAGGACTCATCACTTGAAGATGAGCCAGCTGAGGAGAGGAACAATAAAGAAGGGTATAAAATCATGGATGACACAGAGAAGGTATTAGAAAATATTGGTAGGTATCCCTCATAGTAGAAAAAATAGGCGATTGAGTCAGAATTTTTCATACACAGCAAATTTAATTTGGGAGTTCATTGCCATTCAATGCTTTATGTAACACAAGAGTAAATCATTTCATAAACTACTAGAAAATGTCCCTCATGGAGGAAGTATCTTTCAAGAGCTACCAATCACACCCAGGCAAGTACAAAAGTACAAACTCTCTCTCAGACAGGTAAGCTGATAGCTGAAACCTGAGATCAAATATTTTTTGAAATGTTGTTCTGCTTTAGCTTAGTCTTACTTTCTTCATAAGCACCTGCCTGAAGATTATGTGAGCTTTCAGTTGCACAGCAGGGTTCTTTTAATATGTAGTGGGAATCAAGGTCTTCAATAGAGAAAATAAATTTTCAGTAATTCTGTGGTCACTGGACAGCCTTCACATATTTCAGAACCTTTCTGGAAAACACGAATGGCTGATGATACTTTGGAAAACAAAAGGCTATCAGCTTCTCCATGTGTACCAATGATGAAACACTAATGTCAATTTTTCATATGAAGAAAATGTTCCCTTCTTTTTGCTTGCTTGTTCCTAGCTAAATGGCTAATTTCCTTTATGTGTTAAAGCAATCACCGACATCTCTTGTGAAAGTATGCTGTTAAATGCCTGAAATTATTGGATACTGGAATGGGAAACTCTCTTTGTAGAAGCCACATGTCTAGACCTATATCTGCCAAAATTAAAATAACAAAATCTTTTAGCAGAGACTTTTATTGGTAATTATAGAAAAATTAGACATTCCAGTTTCAGTGGGCAGTTCACTTAAATTGCAAAAGTGTCCTTTTTTCTCGGGTTAAAGTTGGTACAGTGTAAAGGTAGAAGAAAAATCCTCTTGAATGCATCATGCTGAGTGAATTATCATTGTTCTTGTAACACTACTGCAAGTGATATAATTAGCGGTGCTAGCAATGGCATTGTCTATGAGGTCAGCTTCACCATGTTCTGGCCATTATAATCACCGCCACACTTCTCCGAAAATTGAACTCCTTGTACTGTCTTCTGCCCCCCTAGTAATGATGTCTTCCTTCTCCTTTTCAAATCTGAAAATGTGAGCTCTCTAGTGACTTTGTGTACCATCCACATTTTTGTAAAAGTAAAATCAAGACCTTCTGCCTTCTCCATTTTCTCTCTTTGTACAGGGGACTGTATTTTAGAGCTACTGACAGGGCGTTTTAATTTGTAGGAGCAGTGGCTACAGACAGTGTGGCAGAATCCTAGAGCATTGGTGTGAAAACTTCTTCAAAAGAAACGAAAGTATCCCCTGGGTTGAGAAACCCTGAAACCACTCCCGTTCAGAAAAATGATTGCATACCTCTGGAAAACAATGAAGCTGGCTCTACTCATTGCTTCTTTGGGAAGGCTATTCCATGATCAAACTTGTTTTAAGGTACAGGAAAGACTTCTAATTTTCAGCCTAGTTTTATTGGAGTAATAACCATTTCTTTTTGAAATAAGAAGCAATTGTACTTTCACAGAGGGCAAAATGGCAGTGCCAACAATTTCGCTGAGGTGCTATGCTTTTATGGCAAGAGATTATTATAAAATCTTGTATACACAGCTTTTCTGTTTCCTTTCTGGTTTTCTATTTTTTTAGCTTGTTCTGTTCCAAGTCCTTTATATATCTATATCTATATTTTATATATATATAAAATTTTTCTTTTGCCATTCATTAGAAATCCAGGAATAAGCTATTACATTATGACCTTTCTGTAGCATTTTCCACTGGGACATTAATGGTAGGTTATTTATCATTTTGCTGGGAAGGAATAGATTTCCTGTCTCTCCTCTTGGGGAAACCTTATTTTCAATTGTTTCATTGACTAAATGTGCTCATTATTTAGTCTCAAGTGTATGCCTGGGGTGTAGCCCCAGTAATGATTAAGTTTTCCCAGCAAATCAACACTATGGAAAATGTTTATGATACTTAAATATGTCTCACACTTCGTTTATTTTTCTGTCCTCTCTTGATTAACTTAAAGCATGCTTTCTCTTTTCTTCGTTTCTATATCCAGTGGTGACATCTCAGTTGTAGCTTTCACGATTAATTGTCATTGTTGTGTTTTCATTATCATAAACACCCAGGACAGAGAAGCCTTGTAAAGAATTTCCTAAGGGTTACTTTTACATGTTACTTGTCTTTCTATCTTGAGCTTTGCAGGTTTTACAAAGAAGCTATTTAAAATCTTGCACAGTGAAAAAAAAATCCTTCATACTCTTCCCATATTCCTATCACATACACATTAACACACAATATGCATAGAGCATTATTCTGGTATTCAGATCCACTGTTTCCAAGTACATAATGATTTGACTACTGTGCAAAATTCCTTAAAATAGCTGGATTTCATCCATTCCCTTGAGCCAACGTACATTTTCAATCATATAAATTGTTGGTTTCATTTAATTATGCAATTGTTTCTAATAATTTATTGAATAATATAATTATTATCCACCTTGTGGTATAGCAGTATGTTTTCTAGATTCCCAGTTATCCTCCTGGTTAGGTATTTAATGTGGGCAGTAGTGGATTATCTATAAAGTTCTCTGCTGGAAATTACTTTACAAAGACAAATCTTCATTTACTTCCCATCTCTTTTTCAAGTGCTTTCCACCTCAGACTGACATTCAGCATTCATCTTTCAGCATGCAGACTCCCAGACATACTCTGCAAGCTTTCCATTTCAGTGGCAATGACCGTAAAGATAAATAACACGTCCTGGAACTGAGCTTGCCTATGGAACCCATAATTATCTGCACTATTTAATTTTTAGCTCCCACTTTAATTGTGGTCTGGACCTCTCTACCTATTTCACCACAGGATGAATATACTATGGATGTGACAAGTCTGCAAGGCTCTTGGGTATCAGCTCACGCATTCCACTTGGTATTGAGGGCAGAAATGAGCCCCCGAACCCCTCCTATTCAGCATTATAGATAATGCACACCTGACCATAGGTGCACACAATGATATTTTCAAGGATTCTAAAAGAGTAACAAACCAAGAAAGAGTGTTAGAAGGTAACACAGTAAAACAAAGGTAGAGAAGATAGTTTTTCATTGTAATTTTTCAGTTGGAACTGAAGCTACAGATTCTTCATTGTTGCATAAAATGTTAAGAGGTTTTGAAAGACTGAGACTGTAAGAACTTTAATAAGCTACTAAGTATTGTTCCAGGAAAACATAAGAAAAATTTTCTATTTTCCCTTTTCCAAATGAAAATAATAAAGATAAATTAATTGGAGGAAGAAAATGTAAAACTAATAAATATACAGCTAAATAATGGAATTGATCAGTGCACCGTGGCACTCCGATCACTATATTTGTGATAGAAAAATGGGTAATCATGGGTACGAAAAAAAATCCTTTATTTTTAATTTTTCATTCATTAATTAATGACCATTTTGGATGTCAGATTGGGAGGGACCAGAGTGGATCAGCTGGTCTAAACCCCCTGCTCAGGCAGGGTCATCCTAGAGCATATGGCACAGGACTGTGTCCAGATGGTTCTTGAATGTGAGGGAGACTCCACAACTTCTCTGGGCAATCCTTTCCAGGTCAGGTGGGACTTTCTGTGCATCACTTTCTGCCCATTGCCTCTTATCCTATTGCTTGGCACCGCCCATTCATCATTCATTGAAGCTAACAGACATAATTGGCTATGCTGATTAATGAAATGGTTTATCTAAGGAAATAGATATGGAAAACTTCATAATCAGTGTACTTTGGATCTAGAAAAAAGGCAGATAAAATCAGGATAGAGAAAAACTAAGTTAGACATATCATTGATTTTTCTACACATTTTCTGTACTCCTTCCTTTAGTTACCCTTTTTCTTTGGCTGGGCCTTTCACTAGGATTCTGAAAAAAAGATTGAAAACAACTGAAATATTGGTATCAAATTATTATGTTCTGTGGTGACTATTGAAGCAGAGGGAGAGGAAATTTTCACAAGACTGACAATTTTTTAATTTTAACACGCTTTGCAAAAAACAGGAGCACTTTTATTATTTCCAGAATGCCTGGGCCTTTCAAAAGTATAGTTTTCATATTTTTAGGTGAGGAAATTTATTAAAAGAAAAAAAAAAGAAAAATTAAAAAAGACACTGAATTCTTCTCTGTCTTCTAGTGCGAGCCTCCCTGGATATCCCACTGAAAGAGAACACACTGAGAAAGGAGAAATATGTAGACGCAGACAAGGTTTAAAGTAGGAAAAACAATTAAAGCAAATTATATTTTTCATGTAACAAAATCTCCTACATTGAATTCCAGTTGTATGAGGACTCACAGCAATGTGTTACCCTGAAAGAGTTGTTCAAATTGGAAACATAAACAACAAACTTAAATGTTGGGTGGCACAATGCATTTTCTAGGAATTACTTTTAAGCCAAAGGAAGTGAAGGAAAATCATGTGCATGAAATAATTATGTATATTAAAAGAATTTTGTAAATTGTTCAGGGTTCTGGGTAGTTCCTTTTCTTTAGTTTGTACCATTTCATTGTTCTACCTGCAGCTTTGAACATAGTAGTTATATGCAATCCTTATCTAGGACAGCAATTAAAACACCTCTCCTCATCACATAATTATATCTCTGGAGATAATTATGAATTCCATACTTATATTTTTAACCTTGAATATAATCTCCTGGTTCATGTGTCTAGGTTTGCATAAAGTTCAACCTGAAATAATTTTATCCTTGGAAGTGAGTAGCAGGAGTGATATTGCCTGAATAAAATGTCCATAATATGTTAGACGAAGTGAGTAAAGAAAAAAGAGTAGTACAAAATGAAAAATTACTCTTCTATCTATTGATACTTCTGTAATCTAAGCAACGAAAAACCTAGAGACATAAGTAGTTAAGATATTCTGCTTCTTTTATACAAAGATTACTTATTTGAGGGAAATCATTAAAGGGATAGAACATACCAGAGGACTTATGTTTTATTGATTCCAATTCACTATATATAATCCACTGTAGTTTGAAATGACAACTTGAGCTTCTGAAGTGCAGAGGTCAGATTATTTAAGAACTGTATTCTAGCACAGAAACGACTTCCACAATGACTCCTAATGAAGAAAATGTTCTATAGTTTATTTATGTAACTCACTATTGGCCAGAGAGATCATTTAGTGCGTGGGTTGAAAAGATTTTGCTTAAAAATTTTTTGCAAAAATTTGAAAATAGAAGGTAGATAATCATCTGGAAGACTGCTGGTTTAAATTTTACAAAACATCCCCATGTGCCACATAAAGATTTTAGAG
This sequence comes from Machaerirhynchus nigripectus, assembly GCA_013397975.1. Classification (NCBI taxonomy): domain Eukaryota; kingdom Metazoa; phylum Chordata; class Aves; order Passeriformes; family Dicruridae; genus Machaerirhynchus; species Machaerirhynchus nigripectus. The sequence goes on from VZRQ01000586.1 coordinate 3,157,345, forward strand.
GTAAAACCAAAAATCAGAAATTAGTCAAAACAGGACTGTTCGATCTGGTGATGGAACCATTATAACTTTCTCTGAGACCAGACCATTCTCCTCATCTTGGCAGCATCCCTTGCCCCACCAACTCCATAGTGAACTATGTGCTCTGAGGAGCCAGAAAAGAGAGCACAAAGATGATGTAGGAAAAGGGTGGAGGTTATGGCTGGCCAGAAGCAAGGTGAATGTAGGGCTCAAATGTTCTTTGTTTTAATAGCAAAAATTAATGTATATTTTAACAATATATTGCACCTTGCCTAAGCTGTGTTTAAAAGAGTTAGTAGAATGCTGTAAATTGACAAAGAGGGAATTATTTGTAATTTTTTTCCAGGCTTTTAAAATGTTTTTTAAAAATTCCTTTAAAAGTCCTTTTCAGAGAAATTGAGTAACCTCCAGATGACATTTAGTATAGTGATTGATGGCCAAATCCACTACTAAACCATGTCCCCATGTGCCACATCTACACATATTTTAAATACCTCCAGGGATGGTGACTCAACCACTTCCCTAGGCAGTCCATTCCAATGCCTGATCACCCTTTCAGTGAAGGAATTTCTCTTAATATTTTATCTGAACCCCCCCATGGTGCAAATTGAGGTCAATTCCTCTTGACATTTAGCAGAATGCCTAACCCCCACCTGGCTACTGTTGCGGTGGCTAAGTCCACATTGCACCCCCCGTGTTGCTGCGAAGTGCTCTCTCCCCACACCGCTGTGCCAGAAAGTTCTCCCTTCAGCTCTACCCCACTGGTCCCTGGTCCTCTCTCCCGTCTCCTCCCCGCTCCCACTGGCCCCTGTTATGTCACTCAGCCTTACCTCTACCCCCTAGCCCTCAAACTATTGGTTTCTGATGTTCTGCCTGCCCTTGAGACTGTTCAGGATAAGACCACACCCAGGCTTCTGTTCTTTGTTCTTTGCCTCTGTTCCCTTCGAGTGTGTTGGTTCTCGGTATCCAATAAGCACCTCAGAACTGCACGCAGAGAACCCCTCCTGCCTCTTCGTCCCCAGAACGCGAGTAGACTGTGTGTGTGGGTGGCTGCTCGTGACTACCTGCGAGGGTGAGGCTGTGTGCACGCGTGGGTGCTGGCAGAGCGCCGCCAAAGCGTCTCCACGAGGGACACTGTGGGAAAAATGGGGCATCAGTCCACCGACACCAGCACTGCAATACGCTACAACCTCGTTTGAGGTAGTTGCAGAGGGCGATAAGTTCTCCTGGAGCTTTGTTTTCTGCAGACTTAAACACCCCCCGCTCTCTCATCCACTTCCCATCATTTTTTGAACATCCTATGGCCCGGGGCAGCAGTGATTTAAATTATAGTAGGCTCTAAAGCAATTATTTTTATCTATTTACTAATGAAAGCTGAAATTAGTAAATTTTTCAGAGGAATAAATAAACTGAAATCCATTGGTACTTCTGATAATACTGGAAGCATCTCCTTCAAAATGCATCTCTAGATCTTGTGGCACCTCCTGAGTGCCAGGGTCAGACAGTGGACAAGAAGTGGGAATGATATAGCATAAGAATTCAAAGTATTAAATGTTGTAACCCGCAGAACAGAGTTGTCCAAATTTTCCCAGAAAGAAGAATGTTTTACTTAAATATACATTCATGCAGTAGCTAGGGGTTTTCCTGAATGGCACCAGGAAATGGGAAGAGATTTTTTTCTTTTACTTTGTGGATACAGGAACATGGTGCTTATGAGGAGTAAATATTACTTACTAAGAGGCATTAATAAATTTCCCTTTTTTAAAGCATAAAACAGAACAATTTCAATAGTCAGTTTCAAGAGATTTCTGTTTGAACTTGCTTGTTTTGATATCTGATAGCATCTGTCAGGGAGTTAGCTTCTATAGCTAACAGCAATTAGAAGTCTTCATTTTACATATCCTTGTTAACTGGAAGATGTGGTCAGATAAATTTCTGATGAATACCTAGATAGGCTGATTATGGCAACATATACACTTCAGTGAAGTAGCTACCATTAGTTACTGTTGGTGATCAGTATCAGATCACAGAGGACATTGGATGGATGTGAATGAGTAACTCTGGCATCCTCAGGGGATGAAGTGCTGTAGCTGACTGTGTGCAGTGAGACAAGAATAAGATATCGCTAGAGAACAAATCATCTCCCAAAGCAGCATGTATCCCAGAGCAATACAATATTTTCCCTCTCCTTCACTGGTCTTGATTTAAGCTTCTTACAAAATGACAGAATTTGCAGATCTATTTTAGTAAAAACTCTATTGAAACTTAAATGAGTATTAGCAAATTATTCTTGCTGTGGTTCAAACAATTTTAAAATTAGATACAGGTGCCTTACTGAGTAACATACGTTATGTGAATCTGTATAATTTATAGTGTGAAAGAGTTTTTACTGTAATATTTAGTGAAGGATATCTGCAAAGTTTGTAAAAAACTTTTCCTAGGGATAATATGAGCTCATCTTTGCACCTTCTTCTCTTTAAATTAACTAAAACATTCAAGATTATTTTGACACCATCAGGTCTGAAAGTAAAAGCATTTCCTTTTGTTACAGAAAAGGAGAAAAATATAATCAGTGTGATAAAAAGAACTGTCACGTCTTATTTCTTTAAAAATGCAGGATAATAGCTCCTAGCTGTCATGTTTGCCAAGGTTCTGACAACCCATAAAATAGGAGGAAATCAGAGTTTGGCCCAAAACGTGAACCAAACTTCTAGACTATGGGATCAGCATATCCAGAAATGTGCTCTGGCACTGTTTTAAGGACCTTGCCTAAGCATGCCAGACTCATTTTCCAGTATTATCAGATTTTCTTTCTCTGGGAGATATCTAAAACTTTTCATTTTCATTATAGGTTTCTGAGGTTTTTAAATTTTTATTTTTCCTTTTATGAAAGAATTTGTTTCCAGTCAAAATCTGTGAGTAGCTAACTCCTTAAGTAGAGCATGAACAATAGGTGGTTGGCTCCCTCTCTTTCCTAAGATGGCTATTCAGCCATGCTCTAGAAAGTAATTATCGACATACCATGGATTATTTTCAAATTATAATAACCTCTGCTTCTGATGCTATTCCTATTTCTTTTAAACAGTGTATTCATTTTAGTGAGGTTTCCCAAATGTTTGTACTAAGATAGCAGTGAGACCGAGCTTCCCTTTTTAATCTCTAGTGAGGCAAAAATGCAGTGCGATTACAAGGATCAAGATCTTGTTGATCTAAATGGATCTCATTTTTCCATTCTTTTCATTCATTTACAAAAACTCAATCATTCACTCAGCTCCACTTTCAACAGTAGCATAAGTTTGTGCAAATGTTTAATATATAGCAGTTTCATTTCATTTTAACTTGTACATGTTCCGTGTCCTCAATTAATGGTCAGGTGCTGTTAGGAATTTTAGATTAAGACAAACAACCTGCAGCTTTCCAATCTAAATAAGTAATATTACTTCTTTGACAACTGTTTTATTATTCTGGCAGTTCACTGACTCCTGAATATATTGGATTTGCCCTTAAAAAGGAACAGAAAACTTTCTACTTCACAGTTTCTAACTCTGAATCTAGCATACAAATTTTTCATGACAACTCCTCATGGGCCAATTTTTCCAAGCTATTTACTTGGATGAATATTTACCAAGTTGGCAGAGGAAACATTTAATGTGGATGGGTTTAACTACAATATCTCAGCTTTTGCATATTGTTTTACTTAAGGTACTATTAAATTCGAATGTCCTCTACTTAGACTTGTACACAAGCTCTCTCAAAATCCAACTAGCAGCTATTAACCAAGACTTGTTCAGTTTTTTAAAAATTGGAGCACTGTATTTAGGTGCAAGTGTACCTTTAAGAACCACGTCCAGAGTTGGGCTAAAAGCAGAGCTTTTCTAAACTTGGGCTTCTTTGATGGTAATTAAGGTGCTACTGCAAAAAGATGTGATCCAAAAAAGATTCACCTGACTGCTGCTGGAGTCACCCGCAAAAGGGAAAATGCCTTACATGCCCTGTCGCACTTAGTGGCCAATCCCACGTGATGGAGAGAATGTCCCACTGTCAAGTCTGCCCATTTGAGACAATTTTACCATTCATTAAATGCTTCAGATGAGGATGAGGAAGCTGCAGTGAGGATGCTGCATTGAAGGGGGACAGTCAATCACTGAACCCCTTCTTTTGCTGTCAGCTGAGTTCAGTGTCCTGCTTTAGATACTTTGTCCTACCCTGAATGTAAAACTCACACCCTACTTGTTTTGGAAAGTAGGACACTTGGTTGGGAGCTGGAGGATCTGTGTTTTGGTTTCAGTAAAATGTATTTCTAAATGGCTGTCTAAACCTGGTAAGTCAGTGTAAAATGCATAAACACTTCTTGGAGAGCCCGGACCCAGTACTGCATCTGCCATTAGCACACCTTAACCAGCAGATGTGCAGTAATCATCCTCTTGATATTTTTCTTTTTCTGGCTATAAATCAGCCTGACCTTCACTAATCACTTCTCTACACCACAGCACAACAGCTGGACTGGAAGGTACAGTAATGCACCTGAACCATTCCTGATCCCTTCCCTGCACAGCAATGCTTAAGGGGCTTGCTGGGTGCGGTGGAAGACACACAAGCTTTGCTTTATTCATAGGCTGAAACTGGCCCTGGCTCTCCAATTGCTCAAATGTTTCTCTCAACCATGTTTAAAAGACAAGAATGATTTCTCACTCAGCCAGGGAGCAAACAGTTCTACAAGTATCCAAAATCTATTGCATTTCCCTCCTGAGGTCTGAAAGCAGGGACAACTTCAACTCTCTGCTTTTGCTATTTCCTTCTGGCTAGCTCCAGCCAGCTTCCTTGGCTGTGCATATGCTGGTTTAAGGTGCTGCTCAGTATGTTGGTTAGCTCTGAATTTCATATCCAGGCATTTTTATCTACATACGGTATCTTCCAGGCAGGGTGTGTTCATGCCTCTGTCAAGATTTGGATTCTACTCTTTAGCAAGTGCAGGTAGAGACACACACCAAAAAAAATTTAATAAACTTTAATTCTAATTTTGTCCTGACTACAGCTGTTAGTGCAGGGATGTAAGTTTGAGCCTCTCCCATAACTCATTCGCTTTGGTTAATGTTAATGGAAACTTAGATAACCTTGAAACAGAAATTGTTTTCTCCAAAAAAATTCCGATAGCCACAACCCTTCAGTCTCTTTGGTAGCACTCAACCCTCCAGGTGAGGTGCAAAGATCATAGAGCTACTCTGGTGTCAGAGAAGTAAAACATTTGATAGTGCAGTTGCTGCACTATTTGCCATCACTTTCTGGTTTCGCTCACACTGGAGGCTGTAGAGGATTCATTTTCTCCACTGTTAGAAAAATGTGAGGATGGCTTGCACATGTATCCTACCTGTATTTTGGAGTCTTTCTGGTAGTAGGAATGGAAAACACATGCTTGGGTAGAAAATGAAGCAGAGACGTTAAGAACTTTGTTTCAAGTTTCAGTTACATTAAGCTCACTCTGAAAACTGGCATGATCTTTTTATTTTTCTACAAGCTAATTAGGAACATTTCTTGAAGAAATTTACTTTATCCAGCAAGATGCTGCTGTAGTCTGATGATAAGTGGTAACAAATGAAAGGAAAGTCATTACCTAAGTGATTTAATAAGAAATTATATGATTCTTTGAATAAATTGATATTCATTAAAGTGGTGAATTATTCAGTGAACAGCTTTTTACAACTCTGAAGTTTCTTGCAGATCATAAAGAACTATATAATTAGATAGCAAATAATAGCAATAATGGAATACAATACAACAAATATTCTAAATGAAACTGACAGGAACAGCAAAATTAGCTGAATAAGATATATTTAATCAGATTTTATCAGTTGTCTATATTCTTCAATTAATTTTACCATAATTTCTATATTATTAAGTGATTTTATAAGTCAGTTTTTCTCTAGATCTGTAGCCCATGCTTCTGCTTCCATTACAGATGTGGCATAAAGCTAATTGAAGCTTTCACCAGTGAGCAATGGGAGTTATAACCCGAGCACAAAGGTGATGGCATTTCCATAGCCCTCATTGCAGGAAAGGGTTCTGTGGGCCTAAACATAGAACATATTCAAGGGATAAAAAAGACTTCAGTACTAAGGAATTGTTCACGAGTGCAAAACCTTCCCTTTTAGGTTGTACAGGCACAGAATGACACATTATTTCTTATGACATGCCTCTAAATTTTCAATAGCTATAGATAATGCTGTGAACAACCTCAGTTTAATTACCCTAGGTAGGTGTCCACAACTTTACAGTGTGGAAACAGATAATCATTACTACGGTATGTTTGGCCAGAGAGGTGAGTCAGCTGGATATGGGCCAGCTGAAATTTTGGCAAAGCCAGCTGCCTTAGCAAGTCCTCTTTGTTTAAAGGCTGCTGTTTTATACATTCCAAAATACTTACTGGCTTCCCATGAAATTTGGTGACTTTGAGAGGACGAATCACCTGGAAGGTTTCCAGCTCAGATTCTGATGTCATATAAATAGGGTTTCCCTGAGATAAGTCTCCCTGTTTAAATTTCATACCATGATAGATGCTGCAACCTTTGCAAGAGAACATGAAAAGTGCAGATCAACTCAATATTTGTACTTTAAAAGCCTTTTAAAGAGTTGCAGTTCTGCTGTTATCTGAGTTTTGCTTTCCATCTTGTAAAAGATATTACCTCCAAAAATCCTTTCTGGTGTAGATCAGCACACATGTACATATTTTCAGGCACTGGCACACCAGATAGAAGATGAGAACATCTGTCACAAGAAAAGAAGCAAACTATTGTTTCAAGGCTGGTATTTATTATCTGGGATTAACAATCAGAATGAAGAGCTGTGTCTCAAGGGCAGGGTAGTATGGCATTATGGGATACCAGGGCTGGGGCTGAGCAGGCGGGCACAAAGCTGGAGGTGCCAGGCTACAGCAGGGCATCAAGCACTGCTTATTGTGAAAGAAGGTAATGAACAGAAGGTAATGAGGCCATATAACCAGGAAAATGCCCAATCAGACAGCACCATTTCTTTGGCCACAACATCACTCCCAGTGAAACAAATATCAAAACTAGAATTTAGCAAGTAAATAATGAGGGAGTAGAAATGTTTTTTATTATTTCTTCTTCTTTTTCTTTTTGGAAAATAAAGAGTATTAAAAAAAAAAAAAAGAAAAAGGAACCTAGAGATTAAATGGCAAAAACTTTGTTTATATGAGTGTAGAATTGCTGAGTGCTGCAGAGTTCAGACCTCTGAAAGCTGTGACACGTATGCCTTCTTTGATCTGTACTGTAAAACAACAATAGCATATACTCAATCCATTTGTCTTTGGACAGGTTTTAACTGGAGTACCTACACCTTTGTCAGTCTGTCAGCGACAACGCTCATTCCCCATGTGCACACTGAACTAGATAAACCTCACATCTCCTTCCCTTCCTTTTACAAACACACAACCACACTTAGTACCGTGTTTTCAAATATCATGACCACGGTCATCTCAACCCAAACTGCTGAAAGTCTCACTGTAAGTCCCTTTGTTAGCAAAATCCATGGGACACAGCACTGAAACGTGGAACATCAAAACTCTTGCATCACATGTAATTCTTTCTTTTTGTTACCCATCTGGAGGTCTGATAGAAAACATCAGCCTTTTCATAAGCAGGCACAGTCCATCTCTTTGACTATAATTTAAAAGCACGTCTTTACAAAGCAGCTCCAACATACCCTTCAATCAGCCTTATCAATTAACACAGAAAATAGAGTGGTGGCTGTATTTTAATCCTTACAAAGAAATCTGGAGTTTTAATTTTTTTTTTCATAAAACAGATATTTGGGGTCTTTTTGAAGAAATTAATTCCATCATGGAATAACAAGACCCATATTGGAATTATTCCAATTTTGCAAAAATTGACTGTGATGATTTTTTTAAACAAGAAGTTGATTTATTTTAGCTATTTTCCTTCTGTACTGCAGTTTTTTCACAAAGACTCCACTTCATTTCCAGAAAAGTACATGGAAAACAGTTTTCAGAGCTGCATCTCTGAGGAATCATTGAAATCAAGCCCCAGCTTTGCACTTAGAAGCCTCTGTGCTCATTGTGTTTATATAACAGCAGCACCTCAGTTATTGAATGAACATGTCTGGGGCTAAAGGTATGATCTGCAGCAACCTGTGCTGCAGCCATCTGTCTGAAATAAAGTGCAGCCTTGCTCCCTGCACTTTGGGGACAAGAGGGGAAATGCAGGCTTTTGGAAAAGTGAGCTTCCTTATTGAGTAAAGGAACCGGAATAACTTAACGTGGCCACTATTGGTCAAGCAGTATTGGTCAAACTCATCCATCTGCAGGATATTATGGTTTTGACATGCTATTTGGTCAATAAATGTGAGGAAAAAGAGAGTCTACCCTATTGACTAGATTATTTGTTGTGATCCATTTACTCGCACCTATTACTCAGTGGCTGAAAAGCAACTGTCTTGATGTTGATGTATGTTCATAACTATTTGGCATAAGTGCCTTTAGACCTGACCAGCTGAGCTCTTTCCTAAATTAAAGTAAAACAGAGAAATAAACAAGATTAAACTAAATGTCAATAAGAAGCAGTTCATAAATAATCTAATATGTCAAATAAAATATAGGAAATGAAGAGGATGGCAGAGAATTAATAGATGTGCTAAAAGCAACCTCATATTACCCAGGGATGAAAAATTTACAGTCATATAGATGCTATAAATTTGTGACAAAACACAGGAATGGAAAAAAATGGGAGGTAAGTCAGCAAAGTCAGTGCTGAAATGCTTGTGATATTGGAAAATGTTTCTACTAACCAGAGTGCTGTGATAAGTGCAAAAAATTCCAGTGAATTCCACAGAAGCATTAAGTCATGAATACATGTGTAATTTATATAGGTATCAATTTATGGTAAAAGAAACTTTAGGTTTTTTAGGAGTTCCATTTTGTGCCGTTAATTTTAAAAAAATTTGCTTAGACTTCAACAAAATCAGGATTCTTTTTCCATAGGATTTTAGGGGGTTTCTGTCTGTCATATCCAGAAACACTTTTGTGTGATTCTTATTTTTGTTGATGAATGAGTGTTGATGTGTGTTGTTCTTCACAGTTAAAATGCAGGCTCTTGTGTCCCTTTTACAGTAACATTGGGAGTACAGGCTTTCCAAATGTTTTACTTTGACCTGTCAGTCATCTTCTTCACTAAATGCAAAAGGCAACTGCCTATGTCTGTTGACTGTGCTCAGGGATAGGTTCCTCTATTCTGCTAATACATGGTACATGACAATTCTGCTCATCTTCAGGCATTAAATTTGTCAGAAATTAGTCTGACAGCCTCAGAAGAAGCTCTGAGTGGGATTCAACCCACCTAACCAAAAATCTCCAATGCAGATGTCTGAATCTAGGTGACTCATTTTATGTTCCTTTTATAATCAGGGAAAAGAAAAAAACAGTGATTCATCTGACATATTTCAGATAACAGCTTCATGCTGTAATCAGTCACATCATGCAAGTGCTTATGTCTCTTCATTGATTGTAAAGGGAATTTAGGTGACATGGCCAGATATAGACATGTACAATGAATCTTACCTTAAGCGTCTTGATTCAAGTTCGAAGGTTTCTCCTTGTAGGGCACTCAGCAATCATGATGCCAGGTGGACCTGAGGGAACATATCAGAACAAAACACAACAACAACACAGAGGGGGTTTTAAGCCAGAATGTCTTCTTTTGCCTAATCACTGGGTACTCCGTATGGTCCTTCAGGGTGCCATATTGTGGGATGACACGCTCATGCATTCATCAGATCTCTAAGTGTTATGTTCTGGTCCAGCAGTCTCTGACACAGATGGTTTAGGAGGATTCCAGTTCCAGCTTAGATCATTACTCCAGCCCTAAAATTCCTATTGATGAGCTGGAACATCTCAGTAAAAAATCAGGCCAGATTATCACATGGCACCTGCTAGTTTAAAATCTGGGAATCTGTGTAGAAAGGAAAGACATAAGCTCGTCATATAGTAGAAGTTATTGTGCTTTGTGACACTGGCTTCTCCCAAATCCTCCCCTGTGCATCCTTCTATGTAGCTGTTTATATGGGGTTTGGAGGGTGGTTTATCCACATATAGATATACACGTACAGGAGAGGGTGTTAATGTAGCTTGAACTAGCAGCTGTAGGCGCGAAAAAAAGCCAGAGGCTTTCTTGGCTTTGTCATAGTCTTCTCAGGCATGCCAGAGAAGAAGTGTACTCTCAACTTGCTGGACTGCAGTGAAATATGAGCTGCTGTGTCTTCTCTGCTCCTGACAAAAATTATGGAGTTTTCTGGGTCTGCATTTCTTTGCCTGTAGAATAGCTAAAATCTGTCAGCCTTAAAGCATTTTTCTCAGTGTTGTTTCATGTTTATAAAATGCTTGAAGATATTTGGAAATAAGAAAATTATTAAAAAAAAGAAAAAAAGAGGGGTTTTTTCCTATTTTTTTCTTCCTAGCTGTATTAAAATAGAGCTACACATGAAGCTGCTACACGTGTAAGATTTACAAAACCACCAAACGCAATAAATTTGCTGCTGTACATCAAATGCTTTGAAATCAGAGAAAGAATGTATAATAACAGCTTTAAAATGAACTATCTGGTAGAGCAGTTCAGCTGTGCAGTCTGCTTAGTCTGAATTCCACATCTGTGTGAACATACTTTAACCATTTTAATCGCAATCAATTGCTGACTGAGAGTGTCTATGTCCTCATAAATTTGCCAGTCTCTCTCTCACACGAGGAATGTGTGACACTAATGCTTTAAGGTACTTCTTGTAAAAGCTGTACAAGAAGGGGATCAAAATAAGAAACCTCTGCTGATTTAAATGTCACATTCTTGGCACAGGTTAAACACCCATAAAAATTTACAGTCAGGATTAAAAGATGAGACTTCAGATAGTACTCAAGAAAATGACCTTTTGGTACTTAAGTTGAGAACTAGCTTAGAAATGGGATAATACCAGCTTTAGGAGGACTGGATTTTCTGACTTGATAAATGAGGCTTTTTGTTCTGCATGATCTTTTATTTTTTGTCCTCATTTTTATCTCCATTTGACACTGTTCAGCAAATTGAAGTGAAGAAAAACCAGCATACCTTAAAAATATTTTGGAATATCACATAAATAAGGGGAATGCAGGTGGAACAGGAGTATTTCAGTTATATTGTGAGCCATACCAATAAAATTTAGGCAAGTCCAAGGGATCTTTATTGGACTGTGAGAATCTGCAGACTCCCAGCAATTAAAATCCTGGGACTAGAATTTACAGACCATCTTCTCAACAACACTGCACAGCAAGTACACAGTGCTAAAAAGAGATGAAGGAGATGAGTAAAGTAGTTTTTTATTTTACTGAATCTGGGTGGGTAAGAAAGTGCATTCAGTAGAAAGAAATGAATGGCTAACTGCCTTGCCTTCGGGTCTCTCTGAAAACAGCTTGGATGGGCAGTTGATACACTCTTACATTTGTAGGAATTAAATATACAGAAATATTTCCAACATTAGAAAACCTATTGATTTTAACGTGCAAAGGTGAGCTTATCTCTATCTTGAATAGAGATACAGTTCTTAAAGATATTTTCCTCATTATCTTCTGCACTCTAATTTTATAAGCAAAAAGTGCATCTTTTCTTCAGTGAGCTGATGATCAACAGAAACACTAATTATCATCATATATTAAAAATTATAGTGTAGGAAGCTGGGATGATAAAACTTTCTGGAATCAGGTTCTAGCTACTTACTTGGCTCATTTATAATTGTATATCTTTCACAGATTTCTAGAATTAGAACAGACGAAAAAAATTAATTTAATATTTTCCTGATAAAAAAACTGGAAAAGTGACAACATTCCTACTAACTTTTTCCAGCTTTTAAATAAATGTTGTAATTTTTGACTTTTTATTATTTCCATGGCATCTCTTTATGAAATTATTTTTTAAAAATATTAACAGCAGCTATCCTGGTTATAATCAGATTAAAACATCACTCCACATCCTAGCTCTTAACTGCAGCAGCTTCTATTTTTGGTATTCTGAGGGGAAAATGAGACCTGAGGGAGGATCACTGCTGACTGACAGTAGTTCCCCACTACTGCAGGTAGCATGGATGTGGACTGAGTGTACAGGTGGTCCTAGGGAACCTTGGGAGCTAATGGTGAATTCTGGAGCTACCTTGCTCCCTTGCTGCCTCCTTCAGCCAGGCTGTAGTGTAAGCAGCAGACTACATTCCAGTACAGAATGCTGCAGTTGCAGGATATATTTCCAGCATATAAGCCATATTTCATCTGCTTAAGTGCCATATGCAACTCCATAGCCACAAATTGGCTATTCTGCCTTAGACACAGAAGTCAACCGTAACTAAACACACACAGTTTCCAAGAGTAAAATTTAGCCTGATGCAACTCTCAAAAAAAGTATTTTAATCTCTTTGATCCAAGGCTGAATGACATTTTGACATTGTAATGATGTGAAGCACACCTTCAAAGACCTTCATCCATAATATAAGAAAATCAAGCTCCAGTCTTCTCTATAGTAGTCTTTTACATCAGTGCAGTACCTGAAGAACTACATCTCTGTATATAAATAGCATGGCAGTATGTTCATTAGACTGAATATTCTTCTTAACTGTAGCAAGCCAAACCATCACTCCAGGTCATGTATCCTTTTGTATGAAGTAAAATCAATTTGTTTCTCTCTCTGAATAAACGTTATTGTGATAGTTTATACTCTGGGCAATAGAACAGAAATCGTATCTGATCCAACAGCTTTCTTGTAGCTCGTTCAAGAGGCTTGCAATAGATACTTGGTACTTCATTTTCACCTCCAAAATTACTATGTCCAATATGGGCAGGCTGGAAAATGGAAGGCTTTGGGCTGACCTAACCGCAGCCTTCCAGTACCTGAAGGAAACTTACAGGAAAGATGGAGCAAGACTATTTACAAGGCCATGTAGTGACAGGACAAGGGGGAATGGATTCGAGTTGAAAGACAGTAGGTTTAGATAGGATATTAGGAAAAAATTCTTTACTCTAAGTGTGGTGAAGCACTGGAACAGGTCGCCCAGGGAAGTGGTGGATGCCCCATCTCTGGAGGTGTTCAAGGTCAGGTTGAATTGGGCTTTGAGCAAACTGGTCAAGTGGAAGGTGTCCCTGCCCAAGGCAGGGAAGGTGGAACTACATCTAGACCTTTTAGGTCCCCTTCCAACCCAAAACACTATGATTCTATGATTCTATGAGTATCTTGAATCTGGACTTTAATGATAATAATAAGCATAATGCTTCACTGTTTCTCTGTAAATATTGTTTTATTTTGAGAGGCAAGGCAATTATGTTTGTCACAATTATTTGTTATTCAGTGAATATGAGAACTATAAAATATAGGGAAGAAGGCAAAAGGAAATTTTGAGACTTAGACATGTTTCTAACCTTCATGCTCCATTATTAATACCTTATTTTATCAGTATTGATAAATTATTTCAGTGAGTTGATTGTTTAGATCACCATTTTTATAATGCAGTGGCAGAATGAAGGAGTTTTAAAGTGTTTGTAAACCAAGAACATTATAATTAACTTCAGATAAGCAGGCATGATGAGTGTGACTCATTTCACTTTATATTCAGTGAAGATATAGGGATATTTAAGGAATAATTCATTTTATTCTAGCTAAACACCTAAAATAGTCCAGATAAACTGTTTTCTAAATATACTCACCACTCTCCACTGCCCGCAGTTGAGAATTTGATGGCTAATTCTGTTTTAGTGTCTACTATGTAGGTGTTCAAAGCTACATAAGTCTGATCCCTTTGACTCGACTCTGTAACACAGCATGTTACAGCTGGCATGGATATGCCAGGCTCAGGTGTTGGTTAGAACAGGCTACTGACTCTTGCTTCAGGAGAGTTGTAACTCTACAGAAGGAAGGGATTTCGCTAAACTTTGACATATGTAAAAGCTAATGGGGTACTAAAGCTACATTTTACTTGTCTTTCCTTTACTGGTTTTCCTACTCCTCAACAATAAGACACAGAGTACCAAGATATGTTCATTACTTCTTGGGGGTTTTTTGTTTTGACTGAGAAGTTTTATTTTGTAAGAAAATCTACTTGCTAATCGGAATGGGTAGCAATTTAAATATGTATTTAATTGCTTAAAATCCCTCATGACTTAGGTCACTGTACCATCAACTGAGACAATGTAGACAATGAAACAATTGCTAGTGGTCACTCTCTTGGAGGACAAAGGGCTTGCAGAATTAGACCTAGCTTTCAGGGACTAATTAAACCTATCTTTTATCTTGAGCCCAATATGAAAATGTTGTTCTCTTAACCTATTTCACTTACCTTCAAGGAGCAAAATACTGGTTCCTGACACAAGGCTGCATAGAGATGCCAAATGAATGTAATAATTGTCTTATTACAGTGACCAATGCTGAAAGGCTATCTCTTTTTTCTGGTGTAGGTCAGTAGACTCAGAGGAATGATGGTGCTGCACCATGGATGCAAGTGAAGGTGTTTTGGGACACAGGATACCAAGGAGAAAAAGGCAGGCATTCAATAGGCCCCACCAACTCGTGTAGCTGAACCAACACCAAAGGGAAGAGGAGATTTATTTTTTTTAAATGAGAAATCATTTGTTTCCCTTTCTCTTAATACTGGGTATTCTATATCAGGCTGCAGCTCGGTTGCTGCTGGCAGTATCTCCTGCCCAAGGAAAGCTCAGAATCAAGGCAGGATGGGGCTGCAGGAAGCTAAATAAATTAAGCAGGAATAAATTAAACAGCTCCTCTTTATGTCAGAAGTTGGACAAATTCCTTGGCATCTAGAAAAATTCACTGCTAGGCAAGGTTAGCACTGAGGAGCAGAAACTCTATTACCAGTCTTAACAATGGGCCAAAAATGAAAGGGAATTCTCTATCTATTTCTGAATGTAGAAGCTTTTCCTGTTTATACTTGGGTTTGTTTCCTCACTAAATGCAGGACAAGGTTGTTAACTTGCCATCCTCTTGTCCTGCTGTGTACAGCTACTCCTCTCATGACTAGTTACAACCCCACTAAAAAGAGGTTGCTCTGTCAGGTGGAAAGCCCAAGTACATCTCCCAAACAGACAACAGGGAGAGAGCATTACACCAAAAGAGACACTTAGAAGCCATACTCTGCATATCACAAATGAGGCACAGGCCCTGTGAAAAGTAAAGGGGACAAAATCAAAATGTCTCAGAGCAGAGCAGGCTCCAAGTGGTTTGAATTTTATGCATACTCTTTTATTCGACACACGCTGGGACCTTATGCACAGAATGTTTGATGGATTGCTAATACTTGTGGGAGCTGTAAGGCTAAATTCTTCACTAACCCCCTCATAAACAACATCCACACTGAATAGTACTGTGAAATTCAAAAGCTGGGTCAGCTAACACAGTCTTTTAAGATTCAAGATAAATTTCCACATATATTTTGAGGGATATAACAGCACATCTGAAGAAGAAAAACCCAGGTAAGAAAAATTTGACACCTGGTCAAATTTTGTATAATGGGAACTGTTTGTATAACTGGAACTAGTACTCCAAGTGATCATTTATACAGTAAAAATTCGTGCTCTTTCAGACTTTCCCAAAACAACTTATCCTCCTTTGAAAAACTGCATTCTTCCTAGAAGGGCATAGTATATGCAATACCCTGAGCTCAGTTCCTGTGGTAATGCATGAAATTTTATAGACCAAGAACAAGTTTAAGGGACTGCACTACACTGTATGTTTAAAATTAAGGTTCTCAGATGAGGCGTGTATACAAGAGGAGAGTAAACACAATATTTTCAGTCATCCCAAGCATTCACCTCTTTTTCTCTTCAAGTACATTAAATGGCACATATAGAATTTGTTACAATCTATCAACCTTTTAAGAAAAGTTCCATCCAGCTATCAAGAGATAACTTTTAAAAGTCTTCATTCATTTGCTTCTCACCAAAACTAGAGCACCCTCTTGAAATTTACTGGTACTGTAAAGTCAAGAGCCATCAGAGAGACAAAGGAGAATTCAGCTGTAATACAAGACGTGACTGTCAACAGGGACTTCACTAACAGTATTGTCCTGGAATACAACAGTGCAAAGCCTTGCTCTTATGGCACAAACAGAGATTCCTGCTTCAGACTCAGAGTTCTTCAGCAGAAAAATAACCCAAAACACTGAAAATTTAGGGATTCAACTTTACCAAAGAAAATTATGAGCTATGTTACAAATTAATTGAAAGAAAAAATAAAAATCTCAAAGCAACAGAAAAAAAGTAGGCAAAGCTGTGATTTTTTATTACACTATTCTGAGTTTTACCTGAAATCCTTAGGGTGACTTTTTTTCCTTCTTCATTTTTCACTTTTTATACTGGAGATTTCTGTTCATGCGTACCTTAAAAACGTATCCTACCCAGAAGATTCAACAGCCCAAAATAAGAATCAATAAACTCACTTTCAGTTCAGTGATATGGGTAGAAAAATATTTTACCTTCATATCTTAGACATGCCTGTAAAATATCACTACCCACTATTTTGAACATATTAAAAATATATGTTATAGGAAAATTACTTTTAAATTATTTTAAACAAATTATTGTTTTTCTTACAAACAAAAAGTGTAAAAAAGTTCTGGTGTTAGAGAAATAATAAGCAGTGGCTTATGGAAAATATTGTGTGAGCTTGCCTAGAATATTGATCCTGTGGCCAGTGCAGCTACTTTATGATCTGCAGACTCACTAAACCTGCTTGAGGGCTGCTAGGTACAAAAATATCACTCCTGACTCAGGAAGTCCCCCTGCTTTGGCTGGTAGGAGGACGTACGGTGCAGTACCTGCTGTGTGTTTGCTCCGTCTTGTTACTCTTGCCTAGGCGTGTGTTATGGGCTGTTCTTAGACAACGGACTGGAAGGTTCAGTGGTCCTCTGATCTGACCAGAAAGAGACCCCCCTCTCTCACAGGGAACATTTCTCACTCCAGGCTCTGTCAAGCACACAGAAGAGTGCTGCATGGAACTCTCCTCCTATCTGCTGCTTTGCAGTGCCTGAGAAGATAAGAACACCACAACTGACTGCTGTCTTAGTGGTGGTGTCTACGTAGTTGCAGCCAAAAACTTTTATGAGAAAAGGACTGCATTTGCAAGAGGTCTAGACAACTCTAAGAAAAGAGAGGATTTCATCTGGCTATGATGAGGTTCTAGGACTGAAATACTGAAAAACATAAATATTGTTTTCCTGTTAAAAATAAACTTTCTTTAAGCAATTTCCTGAACTTTAAGTTCCTTCAGTAGGAAAAAAAAAATTTTAAAAAGGATATCTTTTCCCAAAGTAGATGACCTATTTATTTATCAAATTAGATAGTCAAGAGCCTTTTTTAATGATACTGTCACAGGAATTCGTCATATTCATTATCATGCAATTAGTCAGTCACAGAACATTATTGGCTGTAAGAATGTCTATTCAATCTGTGTTGATATTCACACATATTTGTTATGAAGCCAGATCTGAGCAAACAGCCCACCAGTATAATTGAGATATTGCAGGAAAGAAAATAATTCAATGTACTACTCCTGTGAGAGTTTCTGTGTTATGAAAAGAGCAATCCCATTCAGTATGTGCCATTGGCCACGACTAATAGATTTCTTTCAGCACATTTTTCTGACACCTGATAGCCTTAGAAAGTACAGTAGGAAGAGCACTACCAGTAGCTTGAGGGAGTTGGTCCTGTGCCTATACTCAGCTCTAGCGAAGCCACATCTGGAGTGCTGTGTCCAGTTCTGGGCTCTTCAGTACAGGAAAGACGGGGTTCCAGGAGTGGGTCCAGCAAAAGGCAACAAAGATGATGAAGAGACTGGAGTATCTCTCTTAAGAGGAGAGGCTGAGGAAGCTAGACTTGTTCAGCCTCAAAAGGAGATGGTTAAGAGGGGGTTTCACCAATGTATTTGAAGGGAAGCTGTCAGAGGGTGTTTCCAGGCTCTTCTCAGTGGTACCCAGCAATAGGACAAGAGGCAATGGGCAGAAAGTTCCTGCCTGAATATGAGGAAGAACTTCTTTGCTGTGTGAGTGACTGAGCACTGGAACAGATTGCCCAGAGAAGTTGTGGAGCCTCTCCCACTAGAGATATTCAGGAACTGGATGCAACCCTGCGCCGTGTGCTGTGGGATGCCCCTGCTTGAGCAGGGAGGTTGGACCAGATGACCCACTGTGGTCCTTTTGCAACCTGACTCATTCTGTGATTCTCTGATTCTCTTCATCTATCATCCTGAATAAAGCCCCAAACTACGATTTAGGACTGGATCCTGAATCAAAACTGTGGCTTTCTTTCATCATTGAAGGGTCTTTCGGAACTTAGTCTTCTCTTTGCCTTGCAAACACACACCAATCCCCTAGACACCCAAACTTACTCACTGCAAAGAGTGAGCTTTAATTGTGTCCCATTCTCTTCTGAAACCTCTCTCATATTTCCAGTTTTAGGGCAGAAGTACAGATGTCATTCACACATTCTTAGTCATATTTGGAATACTGACTCCTACAGTTTTTGTTCCAGAAGCACTCTCTTCTCAGATGATTTTGGGCAGTTGTACTTAATTGATTATCTGTACTTCAGTCTTAGCATGCCTCTGCTTTCTCTCACAAGGCTGCTCTACTTCATTAGATTTTTAATTATTATTTTTAAATGTATGTGTTTGTATGAATAACAGGAGATTAATGGTTATGGAAATCTAGTTTACATCATGAACTATTTCTAGTATAGCCAGGATTAGAAAAACAAAAGAGCAAAAAACCTCAACACCTAATTTTCACATTAAAAATAGCTATAAGTCTTGAAAATGACATAGCATAGTAATGATTGCAAGAAAAATTAGAAATGAAATTAATTTTACCAATCTTCACTTTATAGATTTTAATTGTGAGGCTTCCTTTCTTCTACAGTGAAGAAAGAAGGCTATAGTCCTATATGATTATTTATTAGTACCTGATCCGAACTGATTTCACATAATCATAGCAGAATAAAAATGAAAATATATGTTTTACAATTAGCCATACACAGACATACACATGCATACCTAACATTAACAGCAGAAGATAATTAATATTTTTAATTGCTAGCATAAGAGTGCAAGTAGCCTGAAATTTTTCTTCACCCGTAAGTGAGTGGACTGTCATGCCATTATGCAATACAATATATTATCATCATCAAATTACTTCCTGTTCTGTTAAATAATTACATAGCACAGAACGCTTTGCAACAAGACAATGCTTGTCAGTTGATGGGTTGCTTCTTGACACTATCCAGCTGTGTGTTAAACAAATGCAAAACCTGCCTATTAGTAGCAAGGCTGCCCAATCTAGCAGTATCTGTCAATTACAGTAGCAGTTGTTTTTAACTTGGCTGTATTTTCTGAATATCAAATATTAGCAGGGAGAGGGATAGAGAGGAGTTCTGTGCATCCTGCACAGGAATCACTGTCTATCACAGTAATTCATTTTCCAGTGATTCTGTGTAAAACTGGTCTGCCTGTTCACAAATTATTTGCACGTGCTGCAGCATGGCCTTTGGCTAAATCATTATTTAGAAATATTTTTTTTTTTAGAAATTGATATTTTCTTAAAGAGATTCTATTTTCTTGCTTGTCTTGTTCCTCATATGCACTGAAAACACACCGGCCACCAGGGAAGATGAAGGAAAACTGTTCTTGGTTTCAGATGTTTGGGACAAACCGCTATCTTGGTTTTAACTCATCATCATTTGTGAATTACCTTTTCCAACAATGGGAGAATGGCTAATGAGAGCCTTTTTCAGAGATGGCAACTCCTCGGTTTTTACTTTCCAGCTAGAAGCCAAAGGCAGGGACTTAAAAATGCTGAGTAACACAAAGCACACTAAGACAGACGGGCTTTAGCACTTAACTCAGAACAGAATAGCTAGTGAGCCTTCTGTTCATACATACAAGACCCTGTGTTATGGCAGTTCAGACACATAAAATTCCTTCTAATCTCAGGTAGTATCATGGTTCTGTATGCCACTCACTGTGACTTTTTGGAGTTTGCTTAGGTTGCTATGTCTCCTTAGCTGCACAAAAAAGGCAGAACAAAAGTAACATGTTCTGGATTTAGCTCTTCATTGACCCTTATCTGTATTTTCCATGCAGCCATTGTTTAATTTTCAAGCTTTAGAAAATTTGGACTAAAAAACTGAAGCAGAATAAAATGTTCAAAGTAGAATTTTACTTTGAAATGCAAGATGAATGGAAGGTTAGGAGGAAGGCTTTATTTTTTTTCAATTTAATAAGCATATAATGTAGCAATTTTAGTTTAGACATTTACTTCCTGGGGAAAAATGTCCTGGGAGGGAGAAGGATTTACATGAAAGTGCTGATATGTGTGTACATTTGAACATAGAAGGAGCTGTAACAGATTTAATAGAGCGCACAACAGACACTCCCCTACAGCTGTATTTGCAAGTCAACAGGAATTTCAAAGCTCTGAAAGGAGTTGAGTTTTAAACAATGTTTCTGAGGGGCTGTTATCTTGCCTCTTAAAAAAAAAATCACTCTGGCATGAAAGTTGGTATATATAAAGTTCCAGCCTGGGACCAATTTTTTAGACAAAGTAATACACCTTCATTTTTTAAAATTAAATTGTACAGGCTGTTAACCTATAATCCTAAGTATAGTTATGACATTTTCTCTACATGTATCAAAGGAGTGTTTAATTACACATGGAAAATGTCGAGCTAGTTAGGATAATGCACATTTCTGACTTTCAAAAGGCTGGGAATGGGATTTTAACCAATCAAGTACTAGAGAATTGGTTGTTTAACTGAGAGCCAAGTTAATTATTAAGCCCCAAATCTAAAAAAGGGGTTTCTTTTTTCCTAAGTCTGGTCCTAAGTTCCCACTCTGATAAGATGTGTCTTTTTTCCCAGTAAACATGGTCAAAAGTATTATAAAAAGTACCTGCTGGTTAAAATAAATTATGAATGAGGAACTCCAAATTCTTTATAGTAGTCTTGGATTTGCATTGCAGAAGTAATGAATCTGGTGGAATAAACATGCATAATATTAAGTTTTAGTCAATAGTAGTTCAACTCTAGGACTTGGACTACTTTTCTTCTTTTCCTCCTATTTAGAATTCTCAGGCTCCAGATGCCCTAACTTATTTCACTACTAATGCTACAAAATTGCAGTTGAAGTCCAAGTATTTATTTTACCAGAAACAAAGCTAGACATTCTTTTCCCTCACAGCACAACTAGGATACAATATACCTTTAGTCTTCTTCAAAGGATCCGGAGCTGTGAGAGAAGATGCGTTTGAAAAAAAATCATCTTAAGTTCATGCATTTGAAAATCAATTGATTTATGCTTCATCTCGTGTTATTTAGTGGAAATTATCTGGTAGAAGAAGAGTAACTCAGATTACCTCAGAGAAAAGACCAAGCATGTATTACGTATCAGGAACCTTGATTGTGCCTCTATTAGAAGACAGTTGGAGGAAAATATTAATTTCCAATACTGTGAATGCATTGAATTATTACAATTCACCAATGATAGACACTGTGAAAAGCTCCAAATGAGATTTAAAATTACTTTTCTGAATTAGAAAGCCATCAACTTGAATTTTTAGAAGTGCATGAGCCATTACTGAATGATTCATTAAAGTACAAAGCATAAAAAAGCAGCACTCTCTTAGCCCCTCCGTACTAATGTCTATGAAAAAGAAATACCATTGTTGTTCCTCCACAGTTCCTGGCAGAGCCCTCACTGGAGTCACTAGGAATAAAGGACGTCTAGGAACAAGCCTCAGCTCCCTCGTGCATTTGCTGAATTCTTTGCTTAATACTGGCTAAAAGTCTAGACTTTTAGCTGGGAGATGTTTTGTGAAAACTCATTGATATCAGAGGAAAGACCTAGCAAAGGAAAAAGCAGGTCTGTTCTGATGCCACCAGACTGCTGAAACTATTTAGAATGTCATTCTACATATTGATGCTCAGAGGAAAACTTTGCCTTTCAGCACAAGCATATTGGAAGGACAACTGCCCTTACCCTCAAGAGTCTGGAGAGAAACAGAACTTTATAACCACTGTGTTAGCCTCTCAGAAATGGGGCTTACTCCCGTCTGCACCATTTCCCTCACACAGAGCCATTCTGAAGGAAGCAAATGCTGTTCTGAGCCCCACTGAGTCATAGATGTCCCAGAGAATCTGCAGGTTCAGCTCCACAGCCAGGAGAACTTCAGAGTTATTCCATCTGCAGCACCATAAGGCTGGATAATCTTCTGGCACACATTATCTTACAAGCTTGTACTCACACAGTAAAACAGAATATCTATCCTTAGGGCTGAACTCCATATTTAGAGATGATTTTTTTCTGCTTTTACTCGATAGATTTTTATTTCAAGTTTGGCTTTACTGAAATCCAAGTAGCTGTTTACACTAGAAAGCCTCAGATCTGCCAGGACACCAGGATGTCCTCAGCTGTGTACTGTGTGCTATAGTGGGTAGCCCTGTTCAATTCAAAGTACTCACAGTAAATACATCTTACGTATGGATACTTATATTGTCATAAAATCAAAGCAGACCTACTCAAGGTATGTAACACTAACAGTCTGGCCATAGTAGGCAATGTTTCATGCCTGTTCTTCCAAACACACAGAATAACAGAAGGGGTCAAGTTGCAAAAGGACCACAGTGGGTCATCTGGTCCAACCTCCCTGCTCAAGCAGGGGCATCCCACAGCACATGGCACAGGATTGCATCCAGTTCCTGAATATTTCTAGTGAGGGAGGCTCCACAACTTCTCTGGGCAATCTGTTCCAGTGCTCAGTCACTCACACAGCAAAGAAGTTCTTCCTCATATTCAGGTGGAACTTCCTGTGCATCAGTTTCTTCCTGTTGCCTCTTGTCGTTTTGCTCGGCACCAGTGAGCAAAGCCTGGAAACATTCTTTGACACCCTCCCTTCAGACAGTCACTGACGTTGATGAGGTCCCCTCTTAACCATCTCCTTTTGAGGCTGAACAAGTCCAGCTTCCTCGGTCTCTACTCTTAAGAGAGGTGCTCCAGTGCCCTAATCATCTTTGTCACCCTTTAGTGGACCCGTTCCTGGATCTCCACATCTCTCTGCCCAGAACTGGACACAGCACTCCAGATGCACCTCACCAGGCTTAGTAGAGGGGCAGGATCACCTCCCTCAACCTGCTGGCAAGGCCTTTCCTAATACACCCCAGGACACCATTGGCCTTCTTGGCCACAATGACACACTCCTGGCTCATGGGCAGCTGGTTGTCCAGCAGGATCCCCAGGTCTTTTTCCACAGAGCTGCTTTTCAGCAGGTCAGGCCCCAGCCTGAATTGCTTCATGAGGTTATTCTTCCCCAGGAGAAGGACCCTGCATTTGCCTTTGTTGAATTTCAGACGGTTCTTCTCTGCCCAGCTCTCCAACCTGTTGAGGTCCTTCTGAAGATCTACACAGTACTCTGGGGTATTGGCAACTCCTCCCAGCTTTGTGGCATTAGCAAACTTGTTGAGGAGGCATCTCCTGCTTCATCCAAGTAATTAGTGGATGTCCTTATTTTGTTTTTTAAGTAAGTGTTATCAGTTTGAGCTGACTTTTGTTTCTCAATTTTTAATTCTTATTTCAGATATGAATAAATCTCTCTTGCAGGCTGGAAGATTACTTCCCAGCCTCTCCGGGGAATTCCTCATTGCACCAAGTCTGCCAGAGGTCAAGAAGAGCTTGAACAATGCTCAGACACATGGTCTGATTTTTGGGGTGATCTTGTGCAAAACCAGGAGTTGGACTTTGATAATCCTTGCAGGTCCCTTAAAACTCAGGCGAGTCTGTGATTCTATACTTTAATTCTATGGCAGTATGAGACTTGTGCCTTCAAAGTACCCCTTATTTCTGTTACAGTTTCTTTTGCCTTGACCTTAATGATTAGTCATAGTACTTCTGGGACTTTTTCCTTTTTTTTTTTCCTAAATAATTTTCTGAAGGCTTCTTTGGACTTCAGTCTTTAGTAATTAAGAGTTATAAGGCCATTTTGGTACCTTTATCAATTCAGCAGCATTGTGGGTCTTTGGTGCACTAATTGACAGCTGACTGTCAATTTCAGCTGTCACTCCAACAAATATGAGGGAAAGAGGGAAACAGAAGTTGTTGCTTCCAGATAACCACAGCCACCAACCTACTGGTTGTCCTGGTTTCAGCTGATTTATTACTCCGTGAGAAACTTCTCAATTAGTTTTATTTATTTTTGTTTGTTTTTAAAATGGGTTTAGGGATAATGAGCTTCTTATAATTAATTTGCTTAGAGAATTACAAAATATCTGTGAATTTCCTGGTGTCACATTGTTCTACCACAATATTTGTAAAAGGACCTGAAAGGTGACAAGTGCAAATCAAGACCCCTTTTCAATATGTCAGAGGTTATTCTAAACAAAACATTTTGAATTTTAATTGCATAAAATTAAGAAAACAAAACTATATCTCAGGGGGTTTTTTTATTAAACTTGATTTCTCTAATGAAAGAAATCTCAGAAAAAAAAAATTGTATCCCCACTACCTGGACTGTAGTGATAACATATCTGGTACAATTAAAAAGTAAGGAACTCAAGAGAGCTGGATGACTACAACAGAAGATTGGGGACCTTGCAAGCATATGACCTTTTTGTAATTTCATAAGTGTCTTATAAACTTACTTTTGTGTTTGGATAGCCATTACTTCCTTGGGCTGACTCCCTCCATTGGTATTAAAATCTCCTATTTTTTTTATCCTGACATTGTTGTGAGAGTAGAGGTTCTATCCTTGAAAATAATAAGCCTATTTTTGTATGTTTTGTAGTATGTTAGACATGTAGCTTTACACTTTCTTTGAAAATATTAGAGTCCTTTCTGCAATTTTTGTACAACAGTGTCAAAACCAACAGAAAAATTACTTTTTTCAGATTTCATACTTCCTCTCTGAGATTCTGTTGACAGCATTGGTAAAGTTCTTTTTGGTTTCTTTGTTTGTTGTTTGGTTTTGTGGTTTTTTGGTTGATTTGGGTTTTTTTGAATGCTGGTTGTTTAGGCTTGAAAAGTTTAATTAAATATGATTTAGACAGGTCTAAAGCAGATGATATAGTCTGATGATTGGATTTCTGGCAGGCCCACACAGAGACTGGCAATTGGGAACCACCATTAAGGTCCAGCCCTAGGGAAGAGGTGCAGGCTGAATTGTCCCACAGTTGGAAACCTGTAAGTCCAACACATCTGCTCAGGGAAACAGCTGGCACCTTCACCAGAGCTGAATCTGTTACATAAATCTGCTGCAGAAACTAGTCAATTTTACATTGGCTGGATATTTCTAGGAAATACAGGGACTGAATTTAGAATATATTTTTCTTCTAGGAACAATGGAATTTAGGCTAATTTTAACACTGAAAACCCTTCCTGAGCTGGGGCACCACCTGGAAATATTAACTTGAACTGGGGGAGCTGGAGATGAAATCACACTGACAGTTTTTCTCTTTTTCAGGGTAATAAAAAATAGTGATGTTTGCTCTAAGAACAAGGCAGGAATTTTTTCATGGATGTCCAGGATCTGCTGCTGAAAATCACAGAACCTGTGGCCTGTCATAAGAATGAAGACAATTCCTAGAAATTAAAAAATCAAGAAAACAGTTCCCATGAATGCTATAAAAAAAACAAACCAATTTCCACAATCCTTCCCTCTCCTCTTGTCCATCCTGGCTCTGATAAATTACCTCTAGCAAAAACAGGGTATGCTCACCACATAATATCAGTGTCATTTTCATCCATCTCTTTCCTTTTGGCTTTACCTTATTCTGAAGGAGGCTTGCCACCAACTTTGAATGCACATTGTTCATAATGGAAAGTGTCCTTTTTTCTTTTTAAATGACATAGTCCTTTTTCTGGATATGAGAATAATTGAAATGAGAACAATAATCTAAATTATGTTACGTAATGAAAAGCTTCATTTCTTGCTACTAAGTAGGTTTCTTGCTACAAAGTTATTTCAGGACCTTTCAAATGCTTTTTTCTCTGCAGTGGTGTGCTGATAGCATCATCACAAACAAAACACTAGGTTAGTAAGGAAAATAGTCTGGTAGAAGGATAGGCAGGAAAAAAATCTTGAAAAAGTACAAACAGAATAAATGCACTTCTTACTTTCTTAAAGAAGAAACTAATAATGCAGTAGAGACCCACATAGCCTTCAACTGATCTTTTTCGAGCTAAATCAATTAAAAAGATGTGAAAGGAATATTGTAACTGTTCAGAAGAATGTTAGAGAGAAAATTAGATTTACTTGGCATAGACTTCCCTTGTCAATGTACTATAGAGAACAATGGACCTCAACAGGATTGAAAGACTACAGAAAAGTTCCACCTTTGACTTTTAAAAATGAGGTTTTCAAACAGGAGTAGAAATAAATTTTAAATAAATGATCCCTGGATTTTTTGCTGCTCATTAGTAATGAAACTAAGAAACTAGTAATAAAGGCCAGATATCAATTTTCAGAGAAAATAACTTAGATCAGAAGCTGTCAATTCAACTCAACAAAAATTCTGGAAATTTCAGAAGAATAAGAAGCATAACATTTTGCTAAGGATCATAAAGAGGAACACTGGACATCAGAATATGGATGTCCAAAGTCAGAAATTACAATATATATTTAGGAAGAGACTGGTCA
The DNA here is from genome assembly GCA_013397975.1 of Machaerirhynchus nigripectus. Classification (NCBI taxonomy): domain Eukaryota; kingdom Metazoa; phylum Chordata; class Aves; order Passeriformes; family Dicruridae; genus Machaerirhynchus; species Machaerirhynchus nigripectus. Next base: position 3,184,078 of record VZRQ01000586.1, read on the forward strand.
AAATCATCCTGAAACATTACATAAGTATACATATAAGTATATGTGATTGGGCAGCTTCAATAGCAGATCAGACAATAATGCCATAATATTACTAAACTTTTCTTTGAACACCTGAATGGATTATTTTCAGAATGCTAGATGATTAGCAGCTGCTCTTCACCCTGGTCCAGAAACACAAACAAACAAACTAAGAAACAAAAGATTCTGGAAGGAAGCACTTATATATTAAATTTATAATTTTAATGAGAATGTAATTATTAGATTTGTTTTGGAGCATGATTACAAGAACTAATTGAAACATCATCTTCAGATTGTGTATAGGTATCCTTCATATGTGATTTTGAACACATAATATATAATTAATTTTACTTTACTGAAAAAGTTTAGGTTAATTCAATAGTCTGTTTAGTTTAATTCTCATTAGCGGATTTTTTTGATGCAGAGACCTTCTGTTGTGTTGAGAGAAGATTACCTTTCACTTTAATTAACCTCAAAGAGCTAGTTTCTCATTGGGGTTCTCAGTGAGTGAGGATGACTTCTGTCTGACAAACAGATTGACCACACGAAACACCAAAATGAATAAAAGGAACCAAGAATATATCTCAGAAAGTTTACTGGATAGTACAGGGAAGCAATATGATATGTAAGAATTCATCTCACCTGATGCTAGGTATCTGCTGTTTAACCTGTTCTGACCACTCCCTCAGTGGACAAACAGACATCTATAATATTCTATTCTATTCTATTCTATTCTATTCTATTCTATTCTATTCTATTCTATTCTATTCTATTCTTGCCTTTTTTCATTTCTGATAGCAAAGACTCATGAGATTACCTTACATTTAACAAATCTAAATTAAGTTAGTCGAAACCTGAATGCTTGCCTCACTAGTCACTAAGACAGAAATTCTTCTCTGAAGTCCTATATATATCACACCAAAAAACATAAGCCTAAATTGACATTTAAAAACAAATTTACATTGTTTCTTTTTTTTTAATACCAACTCTGTCATGGATGAATGACTAATTTCAATTTCATACTCTTGGTATTTTTTCTCAAGAACTGGAATTAGTGAAATTCTCTTGTGGCTGTTGCTCATTTATTTTGGCTTGCCATTTATAGTGTAAGGCTTTATTTTGCTATGCACTTCTTTCATTTGTTATGTTACTGCTTTAGGATTACTTTCACTTTAAACAGATTTGAAAGCACTTCATGTTAAAAGAGTATGTTTCCATGTTAATAAACACTATTTCATTTGTCTTTTTACCATATACATTGCTTTTGCCCCCAGTGTAATACTGAGCAATGTCACTCAGTGAATTCAGGGCACTTGTGAGGATGTCTGAAGTCTTGGAAACGCAGCTTGGGTGGCTTAGAAGTTAATTGTGTACAGATTTCACTTCCTAGTACGAACACCTATAGCATCCCTGCACAGAAGTAGCAAAATTTGGTGCTCTTAAAGGTCTCTTCCAACCTTGATAATTCTATGATAAAACTAAAATTCTGGAGACATGGAAGCAATGAAATTTGACAAATGAATCGTCAACTTTCACAATAGCCAAATGGTGACAATATCTATTTCTATGGGAATGGGTGAGATGTTATAATTTACAGTATAGCCTAGAAATGTGTGTATATTCCTACAAAAGCCAGCAGTTATGATGCTTTGCGATGCCGACTGAAATAACTGTCTTATTAGGACAGTGGCCCGTTATGGTTATGGCATTACAGAGGCTTATTTTTAATGAGCAGAATAATACAATCGCATTGTAAGGGTGCACTCTAGAACTGCTTAGGTAACTAATTATAAGAATGTCTAATAAGATCTAACTAATTATAAGGATGTCTAATAAACATCCTTGGCATTCTGAAGGGTTGCTGCATACTTAATGATGCAATAACTTCCTTTATGGAATTCTGCACTTGCTCTCGTTTTTTCCCTTTCTTAAGGGATTTCTCTTAAGGGATTAAGAGGTTTCTCTTAAGAACACAAAGTGACCTCTTCTGAGACTGATTTTTTTTAGATAAGATGTGCATAGGATTGGTTTGAAATAAGCATGTTATCACACCATAAATAGAAATCATGGAAAAGAAAAATTTTATTAAATTTGGTTTCATTCTTTTGCCACTATTGCAAGTGAAGTTCTTTAATATCAGGGTATGAATACATATGTCATTTGACAAGCAGTGATCCTGAATTGGGAAATTATCTTAAAGATTTACAGTGCTATTTCTGTCCTCCCAAGTTCTGCACAGGTACTAAAATATTTCCTTTTAAGTATATGAGTGGATATGTTTTGTTTTCATTAACTGAGTATCAAAAAAGAAGTTTGGCTAGAAAACTGAGTAAGCTTAACATTCTCATTTTCATAGAAATACTATTACAGTGATCGACAGATAATGATGGCACAATATATATTCGACATCTTTCAAAACTGGAGGTCTCCTTTCCTGGAAAGGGGGATGATTTCTATAACATCTTCTTGAATCTGATGAAGCACGAACTAGAGCAGTGGACAGTGAGGTGGACTGAAAACTGGCTGAACTGCTGGGCCAGTGGTATGAAAACCAGCTGGCAGACACTTGCCAATAGTGCACTCCAATATCAACACTGGGTGAAATAATTTAAAAATAACACCTTCATTAGTGAACAGGACATTGTAACTTGAAACCTAGAGAAAACTGGTAGCACTGGCTGAAGCACTAGACAGCTGTGCTGCCATACTAAGACAGGCTGAAGGAATGGATGAACTGGAACGTCATGAAATTCATCAATGGGAAATGCAAATCCCAGCATCTAGGGATGAATAACCACAGGCACCAGCCCAAGCTGAGGAATGACCAGATGAAAAGCAGCTTTGCAGAAAGGGATCTGGTTGTTCTGGTGCACCAGCTGACCATGAGCCAGCAACTGGCCTTTGTGCTGAAGAAGGCCAACAGCCTCCTGCACTGCATTGGGAAGAGAGTTCCCAGTAAGTTGACAGAGAGGATCCTTCCCCTTTTTTTGGCACTGGTGAGGCCATATGTGATCTAATGTGTCTAGTTCTGGTCTCCTTGCTGCAAGAGAGACATGGAATGAGTCTAATAAAAGGCCACTAAGTTGTTTAAGGGACCGGAGCATCTGTCTTATGAGAAAAGGCTGAGACATTAGGAACCGCTCAGCCTGAAGAGAAGAAAACCTAGACGGATCTCTTTGATGTGTTTAAATAACTGATGGCAGGAAGTAAACAGGGCAGAATCAGACTCTTCTCAGTTGCACCCACTACCAGCACAAGAGGCAATGGGCACAAACTGAAATATACAAAATTCCAGTTAAACATAAGTTCTTTCATTCTCACCACAGATTACCAAGAGTCTGCGACATGTCAATGCTTAGAAATACTCAAAACCCAACTGGAAACAACTCTAAGCAGCCTGCTGTAGTTGACATTCCTTTGATTAGAGTATTGTGCTAAATAATCTTCTAAGGTACTACTCAGGTGAAAGGCTGGTTCTGATACATTGTAAAATTCCAGGAGGAACCAGTGAGGTTATCCTTTGAGAAGATTTAAAAAATGGTTTCACAACAACATCTTCCATACCTGTGGTGCATCTTCTCAGACTTGCACAGATACTATGGTCAGTTAGTTTTTCATACATGTCTCACAAACTCTCACAGTCTGGAGGTCATCTTAGCACACAACGTAAAACAAGCGAGGAGGGAGAACTACACCACCAAGAATTGTAGAAGATGGAAACTTTCCTGTTTGGCACTGCTTTCAGGTTCCACCACCCCTGTGACCTCACAGCTCACACATGTCAAAGACACAGACTGTAGAATTGCTTTCAGTAAATCACTGATTGCTTAAAGTCTACATCTTTCCCCATGAAATCCAGAGGGAGCATGGTCTTCCAGCTTTTCCTGCCATAAACTGTGGCCAGCACTTCTGATGAGGTAAATCAGCTTACCACCACTGAATTCAACAGATCTTTGTCAATTTTCTGCATCCAAGGATCTGACTGAGGTCCTACTGCTCCTGTTTTCTAGAAATGAATTGTAAGAATAAAAAAAAAAAAAAGTTTAGCAGACTATCATGCACTGAATTTTCACACTATCAGAAATACATAACATCTAAAAAGATACATATTGAAAAGACAGAGGTAATATTCCTGGACCGTCAATGTCTTTTTCTCATATAAAGCACAAATGTGTTCAATTTCCAGATCAGACACATTCAGACATAGCAGAAGTCTATGCTCTCCACTTTTTTCCTGTGACAAACTGTCAGTAGGAAAGCTTACATGACAGAAGCTCAAAAAATGCCAATCAGAATAGAATAAAAGTGACAGTTTGAAAATTACACTGGCACTACCTCCTGCTCAAAGCCAAATGAGTACATTTCACTCATTTTGTAAAAATACAGGTTGTAAATCCGCTGTTTCTCTTCCATCAGTAAGACATAATTTCTCTCCACCTTTCTTCCTCTTGGAAAATACTCAGTGCTCTCTTTTTCTCACCATCCTGATGCAGACCTGACCTACAATTAAAACTTTAATAAAATAGCCTCCTAAACACCACTATTTTTATTGACATTTATTTTGCATTTTGCCAAAAGGAACTAGTATGAAATAGGTCCTTATCCGAGGGAGATTACTTGAGTTAAGAAAGGGATTGTACAGCCAGCAGAGCACTTCCCTGTGAGTGAATCACAGAATAAGCTGACTTTGTAGGGACACATCAGGATAATCAACTCCAGCTTCCAGCCTCACAGAGCACTATTCCCAAGAGTCACACCATGTGCTCAAGAGTATTTTACAAATGCTTTTTGAACTCTCTCAGGCTTGGTGTTGTGACCACTTCCCTGGGGAGCCTATTACAGTGCCCAACACCCCCTCTGGGTGAAGAATCTTTCCCTAATATCCGACTTAAGCCTCCCCTGACACAGCTTCAAGCCATTCCTTCTGGTCCTGTCACTGGTCACCACAGAGAAGAAATCAGTGTCTTCTCCTCCTCCTTCTCTCATGAGGAGGTTGTAGATGCAATGGGTCTCCCTCAGTCTCCTCCAGGCTGAACAAACCAAGTGACCTCAGCTGCTCCTCATGAGGCTTCCACTTACGGCCCTTCACCATCTTTGTTGCCCACACTTTGAACACATGTAATGATTTTATATCTTTCTTAAATCATGGCATCCAAAACTGCCCCCAGGGCTTGAGGTGAGGCCACCCCAGAGCAGAGCAGAGTGGGACAACCCCCTCCCTTGTCTTACTGTGCCTGATGTACCCCAGGACAGGGCTGGCCCTCCTGGCTGCCAGGGCACTGCTGACTCACGTTCAACTTGCCACAGACCAGGACCCCCAGGTCCCTTTCCATGGCACTGCTCTCCAGGATCTCATTCCCCAGTCTGTCCGTACATACGGGGTTTGCCCGTCCCAGGAGCAGAATCCAGCACTTTCTCTTGTTAAACTTCATGTGGTTGGTGACTGCCCAGCCCTCTGATTTGTCAAGGTCTCTCTGCAGGACCTTCCTGCCTTCAAGGGAGTCAGCAGCTCCTCCCAGTTTTGTATCATCTCTGAACTTGCTCAGTATTCCTTTCAGTCATGCTTCCAGGTCGTTTATGAAGATGTTGAAGAGCACAAGGCCTAAGATGGAGCCCTGCAGAACCCCACTAGTTACAGGTCACCAGTCTGATGTTACATCATTCCTTATAACTTGCAGCATGCCTGTTTGAAATACACAAAAATCCTTATGGAAGTTACATGTTTTGAAAAATACCATGTTGCTGAGAATAGCCTGGTTAGACAAGATGGCTGAAACTATCTTTTGGCCCTTTAACAGACATGGGATCGCATTCACAATGCACTGGTGACAAAAAGGGACAAATGAAGAAATGTGATCAGTCACTGGATGTTTGAAAAACAAATCAGTAGAAAGCTGGGACCTGGGGTGATTATTTTGATGCTTTTGTCTAACAGCATAATATATACCTGATGTTTGTGTTCTTTCCATTTAGAGGGCGTTCTCTCAATGCAGGCCTCCTACAGTGTGTTCTCCTGCAACTCCTGCAACACTGGGACAGAATAAAACTTTTTCAGTACAATATTATTAATGATGTTGTGGTCTGTCTCTCCATTGACAAGTCTTGTGCTAGAATACCTTGTGTGGACATATGTAGCTTGCTATAACAAAAACACCTCAATGTTAGGATTTCCAAAATTTATCTTCTTTTGCAAGAATTCTAGACTTCCATTTCTAATCCACCTTTATTTGAATTCTTCCAAACAGGGCAAAGAAAATCCTGGACTGGATGTATTGAAATTCTTAAAAATTATAAAAACCCAACAGTATTTTTTTTAAGGATTATGTTTAGTATTTTCCTTAATCAAATGGCAACTGTCCTTGCAAAAAAGGAAACACAATTCTAAGAGAACAGACACACAAGAATAAACATTATAGCAGTCTCTCATCCTGCTGTGTCTTAGGATGCTTTTAGTCATCTCTTGATTGAAGAATGTGAGCAACAAACTCAACAGTACTCTTTATTGGGACTTTTTTATTTTACAATTCAGAACTTCTTGGTGTTGTACTCCCAGTAACAGAATCTGGTTACCAACAACTGCAAATGAATGTGAAGAATAACAACTGAGAGATTTGTTCCTTCCTTTCTTTCTTTCTTTTGTATCTTTATTTTCTTCCTGATAATTAATCTAGTGAAATTTACTTGTGTAAAGCTGAACTTTTCAACTGTCAAAGAAGCAGAAAAGGAAAACTTCATGGGTTGTCTCATTTGCAGTGTTCAATTTCAGACATTTTTTTCTTGAAATAATAAATGTGAGGATACTTTTTTATTTCCCCTTGACTATGGTTATTGGAGGACTGATCTCCCTTTCAAATTACTGTCTTTCCCCTGCTCTTACAATCTTCAATGTCTATGAGAAGTATTTTTAATTATATTATGGAAGGAACTGGCACATATGATAATATAGTTGACTGGCTGAATTGAGTCTCTATTGAAGTTACACACAGAAGAGTCCTATTGTCGAATCTGCTGTAGCTCTCCCTCCATGCCCACCTCTTCTTTTTTGATAATGGTGTCTATATAGAAAGAATTAAAATGGACTATCTCATCAATTTAGATAGGTCAGTCTTTTTCCTCTTTGCCTCCTTACAATAGGAAGTTGTCTTGGTGAATCAAATCAGTTCCTCTGTTCTTTTCTGATAATTAACTCACCTGAATTTTCTTCTGAAAATCTCTTCCATACACCAAGTTGCATCTGCTTACTATGATGCTGGAATATAGTGCTTCCTGTGCTAAATTTAATGTCTGCTTTTAGGATGTAATTCTTGCATTCTTTTCATAATTAAAGCAAAGATATAATGTTGACTCTGAGTGTGCAGAGAAAACAAAATCCAGCCCCTATTTGGTAGTTCCAACATTTTGTTCTCTTTTTTGACACGAAAAGTTCTTGGCCAAATCTTGGAGACCTGAGACTACTCCCAAGGACAGCCTCGTGACTTGCAGTGGGAGTAAACAACATAGAACATGATGCTATTTACACTCCTTTGTCTTGTCTCTTATCTTCACTCACCACCACACACACACACACACCTACACACACCCCTACTCTAAAACTAGCCCAAGCTCAGTCAGTTTGAGTTACTAGCTTACAATGTATAAACTGCAGACCAAAATTCTCTTAAAAACTGAAGCTTTTGACTGGTTCAAATATCCATCTTATACACGGCGTTTAAGTATTTATTATAAAATTTTTTTGTGTAAGTGTGCACTCTTCTATGCTAATAAAAATTTTAAATATATACACGTAAGAATAAATATTTTGTTTTATATTGAATTTATACTGCATTTTTCATACAGCATAAAACATAGAGTAACTTTAAGTACATAAAATGCCTGTCTGTATGAAATGATAAAATATGTTTTCAACACAGAATAAATCTCCATATCTGTGTGGTAAACCCCTGGAAAATAGAGACTATCATAGAAATGCTGACACAATGCAGCAGGATTAGTAAGGTACACAAAACAGTTGATTATTCTAGAAATTTTATCTTTTGGATTCAAGATAGCTTGTCCTACACTTAGACCCAGCATAAAGGGACTCTGTAGGGAATGATGATGGCATGAAACAAACTTTTTTCTTGCATTTTATCTTATAAGTTTAATAAGTTAATACAAATATTTACTAGGAACTGGTGATTGCATAATGAAAATATTTTATCTAGTCGTTTTTTATTCTTTCCATTTAGTCCTACTTATTTATTTAATAATATAAAAAAGAATAATAAAAATAATAAAATTGTAAATAATGAATACTAAAAATAAATGTTCATTTACCATACTTCCAAGAAATTTAATGGATTTTTTTTTCATAAATAATTCATTGTGGCTCTGGATACATCATAGTTTTATTATTTCAGAGTAGGCAGCCCTACTTACTCTCATCTGAGCAGAATTCTTGTTACAGCTGCATAAACAAAGTCATCCTTTGAGGTCTAGAAACATTGATGTTTACACCATATCTTTTAAGGTACAATATGAAGTTTTCTATTAGGATTAATGTTTTTGTATCTGTCTTTCCACTAGGATTGGACATCGACCATGTGGTGTTATCCTTAGCAGCTGTAAGACTCCTAGCAAGCAGAACTACATTACAGGAGGATTTGGGCAAATTTTTCCTGCTGCTGCTTCTGTAATGTACCACAAGCAGCGCGAGGAGTGTTTGGTCTGGCCATCAACCTGTCTCTTGAAGCAGAGCCAGATGAAACAGACTTTCACATCTATGCCTTGAAGAGGGAGAGTCATTTTGCATATGTTCCTCCTCTGCCCTCTTTTGTGTGTCATGTGTATTTAGACTTAAAACAACTCAGGGAAAAGAATGGCACTGTCTGCTTCTAGAAGCAAAGTTGGGTTCCTAAGCTGGGACTCCCAGCTCTAGTTGATTGAATATAAATAAGAGCATAATCAAATATGTCTAATGACCAACTCAATGTAAAAGGAGCAACACTCACTGAAGTGCGAGTATTGCACGGATACGTCATGCCAAAACTGATTGATTATTTTTTTAGAGCTCAAGTAGAGCTTGCAAACAGCTTTAACCTTCAGGATTTTCTTGTCCTTTCTGTTTGAATCATAATGTCAACAAAGTCAAAATCAAAATCCAAGAATTCAAAGAGGGACAGTGTGCAACACTGATATTTCAGTGGACAGTCGTGCTTTTTACAGCAAAATCAAATAAGAGCTTCAAGACTGCATTCTACCAGAAGTATGTGTCTATCTAAAAGTAACCCATCTCAGGGCAAACATTTCATGGGTCAGCTAGAAGGATAATTAAGTTGCCCACAAATAGGCACTTAGTACTCTGTTAGATTGATTAGGACATTCCACCCAGACTCACCTGTCAGTCTAAAAGGACACAAGCTTCTTGGAGGCCCTTTAGACCTCTCAGAAAACTTGCCTGGTCCCATATGAGAACAGGGTCCGATACTGAGGCAAACAATTCCTGTACTGAAATCCCAGCTCTTTATTACATAAAAAGAAGACAGTACTCTCCATTGGTGCACAGACACCTAAAGTAGGGCAAATTTATTCCTATTCGATCTGCCAGCTCCTAAAATCACTTATCAAAAGAATCAAACCACAGAGTTTGGTGCTGCTTTCTTTTGGGAAATCAGACAGCTAATTCATGTGTTTGTGAACTGTATTCTTTGTATTAATCCACTCAAAAGTGACTGTGTGGACCTGTGGATGAAACCTGGGGATTATGCCCTATTTAATCTGATGTAAATCTACATAAAGGTTTGAAAAACAGCTTTATAGAGGCTTTTGATTTTCTCAGCTGACATCAGCTCCATTCAGATTTCCACAAGCAAGCCCCAGTGCATCTGAAGGTTCCTTGGCCTGTATAAGCCTGCCTCATGCTGCAAGTCCACAAGGGCATTGGGGTACTATGGTTCCTGTGTCATATCTGTCAGCCCTATACAGACATCTCACATCTTTCAGAACTTTACAAGTAGCTTTAGATGCCTGTACATCACCACCTGAGTAAGGACATGAGTCTTCAGTGACTATAAGGAAAGCCTGGACACCTAGTCTACATCTCGACATCTAGAGTCAGATACCTCAGTGTGGAATTTCACCCCATCTCTGGTTTTATTCATTGCTCATAAAACCCTGTCCATGTCTCTTCCAGACTGAAACGAAAGAGTCAAAATGCTGGAGGAATACTAACAGTCCAAGTTCTTTAAGAGTTTTTTTACTGTGGTTCTTAGAAGCTCTGAAACCAAGAAGATAGCTAGAGAAACCATTTGTATCTCTTAAAGATTCTTAGGAAAACAGCTTTTTTTTTAAAGAAAATAGACACCACATGGTTTTGCTGAAATAATCTTTCCCATAAAGTTGTTACAAAAATTCATTTTCCAGAAGTTCTGTCTTAGTCCATTCTGAATGAAAAGGCTGTCTACAGACATCAGAAGACATCATTGTGCTTGATTTCTGTTTGCCTACAGGGCCAGATTACCTATAACTGTTCTCCTTTGTTATGGATACAATTTTATTCCCAATTAAATTGCAATCACAGTTGGTGTAAGTATTTTAGCTGTGGGTAGGAATGTAAGGATTTCTGCTTCCAATATATTTGCTCCTACTGCCAGGTAGACTGCAACCTCTTTTCCAGACATTGTGCTATTTTTTATGTTATCTGTGCAAAAACTTTGGAAACTATGAAAGGGCATACCGTGTACTTTCTGCAGACTCTTCTGTATTTGATGTCAATTACCTCTTTGTCTTGGAAGTGCCTTCCAATCTTCCTCTTTGAAGAATTAAGTTATAATTAGAAATACGTTATGACATTTTAGTAGATTTGCTTTTACAGACACTCTGTAACAGATCATAGAAAAGTTATAAATATGTTCTCCACATTGGCAGCCTCATTTTGCCTGTTAGGAGAATGGAAGAGAATCATTGATACCATCCATCAACTCTCTACTGGAAGGGGATTCTTTGACCCAGGTGGAAGAGACCAACTTGTCTCTTCTTTTTCACTGTCAAATTTAAGGTCATAGATGATTCAGAAGGAGGAAAGTAAAGATAATGACATATAATTGAAGTCATACAGAGAAAACAACAATTTCATTTTCTTTGCACATTTTTAAATTCTTATATTTTCAGGGAGATGCATTGTGCTCTCTGCCTTAACAGGAATTATTGTCAAAAGAGCCTTTCAGCAAACTGTATGTTCTTCCATAGGCAATTTGAAGCTGTTAAAAATTCCTGTTAGAAGTTTTAGGAATTTTTCACCTTAGGTTGAGCAATTTCCTTAAAATGATACTGCACATAAAACAAAAGACCCATTCATATGTTGAGTGGTAGGTGTTTCATATGCAATACATTGAATTGTTCCATATTGTGTCTCTTTTCTTATAAAAGTATTAAAGATTATAGCTTTTCATCTGTAAGACTGAGTAAAAACAATTTACATTTTGTCACACCATAATATGAAAATATTTAGTTCCATCCTTTTTAAAAGAATACCAGCTTTTCTTCTCAATTTTTACTAAGATAAAGAAAAAAATGCTAAGAGATTAAATGAATAATTTTACACACCATTACAGATTAAAAGGATGAAAGTCCGGTTTCATCACTGATGTGTTTCTTAGCAGAATTTACTGAATTTTATTAATGAAAGACATAATTTTCTGCTATCAGTGGTAAGCGTGAATTCTCACACATTTGCATAAGAAAATTTGTAACTGCTTTTTTTCACAGTGAAAAAATATATACAAAAAATATCTCAATACTTGCAAAGGAATAGGCTTATTTGTACTTTGTTATATGGACGGATTTTGCAAAGTCTCAAAATCAAAATGCTTATAAGATGATATGAGGAATTTTAAGGCATTTCAACTAAGCAGTAAAAGAAATTCCAAAACATCAAAGCAAGGAGCTTTTATAAAGTGCTGCTGCTTTATATCCTTAGTTGTCTGTATGTGAGTATTTTAATCTAACACTTACGAAACATGATCAAAGTTTTAGATAATCCAGACATCACATATGTTCATTTTGTAACTGGATTTCATGAAAAATATTATTACAGACAGATCTACTATCTGAATCATTTTTCACCACAACTGTATCAGAACACAGCTCATTCCCTTTCAAATGAATTTTCACTAGATTTTCTAATAGCTGTGCATTCCTCTTGCCTCTCTAAAACTGTTGGGGATGGATGATCTGGACAAAACTGTAATAGAAATAAAGAACAGGAGTAATTTTGAAAGATAAATGAGTCTTTGCTGTCATGGAGAATATTTTAGCCAAGATAAAATAGTTTATGAAATCAGAGGGACATATTCACTTTAGCAAACATTTTAAAATCATCAATAATTAGTATTCCTGATGGTTAATTATACAAGTCCAGAACACACACAGTCTTTGTTGTGCTGCATACACCTGTGCTCTTTGAGGCAAATATTGTCTTCATGATAGTTCAACATAAAAATTAGTTTAAACACAAATCAAGGCATAAATAAAATCGAATCGATAGTTAGGTCCCAGCAATCTGCTCAGGAACCATGATAGCCCTGTACTGCTAGCAGAATAACTCCCCATTTCCAGTGTTAGATAATGGACCTGTGTCAACTTTTCTAATCATAAGAGAAATTTCTGTTTAGCCATTTCTTTTGTGGACATCATGGTAAAGTTTAATATTCCACAATTCCACCAGCCAGATGTCATTCAAATATCAGGACCCCTGATATTTCTGGGGCTGCTCCATCAGCACTGGAAGATGACAAAAATATTTTCATGATTTGATAGCCAGTTCCGGTGATAAAACGTTGTAAATACACTTACACCACAAAGCAAGAGGCCCCAAGTAATTTGGTACCTGTAAGGGTTTACAACTGAATTATTCTTGTCTTTTCAATCTTTCAAGTGAAATATCGGGAAGATATTTAAGTCTTTTTGTGAATGACCTTGATGGTTTATGTGCATTGTACAGAAGAGAACACAAGATGAACTTTACACCTTATTCTCAAGTACTGTGCCCTGAATGGAAAAACTGGTAGAAACCTCTACACAAGAATTTTCAATTAAAAAAAAAAACAAAACCAAAACCAAAAAACAACACAACAGAATAACTTCAGGAAAATATTCATACAATGATTACCTTCTTTTTTAAAATATAAACATGTCAATTACCATAGTTTTAGTCATAATTCACCTAGCTTCAGGCTTCAAACAATGCTTTATTACATAACGAAAGGTAACTGTAAGAATGTTGTTGCCCAGATAAATATCTCTGAAACTGATCAAGTCACCTATTAGTCTCCTCTGGAAGAAATGAAATAGTAGACTGAGATTATTGAAATATTCATTGCATTATGCATTTCTCAGTCTTTCTTGGAAGGTCATCTTTATCTCATCATACTTTTTAAAAATCAGGTGCATAATACTGTAAAAGTGGCTGAGTCTTCCTGCTAGATATTCACATACTTTTACAGCTAAACATTTTTCATATCTTTTTTTTTCATCTGTGAGTCTAAAGGGCTCTACAAAAGAAATAAAGGATTCTTCCTCTTAGACAAGGTATCACATTGGAAGACAATCTTAAATTAGTTATCCAAGACTGTCTTTAGGTCTTCCAACTATTGCTGATTTCTTTTTTAAACCTCTTGTTGCTTCTGAAATGGAAAGCTGTTTCAATCTTGAAATTCAAAAATAAATTGAAAGTAAAAAATATATACGTAGCAGGTGGGGTTGTTCAAAATTTTCCTTTAAATATTTATCAGAAGAAAAACAGAGGGGTAAAGATATTCACTTTTGTTCTATTACTTTATGGGATTTTCTTGTATATAGATGTGACCCTTTAGATTTTCATTTGGCCTGAGGGAAACCAAAGACTTTCTTCTCATGTTAATTTTCACTCACACCATGTTGCAAGAAATACCACAAAAGAAAGAATCTTAGTGAAATATAGGTCAATATCATGTATCTGTCAGTAGATTTAAATTCAAGTCAATTCATCATGTGGGTCTAGCCTGCATGTAAGGAGGAGTCTCCCCTCTTCATGCACGCTGTGCTGGCAACCTCAGTTGCCCCCATTCAAAAGGCCCAGGGGCCACTGGGCAGGCAAGCATTTGCTTCTAAATTGTGTAGTAGGTACAGGCATGGCTACTGCTCCACTTCCAAAAGGAGATACTCTTTTCAGCTTCCCACTCCTGCACAGCACCCCAATGATACAGTACTAAAGAAATACTGTCTCACGCAATGTGAGCTAGATGGGGGTGGACAATCTTCTGACATTCCATCAATTAATATATTGAGCGAACAGCATATGTACAGATAAAGTTCCAAGAATAAATGCCTTATTTAAGAGACAATGATAGCAATTTGTCCTAATATTTCCAAATAAAAAATTACAATAGAATACATAGAATGTTTGTCTTCTTTTCTTTAAGTAACATATTTCCAGAAAAAAGGAAATCGAAAGAATACTGTTGCTGATTTTTTTTTTCAGAGAAAAAAGATAGTGTAACACAATAAGGTATTTACACACTGTATAAAAGCCCTGTGCAGTAGGACAATCTATGTGAACAGTTGTGTTCTGAGTGCTACATAAGGTTTCCACTGCTTTCTAGTTAGTTAACAGTCCTGTCTGGTATTTTTGTTACAGTTAAAATTTGAAGGTTTGTAGGAATACCTGTAAGAATTTACAAAATGGAGCATTTTATGTGAAGGGATAAACAAGTTATCATAAGGACAGGTGTCAAGAGAATGGGGCCATACTATTTTTGGTGGTACCCAGCAAAAGGACAAGGGGAAATGAGCACAAACTGAAACACAGGAAGCTCCACCTGAATACCAGAAAAAGCTTCTGGAATAGGCTGCCCAGAAATGTTATGGAGTCTCCCTCTCTGGATGTATTCAAAACCTGCCTGGACACAGTCCTGTACAACCTGCTGTAGGTAAACCTGCTTTATGCAGGTGGAGTGCAGCATCCAGCTCTAGGGTCCTCAACACAGGAAGGACCTGTAGAGTGACTTGTTGGAGCCAGTCTGGAGGAGGGCCACCAAGATGATTAGAGGGATGCAACACCTCTCCTTTAAGGAAAGTCTTGCAGAATTGGGATTGTTCAGCCTGCAAAAGAGAAGCCTTTGGGGACACCTAATTGTGGCCTTCCAACACCTGAAGGGAGCCCACAAGAAAGATGGAGAGAGACTATTTACAAGAGCATATAGTGACAGAACAAGGGCGAATGGTTTCAAACTTAAAGAGAATAGGTTTTGTTTAGATATCAGTAAGAAATTCTTCATTGTGAGGTTGGTGAGGAACTAGAACATATTGCCCACAGAAGTTGTGGCTGCCCCATTCCTGGAAGTGTTCAAGGCCAGGCTGCATGGGAGTCTGAGAAACCTGGTCTAATTAAAGTTGTCCCTGTCCACAGCAGGGGGATTGGAGCTAGGTGATCATTAAGGACCCTTATAACCCAAACCATTCTATGATTCTATGATTAGTCTTAAAATGGGTACATGGTATTACAAGCATCACGTAGGGATCCAGGTAAGTTTCCAATATGTTTTCCAAACTGCTTTGTTATAGCGTGAATGCTTGAATCACAGATATTTCCAGACAGCATCCACAGATGATTTGCAGAGATGTGTACGTTATACCTGTGGGTGAAAAAAAACATGCTGCCTTATGAGAAAATATGCCTAACACAACTAAGATAGAAGATAAATTCACAGTGATCAGTTAATGAAAATTCATTCTATTATACTTGTTCCTGTCCATAGGCAAGCTTACACTTGTTTTTGAAAATTGAATATTCACCAAAAAAAAGTCATTATATACACAGAGATAACATTTAGTCCGCAGATTATAGCTGAAAAGCTTGCTACCATGATTCATTGTCAAAAAATGAAGCTGCGTTCCTAAATTTCGTTGAACACTACACAGATTGTGATGCCTAACAAGAATACGGATGGCCCTGAATGCAGAGAAAATACAAATGGCTTGAGGCCATTTTTTACTTCTTCTGTGCTGAATCTTGCACAGCTGAGCTGCCATTCAGGGTCTGGTTCCTAATTTAGCTTTTCCCACATAGGGGTAATTACTCTGATAAAGGGAGTAACGGTTGTTGTCTACCACTATCATTTACAGTTCATTTGGATCTATTAGGTCCTGTTGTACCCTGGGGATGAAGTCAAGTCCCACTACATCAGCCACTGAAGATTGCCTGTGGTTTCACAAGGAGCAGAGAGACACTAATTACTTGTGCTCCTCCTTCAGGAGTGCAGCACGTCCAAAGGGTCTCTACAGCTCCATCTTCTTTTTGCAACAGTGGGATAACCAAAGGTACCCCTTGGGAAACGAGGGAGCTGGCAGAGGTGCTCATCAAGCCACTTAATCATTAAACAGCAGCCCTGGCTAACCAGGGAGGTCAAAGCTGCCTGGACATTCACAAATGTGATGTCCATCTGCTAGAAGGACCAAAAGAAGGATCCACAGAATTACAGGTATGTCAGCCTGACCTCAGTGCCAAAGGTGGTCATGGAGCAGCTCATCTTGAGTGCCATCACACGTAACATATAGGACAACCAGGGGGTCAGGCCCAGCCAGCATGGGTGTATGAAAAGCAGGTCCTGCTTGACCTGCCTGATCTCCTTCTATGGCAAGGTGACTCACAGAATGGATGAGGAAAAGGCTGTGGATGTTAATCTGGATTTTGGANAAAGCTGCCTGGACATTCACAAATGTGATGTCCATCTGCTAGAAGGACCAAAAGAAGGATCCACAGAATTACAGGTATGTCAGCCTGACCTCAGTGCCAAAGGTGGTCATGGAGCAGCTCATCTTGAGTGCCATCACACGTAACATATAGGACAACCAGGGGGTCAGGCCCAGCCAGCATGGGTGTATGAAAAGCAGGTCCTGCTTGACCTGCCTGATCTCCTTCTATGGCAAGGTGACTCACAGAATGGATGAGGAAAAGGCTGTGGATGTTAATCTGGATTTTGGACACCTTTTCCCACAGCATTCTCCTGAGAAACTGGCTGCTCATGATTTAGACAGATGCTCTGTTCACTGGGTAAAAAAACTGGCTGAATGGCTGGCCAGCTGGGCCTGGAGAGCAGTGGTGAATTGAGATACACCCAGCTGGTGACCCATCACTAGAAGTGTTCCCCAGGGCTCAGTGTTGGGGTCAGCCCTGTTTACCATCTTTACTGATGACCGTGACAAGGCGATCAAGTGTACCTTCAGTAATTTCACAGATGACAGTAAGCTGGGTGGGAGTGTTGATCTGATGGAGGGTAGGAGAAGGCTCTGGACAGGCTGGATCAATGGGCTTAGGCAACANATTTAGACAGATGCTCTGTTCACTGGGTAAAAAAACTGGCTGAATGGCTGGCCAGCTGGGCCTGGAGAGCAGTGGTGAATTGAGATACACCCAGCTGGTGACCCATCACTAGAAGTGTTCCCCAGGGCTCAGTGTTGGGGTCAGCCCTGTTTACCATCTTTACTGATGACCGTGACAAGGCGATCAAGTGTACCTTCAGTAATTTCACAGATGACAGTAAGCTGGGTGGGAGTGTTGATCTGATGGAGGGTAGGAGAAGGCTCTGGACAGGCTGGATCAATGGGCTTAGGCAACAGCATGAAGTTCAACAAGGCAAAGTGCCAGGTCCTAAACTTGTGTCACAAAAACCCCAGGCAGCCCTACAGGCTGGGGACAGAGTAACTGGGAAGCTGCCTGGCAAAAAAGGACCTGGGGTGCTGATCAGCAGCAGCTAAACATAATCCAGCAGTGTGCCCAGGTGGCCAAGAAGGCCAGTGGCATCTGGGATGGTGTCAGCAATAGTGTGGCCAGTAGACCATACCAGTGATTGTTCCCCTGTACTTGGCACTGCTGGCCACACCTTCAATTCTGTGTTCAGTTTTGGGCCCCTCAGAAAAAAAAAGACATTGAGGGGCTGGAATGTATCCAGAGAAGGGCAATGAAGCTGATGAAGAGTCTGGAGCAAAAATCTAATGGGGAGAAGCTGAGGGAGCTGGGTTTGTTTAGTCTGGATAAAAGGAGTGTCAAGGAGACCTTATCATTCTCTAAAATTCCCTGAAATTAGGTTGTAGCCAGGTGTGTGTCAGTCTCTTATCCCAGGTAACAAGCAATAGGACAAGTGGAAATGGCATCAGGCCAGAGGAGGTTTAGATTAAATATTAGGAAAAATTTCTTCATGAAAAGTTGTCAAGTATTTGAACAGGCTCTCCAGGAAAGTGTTCAAGCCACCATCCCTGGAAATGTTCGAAAAACATCTAGATGCGGCTCTTAGGGACATAGCTCAGCAGTGAGCATGACAGTGCCATGTTAACAATTGGACTTGATGATCTTAAAGATCTTTTCTGACCTAAACTATCCTGTAATTCTATTTTATGATACAGGATAGAGTGAAAGACACAGTACAACAACAAGTAGAGCGCTTCTGTCATTTCCGCCTCTGGACAAAGTCAAATTCAAATATTTTCCGCATTGCTATTTAAGTACTAACTGACACCATCAGCATAGTGACATACAGCCAAAATATCATTAATAGATGCTATGTGCAAGTAGAAATCATATTTGAAATTAAGCTAATGCGTGCATTTTATCGTCTTGTTTTCAAACAAGTTATTAAATGATACAAATCAGAAGATTTAATGTAAAATTCAGTAAGAAAAAAAGATTGCATAAGAATTTGATGTCAAAATGAAAATCAGTCATTATACTCTCAGAATAACAAAGAGAGCTTCGAAAAATACAGTTTGTAAGGAATAGCCAATTTAACAGGGAATTTTTATTGTGTTTTCCCAAACACATACATTTGTTTTCTCCAAAGACAACTTAATAGTCTTTGCCTAAATGTCTCAGCATTCAAAAGTATAAGACTAAGCATAGAAAATATTAGGTAAACAGAGACTGGTGGCTTTTTAGAACAAAGGAACCAGGTACTAGGAGGAAGGCCCTTCCCCAGCTTTTAAAACCACTTTAGTTTCGGTTTGCACTGGCTGCTGTGCAGCACTCGTAATAACAGCTTTAATGACATTAATTCTAATGCTCATAGTACCTGGTGTAATAAGATCACAGTACTTTCTATCTCCTTATTAGGTACTTTGATGAATAGCTTAGACCTCAGGCAACACCTGTTTAAAATGTGAAGCATTCCATTCATGTAGCACGTAATTAGCATGCTCCATCTTTGTGGGAGGGCCAGGGCATACTTTATCTAATACTAATCTTAAAAGTCCATCCTAGCACTTACAGTTTCTCAAGGACTTCATTCTAAACCTACGAAAAAGAACCAGTTGAAAGAACAAGAATCACCAGAACCACCCTCTGGCTCAGAATTCAAATTCTACTCTGAAAGGGCACTGCAAGAAGATGTTGCAGAGTTCAAAGACCTCTAAGTAAGCTAATTTAAGGTTAATTTGCTGCTGCACAAGTCTCCTCCAGATCAAAAATAATTAAAGGTGGGCTTCAAGCATGAGGTTTAATAACACTTCCGCATAATTTAATTAGCATTAACAAGGATAATGGGATATTCGTCATATCAACAGACCTGTCAAATTGCGTTCAAATCCTATTAATTCCTGGCCTCAGATACTTCCTCTGGCCATAATTTGCACTGCATGAATACATGCTTATATGCAAAAGACTGACTGATTTCAAAAGGATAGAGCCTTCCCTGAATTTTCTCATTTCTAAGATCTAGTATATTCTCTCATCACCTAATCTGTATTTTTATTCCTTATTAATCCCTCTAATTAACTGCTCCCTTCATCTCATCTGTTTTTTGGATTTGTAATTAAGTAATCACTAATATTCTACATTACTCTGCTTAGAAGACCTTTCAATGAATTGATAATTCAATACTTGTCAATTATTTTTAGCTGTCAACAACTACTTCATAAAGTATTTAGAATCTTAGTCACCCATTTTGACAGCACAGCACTAAATGCTCTTTCTTGTCTCATTTTCTTTCACAGCATTACTGTAACTTTCAAAGGAGGCAAGATATTGGATGTGGTATTCATTATCACCTGATAATTACAGGCTAATTGCATTCTTTGAATGACTTGTCTCCTTATAATGACATATAGGAAAATATTGATTGCAGTTTTCTTTCACATGCAGAGAAAACAGTATGAAAAAGTTGTGAATTTCATCACCTTGTCATGACATACAAAAAGAAGAAAAGCTCAGTATTAATACCAGTTCACTATACACATCTGAATAATCTTTTCTAATCCTTTTTCAGTTTAATTTTCTAGCTAAGTGGCTCTGAGATATTAAGCTTGGAACATGAAAATTGTGGGAATTTCTCTGAGAAAAAAGTAATGCTTTTTATGCTGACACTACATTTTATGCAATACCACAAAATAACGAAAAAAAAATTCTCTAAAGAGTAAACATCTGAAAGGAACATGAAAATGTTGTGAGACTTTTGTTAAAGCTGTATACCCCCAGACCAATTGTTCTGTTTCTCAACGAGGAAAGTTGAGGGCTGTGGCTCTTACCACATCTTGCCTCACACTGAATAATCCTGAATTGTTTGCAACTTTTCCTATGTCAATGCATACAAATTGAAAACTGTTTGCCAGGAAGAGCCAGTGAACAGATTTTTAACCCAAATCCCTTTTAACATAAAATCAGAGGAACTGAAAACATATAATGAAGATATACTCCTGCTTAGGATGCTGATCTCTTTTTTTTGGTGCAAGATTGCTCACTGGAGTGGATCAGTCAGCACCACCTCTCATCCTTGGGCTCATATCATGGGCAAGTGCAGAGAATGCAGAAGAGATCACTTTTGACCAAAACAAAGCCAGAAAGACACGCTTCCACGGCACATGTAATATATTCCAACTGCTGATGGACTCTCAGGCCACAGCTTTAGACTAAAGTTAGCCTGAGGCATATGATGAAACTGATTCTGTGTGAATATCGGGTTATCAGCCAATAACAATCTTATGATGCAGCAGCACCACTGTGCCCTACCTGCTGATCTAGACGTCCTCTGACCGTCTCCTTAGACAATGAAACGCTAACTGTGTGTCTAATACTTATAAAAATGAAGAATAAATAATTAGAGGTTTTTAGAGTTTGAAGTATTCACTTTCAATTGCTCCCAAAATCAGAAGTGACACAAGAAAAGCAACGTTATTTGTTGTGTATTGTTTACAGCATTAATGTCTATCAAAAGGTGGTAATCTTATATTTCAGTATTCCCAGCAGATATATTAATATAAGGTTTCCACCTTAAGAGACAGACAAACCACAGGTCACCTTTTGACCAGATTTAAATGAGAAACATACATCCAATTACTACCTTCAACAGAAGTCTCAGAAGCAGGTTAAAGTGCAAAAAGACTGTGCCTGAACATTTTCTTGACAATGATTTAATATGCTTCCTTTTTAGGGAAAAAAATATTATCACAGTTGATCCTCAAAATATTTCTCATTATTCTTTTTGTGTGTGTGTCGGTAGTTTCTATCCTGTTGAACTTGCAAGCAGGTTATTTCAAACAAAGATTAAGTCAGTCCAGGGAGTGGAAATATAAGGAATCTAATAGGACTGCAGTCTAAAATGTCCCTTAATATTCGACAGACACCTAATATACACATTGAATAAAAGTAGCGAAAACACGACCTGGCATTAAGAAGACATTTGGGTCATTGTTCCTCCCACTTGGAGGAAAAGGTAAAAATAGTGGCTTTTGCTTACTCATAGGAGCACAGTTGGGCTAATAATAGCATTATGTGATTAGTAGAATACTTTACTACAGACAAAAATCAGAATGCATCGCTGGATGGCTGCCCAGTGTTTGGAGGATTCTGGTAACAAGGGACACTATTGTTGTACTACTGTTTTGCTACAAACCACAGAGGATTTAAAAACCATTTTGTTAGGACCCTACACTGTGAGGGTCATAGCAGATTGATTTCTGTAACTTTTTTGATCAAAAAAATAGTCTGAGAATTATGACAAATGGAGTTTTCTAGGCTAAATACCTCACTAATCTCTCCTCCTTTTATATATGGTATCTTTGATCCCTGTCAATGCCAACCTGACCATCTGAGAGATAGAAGGAAAATAATGTATTCAGTAGTATCCCTGAAGACATAAAGAAAGCAACTGTTTCTTTATTTTAAATATTCTTTTAAATATTCTTTTTTATGTTAAATTATCCTTTTGAATTGATTCATTCATAACACAGCAATTCATACTAGGTTACTGTTTCAATATAGAATAGATTTAGACTGGAGTGTTATCGTAACTTATCTATAAAATCTATACATTCTAAGAGCCCTAAGAAAAGATAGTGAGTGTGACCTAGTTCACTAATTATTCTTTTACTTTTCCTTCTGTAACGAAATTAAATTTCAAAATACAATCTCTGTTTTGCTTTTAGCTAATATTTGCCCATCATTTTTTATATTTTATCTCCTCCTCTTCAGCTGTAATTATCTGGGCTCTAACTTTTGTGTTTGAATTATGGTAGTCAAAATATATTCAACTAGAAACAACAAATCATGGAGACAGATAGCATTAGTATTAAATGCTGCAATATGTTTCCAAGAACTGATTTTTCTACATATCTTGGCATTTGGGCCTGGTGTAACTTTGTAGTATTCCAACAGCATTAAATAAAGGACCAGTGAAGACTCTCAAAGGAAAGTGTTAGTTGTAAGTGGAACAATCTGGGGACACTTCCTGAAGTTGTTAACAGTCCTCTCCAAAGGTATCTATCTCCATTATTCATACCAAACTATGTCTGTTGGATGAACAAATTGATGAAAGTTGTTTCTGGTACCAGCTTCTGTTGTTCATAGATTAATTCCCTAAAAAAGTTTTTGGTTGTCCATGTAAATAAAATTATTTGAAATGGGGGAAGGGGTAATGCCAATTTAATCAAGAAAGAAAGGATTTAGAAAGTTGCTGGCTTTTAAACACAGACCTAAGGCATAGCATTCACTGTGCAAAATAACACCAAACCAGCTACCCAACAAGGTAGAAGAAGAAGAAGCAAACCATCCTTCCCATCACTCTCATTCTTCAGGTATTTTGTCACTGCACACAGTAGTGTGTGGCAATGACAGTCCTGGATTTTCACAGTATCGAAACTGTCCAAAATTGAGTATCAAAAGAAAAGGTGCTGAAACAAATTGGAAAATTAAATGCTGACTATTCACTATTATTGGAAAATCTTAAATTAAGAGTTCTGAAGAAATTTAAAAATGAAACAGATGAGCTTCTGGAAAGAATATATAATGGCTTAGTCAGCTTTACTCAGTGTCTGGAATTCAGGAAAGGTTTTGCCTACCTTCAATATAGCTGCAACAGTTATGTTTGGCATTTGCTATTACCTTAACCTAGCTTCAGTTCCAGAGTGAAAACCATGTGAAATCACAGTAAAAGATACACTTAAGAAATTCACTGAGGAGCAAAAATTAAACATGTAACTACAGTGCCTCCTATAAGGAATAAGAAAGGCCTGTGTTTCACTGTTTTTAAAAATTTTTGAGTGTGACAATAGCATAGAGGATGAAGGAGAAGCAATAAGAATGTTCTAAAATATTTTGACCAATTTTCTCAAGGAAATCAAGCTGTAAAGTACTGTGAAGGATCAAAACTGGCTAAGAAAAAACATTTTACAAAAAAATTACAAGCTTTCAGGATGAAAAGTTATACTAGTGTTCTCTGAGACAACTGAACTGGTTTCACTGTGTTTATAAGGAACTGTAAAATGGCTTTATAATAAAATGACTATATTTTCAGGTGTTCTGCAGTCATTAAATTAGTTTTAAATTGAAATAATACATTCTTCAACTGTTATATGGAACTTGCTTCAATTATGAGAGTATTTCTTCACCCTCCTTTTCTTTTCTATTTCCACCCCTAATTCATCTCATCACATTCATTAGTCAAAGACATGAGATGGACTATGTCAAACTCCTGCCATGTACCAATATCCATATTGCTTTGTTGCTTGGTACAATGTAATCTGGCTTGAGATTAAACCAGGCACAATACCAAAGAGAAAGACAGAGTTCAATGTAAAACTTTTGGAAGACAAGGGAAGAGAGAAATTTGCTGAGTCAAACTATGCCAGATAGCTAGGTGAGTGCTCAGGTGCTGTAAGAAATCTCCTGCATACTGTAACTCAGTTATAAGGGTTTTTACATAACATTTCATACTTATATTTATCAGACCTAAAAATTTGATTGTAACCAGGTAACTGCTGTCTGTTCCCTTCTCTGACATTCTTCGTTACTTTTTATGCTTACTAGTAATTTACTTGTTAAGCATGGTCTTGATCTAAACTTGATCCTGCAGATCCATCTTCAGGACAGAACTCCATTACTTTTCATGTGTTTCTGCTTGGGCAGAAGTCTAGTGTCAGTGATGAAGTTTGTTTTGTAAACTCTCTGTAGCATTCTGTCTCCTATAACAGATCTCTAATGTAACAAGGGTGCAGAAGTTATTGTACAAATATGTGAATCGAGGTAAAAGTACACTTCAATTTTAATCTAAAAAAAGGCTTATATCAGTGATTTTCTATATTTATTCACATTTTCATATGTGTTCTTCCCCCTCAGCTATTTTTTTGTGACACTGAAAGTACAATATGTGGCAGATTTGGCAAAGGACTAGCACTAGATTTAGGTTTTTGCTCCTGGATCTGAATAGTACTGCAACTACTACACAAAGAATTCCTCTGGAATAGTCAGAGCACTGTTGAGAATGCATATGATATCAACTGCTTTACAGTAAGTGGTATAATATGGTTCCCAGGCCTAGGAAGTAATTTGTTTTGCCTAGTAGGCATCTGAATGCCAAGCTCAGAATTTATCAAAACCCATGTACAATGGAAACGAACATGCTTTTGAGTGACTGTGTGAACTATTCTGCCAGTACAGATAGCTTTCTGGCATCCCCTCAAGGCAAAGAATTGGGCCAAAGACATTAGCTGTACTTTCTGATACACAGTACAAGATAGAATGAAACTTGGCTGTCAGTGAGAGCATCACTTTGTTTTTCCTTTCATGCTTTTCCCTTTTTGGATGTATCTTTTCCCATTTTAATTTCACTTCTTTCTAACATTTTGTAAACAAAAGGTGCAAGTCCTCATACTTAATGTGTTTTTACCTATGGTACAGGTCAAAGACTAGTCAACACAAGGTACAGAAGGATAGCCTAGGCATCTACCTTCCATTTAGGCTTCTAATCCCAGTTTAACTTCAAAGCTCTTAATGGACTTTTTCACAGCCACTGAAAGGCTGTCGCAGTATTGCAGTTTGTACCAGATGCTTGCATATATATTGCAGGAAGATAGCCCACAGGGAGAGTGTTCAGTACCCAATCACCATGTTCAATATCACCACCCACTTGTCTCTTTTAATATTTAGAGTAGCAGAATCAAGGCAAAATAGATTCATCTTCACTCCAACTCTCTGAAACACCCCATAAAGGAATCCTTTGTGTAGAGTCTGGTAAGGTCAGACATTTGCATTAAAACTCCTACTCAGAATGAGACTGCAAATCTTCTCCCACTTCTTTTCTGTTAATTCCTTGTATTTCCCCTTTGTGTGAGTTTCCTGCTTACCTCCAGAAAACAGGTCAAATTTGTGAAATTTAAGCAAAGCTTCAGGAGCTATAAAGCTCAACACTTGCAGTGTCTCTTCCAACCCCTCAGTACTTATTTCCCAGGTCAATGTTTTTGTCACATTTTTGGTGCCAGTCTGAGATGCCCAACTCCTGATATATAAGTAGAGGGATGCAGAGGTGCCTGACTCCAGATCAGATTTTATTGAAACCTGCTGATGGGGCACAATGGCGTTTTGACAAAGAGTTTATGTCAAATCTATCAGGCTGCACCTGCTATTGTCTTCCCAACTGGCAAAATCCAACTGGACCTCCCAGGAGTTGCTTTTATTCTTGCCCCAGCATGCCTCTAAGCAAAACTATACATTTCAGGTTTGCCCCGGGATACAGTCAGGAGGCTCCTAGCCTGAAAGTTTGTCCCTAGAAGCTGTGAGATGCTTGCAATACAGATATAGACTACAATACTAAGCCTCCTGACACATATACCTCTGACTCCCATCACCCTCTTATTAAAGATTCTTGTTTCTCTACTATCTGGGGGTTTTTCCCCCTGAAACTTAGCAGCAACTTAACTTAATGAATCCTTTACTTTGCCAGAGTTCTGCCTAACTCTCACTCATAGGAAATTGTAGTAGTTGGACTGTCAGGAAATGTAAACCAGCAAAAACACCCTGAAACCAGCGGGAAACTGTCAGTTTTCAACTGCAGAGGAAGCAGCTTTTCTTCTCTAGTCCTTCCATTACAAATTAGCATACAGGGCAAGGTAATTATGCATTTTGTGCCTAATGGCTTAGTGCTTTTTATTACAAGGATTTCCAGAAAGAAAATGAATCCTTCTTCCATAACTCTGGGAAGTTCTGCTCAGTGTTGAACTGGGATAGCCCACTTAATTTTCACTCTCTGGCCTAATCTTATGTATTTTGCTAATCCTTCTTAATTTAAGTTTACTTCAGGCTGACAAAGGAAATTATTTTAACTGCATGGTCTTCTGCTTTTCTTTCTTCCTTTTATCTTTCACACATCTTAAAGAACACCACTCTGAAATGATACTTCAGATGCTAGGAAAAAATCCATAAACTCAGACTCTTGGCTCAAATGTGGGTTACACAGTATCTTTTTGCACAATCTGATATAAATGGCAAATAAAATGTCACAAATACTGTACTATTTTAGTTTACATAGACTCTTCACCTATGAGTGGTGAAGGCTCTCATCTGTTCTCTGCAGAAACAGTGGATTAACACTTTCCTTGGACAGACAGGGAGGTTTGTATGAAGAACTTTATAGCTAGAAGATCCCTCTTTTTATTTATTTTAATGTTACTGCACACAACAGGACAGGTTGAGCACAAGCAACAGGGATAACAGGTAAGTAAGACGAGATTGGGTACTTGTTTGTAAAGCAAGGACAAAGCTGTAGATGTGTGAGTCATTTGGGTCAGGCCATGTGTGTGTATATATATAAAACAGAAAGTATAGAAGCAAAGTACAGACAGAGAAAAGAAATAGTGTATTGAAAAACAAGTGGACCTGGGGTGGGGTGAATATCCCAACTCGCATATTTTGCTGCCACCCTGTAAATTCTCACTGAGACAACAGATGAAAACAGTTGGTGTTCTCCATTCCCTGGTAATGAATTCTTCACCCCCTGCTCCTAAGGGATGGCATCCTACTGGCATAGGAGATGTAATTTTCACCAACAGAGGTAAATTGGTCCCTGCAGTTTGCCCTTTATATGCTATATATGATTTACTTAGG
The DNA here is from genome assembly GCA_013397975.1 of Machaerirhynchus nigripectus. Lineage (NCBI taxonomy): Eukaryota > Metazoa > Chordata > Aves > Passeriformes > Dicruridae > Machaerirhynchus > Machaerirhynchus nigripectus. Next base: position 3,211,472 of record VZRQ01000586.1, read on the forward strand.
TTTTATTAAGTAGTGTAATAGTTACTACAATGTCATAATGTCCATTGCCAAAAACAGAATGCCTCACAGCAGTGGAGCTGTTGAAACACAGATCCACAATAACTTCATCTCTTCATCTTTACTTTAAGATTAATATTTTGACCAGAAAGATTATTTCTCTAAAATTTAGGAAAGGGTTGATGAATTTAGCAATCTAACTGCAATGGGGTGTGAAGCAACAACAAAAGGAATGTTTCTTCCTGTGACTTCTAGGCTGCAGGTGGCATTTTTACCTTTCAAAAGACAACCATGAATTTATATTTTTCACAAAGCTCATTTCTATTCCAATTTATACCACCCAAACTTTGTAGTTTTAATTGGCTTTCCATCTGCAGAACATAGACTTCTCTTCTTACCCTGCCAAGCTTGGCATATGAACAACCTCCTTCATTAATGTCAGTTGTCATTTAGGATTACAGATTACATTGATTAATTGTCCAGTTAGTTTAGTTATACATAGGAAAAGAAGTGCAAAGCAACAAATATATCAGGAATGTTTATATACAGTAGACATGTAGTAAAATAAGAATATAAAGACTTTTGCAAATCAGTAAAAGCAGAGGAGGTGTAATTTTTTTCAGTTTTTTGTTCCTCAGACAGAAAGTACTAAAGAAGTTGCCACAGACCTTTGCAGCCACTTTAGAACAGCTTCAGGAAAAATGTTTTAATCATTTTTCAGCTGTGAAAAATCTCACCACAACAATACAAAGTGTATTATTTAAAATAATTTTTGAGTAAAAAGCTATCATGAAGATGCCTAATTTTGGTGTCTTATCTGTCATTTTTCTTTAAATTTCAGAAATCTCTATGTTCTTTAAAAGATTGTGATGTTACTTTAGTAACACTGCAGAAAATAGAGAATCTGTGATTTTCTCTATTTTGTTGATAATTACAAAAGGGAGGTAGTCACAGCTCAGAGATTTGTTTGTGTCTTGCACTAGATTTTTTTTAAACGTTGATAGAAAAAGCAAAGCTATTATCCATGGTAAAGAAAATGCCACCTAAGACAAATCTAAAATTCTTCCAATTATCTTAAGTAATTAGAAATTGGAAAATCTCCAGTGAATTTCTCCTACTCAATCTAAACTGAAAAATAAACACAGAAACTAGTGGTGCTCAAAAAGGTGTAAAGAAACAGAACCGACAATGCCCACCGATGACAAGATCATACAGATGTGTTCCTGGCACTATCTGCTAAGAAAGAGAGCTCTACACATCCCCGTATGGCACAGCAATAACTGCAGTACCATATGTTTACACTGCTAAACACTCAGCACGCCATGTTTTTAAAGCAACACACTGTGCACATTATTGGGATTCAGCCTGTAACTTACACAGATCATAGTGCTCAGTAGTGAACACAGAATAATACCTGTGTGAGCAGTGCCATGTACAAGAGCTTGTATGGTATTTCTTGTAGCTTCAGTGAATAGGGATGTGAAAAAGCTATTACAGGACCCCTCAGACTCACTGCAACTGGAGGTCATCTCAGCAGGCGATTTCACAGCGCTTATTCTCACATCATAAAATGTGTGAAAAACACACTGGCACCTGAAATCCGGCTGAGGAGTAGCAGTGAATCTGTAGATCTGACTTATGTCCCAAGTCAAAACCAAATCCCTCAACAAGTAAGGCATCTCACCCCAGAGTCTGTTGCCCATGCAACAACACCCATGGAGGCATCCTGCTTGTTCTCTCTTTGAATTGTCCTTTGGTAGTGATGCCTTGATTGCTCTGGAGCTGGCAGCAGAGATGAGTCAGGGGCTCTCTCAGTGATTTCAGATGTTTTGGCTCAAAATCTGCAAGTCATATTTCCACTGTCACTTGTGCTATGTAGGACCCAGAATGCTCATCACTTCCAAGGACAAATTGTAAAATTTGTATAGGTCATCTGCCTACCTGTTAAGTACAAATGTATGGATAAAAGCTGCATTTAGAATCAGTGCAGACTCTGACAAATTATTTCATGGTAAGAGCATGAAATTGTTTGAATGAGTAAGTTTGCCTTTGAAAGAGTAAATGGACCAGTGAATTAATCAAAGGGGGAATTCTCTGTCTTTCGAATGTATTGCCCATTTATGTCAAAGCTATGAATACCACAAGTAAATGATTTATAGTGTATACAGAGGTAAAATATAAAATCAAATCCAGAAGAAAAATGAGAACATTCAAAGCAATTTATACTATTTGGTGTTGCATTTACATGGTCTTTTTAGTCTCTGATTTTAAAACCATAAGTATTTTCTAACATGTATTTGAATTGCTAATATATTTGTTTAATTGATTTCTACATTCTCAAGCAAAATACTCATATGTAATTGTTTTATTGATAAAAGTTTTTAAAATCTGGTTCTCTTTATAAGCAGAGAGAAAATTGTGTTAGGTTCAAACTGACAAGATAGTATTTGATAAAAAGTTATAAAAATTTCCCTTGAAAAAATTTATACAAAGATTATAAGACTTTCTTGCTAAGATCTCTGAGCATTTTAGATTAAATTTCCTATAATCTAAAGATAGATAGAAAACGTTTTCTTAAATATTGAAGGTGAAATCTTGAATGCAGTCTAAGACATCTGTTGACTATCTAGATTTTCAATTAAAAATAAATTATCCAGAAATGGAATCCAGGATATTTAACCTGTGTAGCTAATGATTCAATAGAACATGCACTTGAACGTATAAAAAATTCTGCCTACAAGATACCTTATTCTGGGCTGAAAGAAGAGTGCTTTTTGCATGCATCTTCAGTAAGCCAACTAATCCTCTCTTCCTCAAAATTATCAGGGAAGAGCTTGCTCTTTTCCTTTAAAAATGCTGCGCATGATGCTAGCCCTACCCCTCCTATATCCCAAGCTGTTTAATACGTCATACTTTCACCTTAGCCAGCAGAAGATGAAGCATCTCTTTCTGAGGAGTACCTTAATCCCCAAACTGTAAACTAGATTTGGGGCAGATTTTTTTTACCACTGTATTTGGAATTGGATCAGTATGTGGCAAGGAACTCAAAAATCTCTAGGCTGCTGAGAAAAAGGATATTATGTATTAGTGATGGCTGGTGGTTTGGGCCATGACATGGAGATGGAAGAGATTATTCTTGGGTCTTAAATTTCAGGGCCCTTTAACAGGTCTTGGTCCAGTATCTTGGCTGCCAGTGATTTAAAGTGTGGTAAAGAAACTCGTGAAGGTGACAGACTAAGTAGATGAATTTTAAGTTGAAATTGCACAAATAAAAGCAATTGTAAAAATTAGAAGCAAGAGCTTCTTGGACATACAATGCTTCTTGAGGTCTAGTAATATTAATGATCAGCATCTATTCCATAGTCATCCATATCAACAAAAACAACTTTAAATACTAAAATGTGAAGCCTGAAAAATCAGGTTATATTTGTAAATGTACATACATACTCAAATACCTATGCATATCTAAAAAATGTACACAGACAGAAATATGCAATGTAAAACATGCCTTTTGAAAGGAAATAGAAAACTAGCCACATGTACTGCTTTGAATGGCAATATTCCTGTTTTAGAAGAATTTTTATTAAATAAGGATTTAGGCAAACTGTAGGAAGGTTTATCTCTTTTAAGCTGTATGTTTTAGCACTGCAGTCAAACAAAATATGAGAACAACTCACTTGTCAAGGGAAATAACCTTGAGTACCCTTTCTAGACTTTACATACTGTGTTTTGATCCTAAATATAAGGGGACATTACTGACTATGGTGTAATAGCACCCAAGGAAATCTTCCTAAGTATTACAAGAACAATATAATTTGGCATCCATACCAAATACACCCTGGAAAAAAAAATCCACATAATTTAAAGTGGAAACAGTCTTGTACCATGTGTAAATTCGTCCTCTCCATTACCATATGCTCTCTGGAGACACAGGAGAATTGCCTTAGGATGGAAAATGAAGCATAAAATAGCTTGAGCTAATGAGGAAAGAAGTTGACAGAAGTCATAAAGAAAAATGAAATTATTTGAGTGTTAATATCCAGATTACCTAGTAACTAAAATAATTCTAGCTATTTAAAAACAGTAGCAGAGTAATGTAACCACAGTTTCCAGTTGTCCTCCCATTACATTTGTGCTACACAGTTTCCCACAACTGAACAATTGGATCTTTGAAAAGATACTATTTCTTTTTCCTTTTTTGAATCTCTGTCCTTCCAGAAGTGAAAACTTCCCTCTCTTCCAAACTCGGTTTGAGAGGAAAGGATAAAAAATAAAACACCTGTCCGTATGACCTGTCATACATCTTTAAATTTTCTATTTGCCATAAGTTTTCTCTGTGTTGCTCAGTATTTTACCAGTGAACTACAAAACAAATGAACGTATGCAGAATCCTCTTAGTGAAGTTCCTAAATAGCAAGGCCTGAGGGGTTATGTAATAAATAATGACCAGGCAAAATCACTTTAAACTGGACTGATTGGAAAGAAGTTGAGCTAAGTACCCATGGCTGTGCTGCCTTTTAGAGGGACCACAGTGGGCTGGAGAAATGTGTTGAGAGGAACTTACTCAAGTTCCTCAATGGGAAATGCAAAGCCCAGCACCTGGGGAGGAATAACCACAGGTACCAGCCCAAGCTGGGAGCTAACAAGTTGGAAAGCAGCTTGGCAGAAAAGGATCTGGCTGTTCTGGTGCACCAGCTGACCATGAGCCAGCAACTGGCCTTTGTGCTGAAGAAGGCCAACAGCCTCCTGCACTGCATTGGGAAGAGAGTTCCCAGTAAGTTGACAGAGAGGATCCTTCCCCTTTTTTTGGCACTGGTGAGGCCACACACTGAGTACTGTGTCCAGTTCTGGTCTCCTTGCTGCAAGAGAGACAATGAAACAGTCCACCTAAAGGCCAGTAAGATGTTTAAGGAACTGGAACATCTCTGCTATGAGAAAAGGCTGAGAGATCTGGGACTGTTCAGCCTGAAGAGGAGAGGGCTCAGGGGAATCTTGTTCAAGTGTGTAAGTAACTGATGGGAGGGGGTTTGACAGGACAGAGTTGGACTCTTCTCAGTGGTACCCACTGGCAAGAGACAATGGACGCAAATTGAAACAGGAAAATTCCATGAAGCCGACAAAGAAATACCAAACTCCTCTAGATGAAACTTAAAGCTGCATGAGGTCAGATCCAAACTGAAGGATGTTCCTATTTCAACTTTAATGAGAAGATAGTGTGTTACATGCAGCTAGAGGAAGCAATCACAGTGTTCTTTTCTGGCCAGATTTTTTCTGATGGGCTTCTACTCAGCATGAGGAGCAAACACGTCACTTCAATCAATAAAAGATAGCCCTCTGCCTCTCCTCCGCCCATCAGGAAACCACAAAGGAAATTCACTGAGTATAATTAAAAGATGTAATTTAAAAATAGCATTTATGGTTCATTAAAAATCACTTATGTTAACATCTAATCCTGAATGTGGCCAACTATTCTCTAAATTCTAAGCTGTTTAAAGCCCTTTTTGTTCTCAACTTCCTTATTTGTAGTGTTTTAATGATGTGGAGCAAGATCAGAAGAAATATGAGCATCAGATTTATACTACTTCACCTCCAAATCTTGGTGAATGTTGTTTTCCTGCCAGGAGTCTGAGATCCACATCTACACTTGTCAGAGTTGGCTGCTCTACACATGCCAGGGAGCCAAAACATGCCATTGTAATGCCTTTCTTTCCAGCTCCCTCATTTAGAAGCTGAGGTATTTCTACAGTATACTGCTGCAATAAGTGACACTGACATTTTCTCTGGTTTTAGAGTTCTTTAGAGGACCCTATGAATTGGAGGTTAATTACCTTTATATTTGTTGGCTGATATTTTTCTTTAACTTGTTGCTTGTGTTAATGTGATTGATTAAATACAGGGTCAGAAGCTCAAATTCTTCTGGCCAGAACACCAAGAGTCCTGAAGTCATACTTTTCTTTGACACATTATACCAAAGTAGACACTGAATTCAGTGAAGTTACCTCTTACTTGTAACATTGTAAAACCAGGATTTGCTCCAGTATTTAATTTTTTAAAAAATCACACTGTCCCTTTTGTGACAAAAAGTCAGTTTTGCTGCTGGGTTAAAAAAGAAAAAAAGACTCAACGCAATACACTAGCCATTAAAATTTTTTTCAATTGGTCAGTTAATTCTATGATTAACAAAATATTTTTAAAATGGAGAAAGGAGTATAATATTGCAAGGTTATATTTTATAAATGTAATCTCTATCTTTTAAAAAACTAATGATGATAAAGTGTTTCACACAGTGCTGGCGCTTTTGTCAAGGTGTTAATGGCCTTCTTGAATGATCACCTTCAGCTTTGCCACCAGCCTTTAAGCACACTGAGTCATTAATAACTTGGAACTACTGTGTTAATAGGATATTATCATGGTTTAAACAACCCACAGAGGCACCAAACAAAACAAACATTTACACACTTGAAGATGATATTCCTCTAACAAGAAACTAATAAGCAGTTTGAGCTAGGCATTTTGCATTTCTAGCCTGGCAATGGTCAAGTTTCAACCTGAAAATAAGCCAGGAATCATTCTTCATGGATGGATCCCTGTACCCCAGATTATACCAGGCAGTGAGACCCAGGAGAGGCGGCTCATGGTATTATCCTTGTGAGGGGGCAGTGAGGCTCAGCCTGAGAGGGGAGCACTGAAGCCGACTGCAGAAAGGGATAACAGAGCAGACAGAGGCAGAGAACCTCAGAGACAGGCAGCTAATGGTTAGACATGAAGGTGCATCAAATATCTTCACAGCTTTGTAGGTGTGGGCTCAAGAGGCTGTGTTTTCACATTCAGCTTCTATTAAGTGTCTGCTATCTGCCACTAACATAAACAGAAATGAAGTGCATTGTGACCTCAGAAAAAAATGTGTGGATGCTTAACCCTAAAACTACAAATGTAAACCTGTCTCTGGAACTCCTTTCCCATCTTTATCACTTACGATACAGGCCAGTTACACTTATGATACATGCCAGTTCGCCTCTTCTCTTACGAAAATTAGCCCTTCCTTGCACAGGTCAAAAATTTCATCAAAAACACTGTCCAAACTTCAATGCCAGTGTAATATAGGAACAAAATTCAGGATATTTTAAAAATAACATCCTTATGTGTTATTTTTGTCTAACTGTTATTCTGCCCAATTTATTCCAGATTAGTATTTCTGATAGATCTTGAAATGATTATCAGCAAGTGATGTTAAAATTGTGGCCAGGAAAAAGAACTAAAAATAAAGAGTTTTATGAGAATAGGAATTGGAATACAAGTCCAACACACCCATTTAATGTAACTCAGTTTGCTGTGAGAAGTAATCAGTTTGTTGTAGTTTAAAAAAAAAAAAAAGAAACAGGGAAACCTGTAAGAAGAATTCTGAAAGAAACTTAACTGCAAGTGCAGGTATTTACTCTCGTTTCTCTGAACTAAGCATTCAAATAGGAAATGGTAGCAGACTCAGAATTGATATTTCTATGAATCCAAAACTGTGTGACATATTAGTTTTGAGTAAGATAAATGATATATTTGTTGAGAGATAACATTTAAAATTAAGAACCAGAAGTGATTATTTTTCTTAATTGAAAACATGCTATGAAGCTTATTACAACCAAATGGTACACCAAGATTAACTGATCCAAATAATCAACAATTTGATAGAAGATAAGTGGTATAGTAAAAATATAAATTTAATTGTGGTCTGCTTTCCTTGAATCATTTGATAATAAAAAAAACTTTTTATACATTCATATTGAGTAAAATATTTCAATTTTCTCTCACTGGGAGAGGGTGTCTGGTGCCTATTACTTAAATCTCCTCATTAGTTCCCAAAACTTATAACTGATGAATTAAACTTTTTGTGTTGTTTAGTCAGAATAGTCATTTTGTATTTCACCTCTCATGAAAGGTTTTTAAATTGTTTTTCTGAGTTCTGCACATACGCTGATGTGCTGCACAGGTCAGGCTTCACAATGACACCTTTACCCTGAGACGAGGCAGAAGACCATTGGCAGAAGAGCAACTGAATCCATGTTTATTAACCTCCAAAATGTCTAATACTACTAGGGTAACACAGGGCATGTCATATAATATAAGATATAGAAAATTTGTCCTCAGGAGGTTTGCCCAGTGATTTGTTCTGAAATGTGCTGACACTGTTCTACCATAAGTGCAGCATGTGCACCTTCTGGAGCCCTGGGGAGGGGAGATGTTCCCTTGCATCATGGGTTACCTTTGTACTGCTGTGAGCGGTGCATGAACCCTGGCACTGATATAAATGTTACTAAAATATTAACAGTATATTATATAGATCTTCATATTAATATGTTGATAAATATTAAAATATTAACTTATATATTAATATTATATATTGTAACACACCAGTTTCAATCTAAAGTCTGTGATGCTTTAAGTGAGCATTATCAAACAAGAAAATAAAGTTACTGGCCCAGGAGTATTGAAAGAGGGTGGAAAACCCTGAAGAAAAAACTAACGTTAGTGGAAAAGAAACACCTTAGTTCTGTTGAGAGGACTTTTGGTCTGTCAAACTCAAATGACTATTGAAAATAGCCACATAAATATCAAGGATATATAAGATTTTTAGTCCTACTCAATCAATATCTTGCAATTATGAGTTTCAGTCTAACTGGCTAGGCTGTCTAGATGCTGGTTATGATTTATTTTGCTTACATTCAGTTACTTCGATTTTCTCTCTGTTTTCCCTTGCTTGTGTCTAATAAACCTTGTTTTATTTAATCTGATTGAATTTAGTGTCTGTTTAATAAAGAACATCCATTGGCAGAAGGTTAGTGGGAGAGGAGAGTGGTTTCGGGACTGCTGGAGAGACTGGTGGGTGCTGGGGGAAGGCAGACAGCTGTGCCAACAGGGAGCTGCCAGGACTGGGCTGTGCGGGAAAGGAAAATCACAGAAATCAGGGAGGAAAAAAAGACCCAGAGTTGTGGAGTTCTTTGTCCATAAACTGATGGACTGAATAATTCAGAACTCAGATGAATCCAGTTCATGGCCAGGACTCAGTTTTGCCCCAGCTGTAAGCAGATCTGGCACAAAACACAAATAGAGGGAAACACACCTTTGGCACCACATTAAAAGAAACCGAAACAAACAAACAAAAAACCCACCAAATTTACTCACTGGGTTTGACTATTTATCACACGTTAAATGTTGCAATGATTCACATATTGCTGCTACTTCTTAGGGCTGCTGCAAACTATATCTAAGGTAAATCAGCACAGCTTTGGTGAAAAGGAAGCACAAGCCTTGATTACAAGCATTAAGCCCACATTTTCATGGAACAAGGGGTTTGAAAGTGTTTTGCCTAAACACTGATTTTGCATCCTAATTCCTTTTCTCTCATTTTGTTTCTCTGTTTTGGAGTGGCTGTGCAATCACTATGATTTTCACTGCAGAACCTTGCAGAAACAGGAGCCCTTGTTCCAGATTTAGGCTTTGGTGTGCTTCAGTGAGTAAATGAGGCCCTGACCATATTAATTACATTCACTGGGAAGCTCAACATGCTACCAATGTCTCTGTAATTATTCAGTATGCTGAGTGTTATCACAGCCGCCATGTGGATCCATTATCATTTTGCTCCTCTAAATGCTGCTGATCTAACCATTAGCATAGCTGCAACTAGTGCTCCCAAGGAATGAGAGAAATAATGGAGTTTAATTCCTCATTTCTTTTTCAATTTTTCATGCCCGGTATCCATAGGCTGTTTCTCTCATAACCATTTACTAGCATGTGAATGAATCTCCATGCCTAAGTTAATTCTTATGGTTTATACATGACTTGTATAAAAAGTTAAACCCTCATATAGAAGAAAAAGACAATCAAATTACCTTACAAATATTATTTGTCTGCAGAAAGATCTCTTCGATTTGGGCATATTTGCAAAACAAAGTTAATGTTTTGTGGTTTGCAAAAACTGCACAGACAGGCAAAGATACATGCCCAAACAAAGGAGAAAAACTGGGGAAACCAAGGCTGTGCAGAGGTATTTAAACTACAGACAGATAGCTTATCAGTATTTCATTTTATTTCCTCCTTGTTCACAATGTCCAGTTGGTCCCTGACTCACATTATGTAGGCTCAGTTACCACCAGCTGCAATGACTGACTTTTCTCCAGCCAGGTGACTAATGAATAGCAAAAATTATTAACCCTTTGCATGTATCGTCATCCTTGTTAGCACTCTTAGAGGGGTACAAAAAAGTCCAACATCCCAGAAATACTCAAGCAAGCACAAAACCAGAGACATCTAAATATTTTGGGAAAGGGGATATCAATAGAACATGAAAGCTGAAGTGAGAGATGTGCTCACAAACACTTTTGCACTTTGCAGTTTTCATGACATTCTGTTCAGATCCATTTGCTTTACATCTCATCACTGTGCAGCTACATTTTTAATGAGGTTCAGTTTATGTTTGAATATTCTGTGTCAAAAAATGTTTCAATTAATCTTATTAATGACTCTAAGAATTAATTTCACAAAGCCATAGTATTGTGGAAGCACCAAAGAGAGAAATCCAAAAACGCAGTCCATGCAGGTTTGCCAAAAGACCCCTCTTGTCACTCGCTGTTCAGGTGCAGCTACAAAAGTAATCAGAACTAAGAATTGCTGAGAGTCAGCCTTTCCATTTGATTAATGACTTTGCAGTGTGAGGGCCAAAATTTCTGCTGGTGTAAACAGCTGCAAAATGGCTTTGGTGGTTGCTGTCAGACTTATCCAAATTATCCATCTCCAGCAGGTAAAATACAAAAATGCTTAAAATTAAAAAAAAAAAAAAATCACATTT